>OX376650.1:21890968-22490968 GCA_947386135.1 Melanchra persicariae
AAACATCACACATTTACAATAAAATTTTATGTTCGCCTTTTTCGTCCCTTCTGATTAGGGTAGTGCCGATTAGCCTTTTCTTTCATTGAATCGTTAATATTCCGAAAGGTTATTTTGCCAGTGAGAACATTATTGATATCTTTGCACCAGTTGTTTACAACAACAACACACACAACACAACACAACACGAACGTACGAACGAATTGTAACGCGGCTCAACAACATGGAGAAACGAAAGCTCAACTCAACCTGCAGATGAACTAGCGAAACAACAAAAACTCTATTGCAAAAGGAAAATAAATGCGCACGAGTAGTTACACTCACACGCAGCCATTTGCAATTCAAGTGTGGCCATTCAAAAACAAACTTTTGCACGTTTAAATACCAAAATATAACTTCTTTACTATAAAGCTCATTATAAAAACCTAATTATGTACTAATTCATAAATTCTATTATTTTATATAAGAAGATCATGAAATTATATTATTTTTCTTTATGTTATAAAGTAACTCCCATAAAAAAAAAATAACCGTAGCAACACCGCAATTTGTTTCCCTTAACTAAAAACTAGATGGCGCTGTTTTCAATAAAAAATGGAATTTTAATTTTGTTCTAAGTTGCCATAGCATGCTTCAACCAACGACCTCAAGTTTACCTCAACCCTAGAGGTCAGAGATCACTATAAATACGCGCTAAATATTATATATTACGCCTTTAGCGATAACCGAAGGTATGTCCAATGTCAAAGAAGTTATGAAATATGAAGGTGCATGTAACTTAATGTTATACAGTGATTCTGTAGTTCACATGGCAGCGTCACTTTGATAGATAGCGTAAATTGGCACGCGGGAAACTGTGAAAACATGCAGGTTTGATATCTTCATTAGAGATGCCTTATTTCCTGAAAAGATAGTTGTTATAATGTACTACCTGTTCATCAGTAGAGTCACTTTATACTATTTTAAATGTGAATGATGACGTTCAAAAGTGACGTTTAATGGCCTAATTAAAATAAACGTTTTGACTTTGACTTTAGTCGGATCGAATTAAATAAAGTCCTATTAGGCATGGCCCGACTTAGGGCCTACAGTTCCAGTGGTTACCGACCGGCTGGTAATACCTCAAGTTATCATTTTTTTTTGAACAGACCTCTGAATCGCTATTATGATATAGGTATGATATAACATGTCACTGACATTTTGTCTTTGTAATTAGCGCCACAATAAGGTGACAAGAAACACTGCAAACCGCTGTTTACTCGTACTAGTTGAGGTGACAAGGCCGGTTCAAAGTCAAATGTTAACAAATAAATTATAATGTAAAACAATTGAGTTGTTAATGTAATTAATTTATGTTGTTAATTAACTCATTGTTTAGTTGTAATAATTGGTTGGCACTACTTTAGATTGTTTAGTTACGGTTCTTATGATATAGGCAAGTTAAGGTGATAATAACAATAAGTTGCTGATTATTTATTTTATTATATAGGTAACTTTATGTATGGGATTTATTTTTTATTTATTTTTTTACTTATTCTTATGTACATACCTAAGGCTTTACAAATCTGGATCTAAACTTCAGCATCAAACCCAATATAGAGGTACTTTACAATTAGTGGATGTTTCACCACGGCCAATTTTAAGTAAAATAAATAATGCAAAGCACGAACTTCTCACCATCATTGTAAAACAACTTGACTACTAAAAAAATAACAACATTACAAAACGCTTCGAAAAAATTTACAATACTCAAACCACTATCATTTCAATTATCAAAATTAGCCATAACGCCTCAGGCTGCAACTCTGCCCAGTTCCCATGAATTAGCAAGCACGATCGTTAATCACGGCTAAGTAAGAAGTCGTGTCTAGAACAAAGACTGGCCGAGCTTGAAACAGCACTCATCAATATGCATTAGTTTAGAAAGCTCGGCTAATGACTGGTCACCTTCCTATTTGTCGAGAATTTAACGGACGGTTGGCGTGTTTGCCAAAATTTTTGTTTAGTCATTGTTGCTTCACTTCCTAGATGGTCATTCTGTGCAATTCTATCAATCAATTTAATTCATATTTTCTACTTACATCATTGCTGCACCGTTTACTGTCATACAGCCTCTCATAGCATGTTTTTCCATACAAGCATTATTGTAAAATCGCACTCTGTTAGCTACTTAGTCAATATGACGCAGCTCTAAATTCTATACAGTTTATTCTTCAAAAGTAAGTAATTTAATCTTCATCACTACTTACTCACTGTTCCCAGCTGCATCTTAACTATGTTCCCTTCCTGCTCTATCAATTTTATTACAGCTACTTGTTATAACTTCACGCATTCGGTTCTACCAGATCAATGAGGCAATAGTCTAAAATATGCTCTAATATCCAATTTCAGCCTGTCTAAATTCAAACGTTACGCATAATTTCGCACAAACGAGTTTCTTATTACCGGCATTACGGGTATTGTTGGTAAGAACAGGTAAGGAGGTGATTTATACTATTGCTGGAATTTGGACAAGTAGGACTTGTGAGTTGGAAATGCTGGCAGGTCACGGAAAGCTGATTAGATTCCACAATGTTAACATTCCTATAGTCTTTAGATCAGACGGTTTGACGTCGGTAGCCAGTGTTGCCTGCCAAGTTTACAAGTTGTTGTTACAATCCCTATTTGCATTGTTGTCATCTTTATTATTTCAAGAGGTCTTACGTTATTGTGATTTGTGCGGCAGTGTTGTAATAAGCATAATTGTATCAGCATTCCAACATTCCTTTACACATTTTTGCATTTAACTAATGCATTATCATTTTCATATACCAGTTCCATAAACATCGATGTTTTAATTTTTTTTTTCATATTTGTAAACAAATTCACTGGCGTACCTATTACGTTCTTATCTCATCAATCATAACCTGCTATGCTGATATTGACATTGAATTAATTACAATGTCTTCCTTTCACTCCAAACTATCATCGAAATAAACAATTGCGATCGCCATGACATAATTACAAGAGAACAAAGCTACGAATTGTGCGCGAGCGCAGATCCTATCGCATAGTAGACAAATATTTATGAACATGCTCGCCCATTCAATAGACTTGGCTATTGTTTATAAACAATAAGATTCTGTTCTCGCTTAATTTGTGAAGTATGGTACTTTGTGTTAATGCTTTAGTAATCTTGTATATTATTTATTAACTTTGGGAAAATCACATATCAATTGTGAAGGCAGTTTCCCATCAGTAACTTCTAGTACCTTGTCTATCACAATGGAATTAATTCGTCGTTAATTGTTTCTTAAATCTTATTAGGACAGGATGTCTCCACACCACATTACTTTTAACTTATTTTCGATCGGTTCGCTTTTGACCAAAATCTCTCCTGATGGTTTTTTTATTATTATTATTATTGATAGGCACGCGCTTGACCACTATCTCACCTGATGGTAAGCGATGATGTAGTTGACGAGGAAAACGCTTACCTAGAAGAAGCCTATTCAGTCTTGACTTTAAAGCCACTAGGTGGTAACTATCAGGAAACAAAGACTCCGGCATCGAATTCTACTTTTAAGTTTTACACACAATGAAAGCATTCTCAAAACGTTTTGGGTGGCTTTCATTTCTACGAACCAAAATGAGCGAATCGCATGATGTCAAAATACCACCAATTCCAAACCGTTACACACCCTGCTTAAATTTTTAACCACTCCATTTTCAACTCTAAATGATCCTAAAACCTTCTGCATAACAAGCAATTAATTAAAAGCTCAGCAAGCATTAAACATGCTGCAATAATCTCAACAGAGGCGTGCTCTCGCATTCCTGGCGAGCTTGGCGGTAAGCCTACGCTTATAGACACAGCTGTTACTACCGAATGTTTTACTTCGCCTACATTTTCAGATTCATTTGATTTAGCTTGTGTAGCATAATTATGTAGTTAGCTTTGTGTTAAGTTAATCGCCTGGGGTTGATCACATAAATTTTGTGTATGATGGATACAGAGGTTAACCGTCTTTTTTGTTGATTAGAAGCAAATAAATATTGTAAATAACTATTCAAGAAGCATCTATTAGGTCTATTAGATACTATTTTGCAAAATTCATACCCATATGAACGGTAATCCATTTATATTCATTAAGCTCACGCCTTGAACGATAAAGCTCCATAAAAATCTAGAACTGCCATATAGACAGAACCTGAACTTGATAAATCTACAAGATTTACATAATGATTTCAAGAAATGACCGTTACACAAGGTAGGTAGGGCTTATCCACATGGTATGCGGTACTTCTAGTGCACTTGTTATAGAAAGGACAGGGACCAGTCCCCATCGAGGTCACATATGGACACTGGCGAGCTAAAACCGTGATTGGTATTTAAATTATCTGTGGCTGATACTCGTAAATCGTATGGGCGTGTTTTGTGAAAGGGATTAAATCCTGATAGAAACCGAATACTGAACGAAATATTTGAAGCGATGTGAGCATCTGATGCTGAGTTTTATAAACCTTATGGAACCAAAAACATACTTTATGTAAACAACTCATAAAATAAAGAACAAAAACTGCAGAAGAAATCATAAAATTCATTAGTTATTTTATAAAAAAATTCGTAAATACTACCGACTACTAATTACCATTCTGTTAACTACAACAAAAAATAAAACACAAACATATATTTTTTTTAAATACTTTGCCCGACTCTAGGAATATCTCCTGTATCATGGGTGCGTTTACAAACAACTATCTGTAGGCCATAAAAATACATATTTGTTCCGTGCGGGAATCGAACCCGCCAACCGTGTCGTCACAATTAAGAAACATATCAGTTGAATACAAACACTCTTTTTTAACACTAAGTTATAATATAATTATAAACATTCTATACGAAGAAACTGTAGTTTTCTCGGAACAACGTCGACACCTAGTTAAACATGTCTGTACTAATATTCTCAAAAAATAGTTTATTTAAACAACTGTATCTACCAGTGACACAGAGTATTCATCTTTGTTTGCACTTTCTAGTTCTTGAATGTCGGTGTTCATTTTACACTCAATATGTAACGGTCTAGATACTTGTACTGTTACTGTATTTTTCTAGAAACAAACATTGTCTATATATTTTTCTACATATCGCATCTTTGGTAGTACAAGGTCATCATTGTTATGTCCTTGTTCTACTGAAGGTTCAATATGTGTTGCACACATATTTTAAACATTACCCTTGAGCACTGGCTTCCCGAAAACAGTGGATATCTCACGAACTTAATTTATAATATTTACTTGTTGCATTGTGAATTTAGTGCTTTTGTAAGGAGGTGATATATTTCCCAAACAAACCTCAAGTAATTTCCTAACCACCAGTTTTGGGTCCTCTACGACTAGCAACGTGACCTTTGCATCACCAAAACTAGATTCAAACGACAGTTCACAAGTAATTGTGACCCATTCTACACCAGGTCGCGTCAATTTTGGTTAACCACCAAAAAACCAGGTAATAACTAAGTGCTAAAGTTTAAATATTGCAACATCAGCGTGCTTAATAATCTTAATACCGTTATGTTCTGCTTGTGTTATTAAGTTTTTGTCTTTCGTTAATGATTTATGATTAACTTCAAATTATTATGTATTTGGAATGTTGTTCGAATGATAGTTATTAGTATTAGGCAACTACAACTACTGTAGTTAAAATAAATGTAAAGAATATATAGAAGAGTTTTTTGTGTACGTAACAAAATGTTATCTACAAGCTTTTGGCACTCCTGCTATGGCAGTGACAGCACGTTAAAATTTTTAAACACTAGGCGTCCGGCGTCTTTGACCCCTCTCTCTCTCTCTCTCCATGCACATGTTCATTTAAACTCTTTTAGTTTTAACACCAGTAGTTAACCAAATCATGAGAAATTAACGGTAGTTAAATATATTCTGCAATAGCTCAATTTCACGTGCTCCAATAACGTGCTCACTTACTTAGCCAAATGAAGTAATACACGATTCTACTTAGACATGACCGATAGCCTGACGAATGTACAACGATATCAGTCGGTGGGTAGATGAGTAATGTACCAGTTTCCGTAGCTTGTAGGAAGCCCTAAATCAATTCTCACCGTGGGATGATGATGAATGGGCTCACTGAAGGAATACGTTTCCTAAATTAAAGTTGTGATTGCCAAATCTAGTTATAGGTTGAAAAACAGGAATTTGTGGATTGAAATCATTGAATTGGTAGGTTTGTAATATTTGTCTGTTTATATTGAATTTAAAAGCTTGCGGTTGTTGCTGTCATTATAAAACTAGCTTTTTCCCTAATCTCAGGAACTTTTTGATGAAAAGTTAACAATGACAATCGAGATAGTGTGGTATTTTACAAGTAATAGTAGTTTATGCAACGACCATATAAAAAGGGTTATTAAAACACGAGTGCACGAGTGCACGTACACGAGGCGTAGCCGAGTGTGATAATAGCATCACACGAGTGTTTTAATACCTAATTATATGCCGTTGCATACACTATTTTATCTTCACTCATACAGTTGAAATAAAATAAGTGGAAAAATAGTTAATTCCAATATGGCGGATATTCTCATTGCGTATTCGAATGACTGCGCAGCGCGCTCAAACATAGACAAAGATAAAAGCTGGCTCATTGACTTAAGTCAATGAGCCCGCGCCAAAACTTAAAAAGAAAAAGTGTGCTATAAAAATTAAAAAGTTATTTTATGATGCAGTTGTTTAAAAATCGAAGGAAACTGTTGAACTGTAATGGTATTTTTTTTTAAATTTTACCTGTCCACGAAAAAAAAGTATGTGTTTATGCATTCGTTTTTGAACTCATATTTGGAACATTACGTTGTGAGTGTAGATAAAATAATTTACGTAGTAGCGGGTCTACCGATTCAGAGATCTACATAGTTATGTATGAACAAACTTTTTACAATAGATGACATAAATTTATCTTTCATCAACCCAAATAGAGGATGTCAGTTCCATATTTTTACAATTTCCCCAGAGAACGACTCTTCATCATCCTCATTTCAGCTGAAAGACGTTCACTGATGGACTTGGCCATACCCAACCGTCGTCGCTATATCGACCGATCCTGTGCTTTATGTATGAAAGTGAAACCAGTTCCAAACTTGTAAAGCTCATGAAAATACTTGAACTTAGTAATAAAATTGTACCTACAATTACTCATGGGGTGTCGACTGCGTCGCGACTTCGAATTGAAAGCCGTCGACCTTTGACTGCAGCAGTGGTTTATTCTTCCGTCGACGCAACAAACTCGTTATGAGGTAATAACAACGGTTTTATAAATCAGAATTTTGTCGCTTTATCTTAGAAATCTATAATGAAGACCTATCTTCATGCTATTGAATGCAATACACTTTTTGAAATGAAAGATAAAATTGTTGAGAAACTTTTCAACGATATAATTTTTGCGACAAATAATAAAAGGAATCAGAATCAGAATGCTTTTATTTCTCTAGTTGTAATATATCATGTCACTTATTTATTGAATCTAATTTTACAAAAAGTCACGATTTCATTTTGTCCGCAAAGTGGGAGCTTTTGAAACCTATCCTAGTCGTTCCTCGTATTGCTCTTGTTTATATAAACGTAACGGAAGTCGGTATTAATTTACGAAGAGAAAAACCAAGAACACCGACTTCCGAAATTAAGACAAATTGTATGAAAAAAACACTGCAAAATACAAAATAACTTTTTTTTCGGAAGTCATTATTAATTTACGAACCGAACTGAGAACCTCCTCCTCCCTCCTCCCTTCTTTTTATGGAAGTCGGTTAAAAAGAGTTTCTCCGTTCGCACTACGGCCACTGTACTAATTTGAGATTTACACAGAGAACCATACAAACGTGACACAGCTTTGGAGAAGGTACCTATTGGAATGGAAATATCCTAGGTACTCGTTAATGCATAATAATGATCACAAATTATGGACCAAGCTTGGGTGGGCTAAACAAAACATAAGGCCCATTGATACCTAGATTATGGGATACAGTATGATTAATTATCCAATAATTACGAAAAACGCTTAGTTGACACTTCACGTGACCCAAGGGTTGGCTTTTACCTTGGACAAAGGATAAGCATTGCCATACAACGTGGCAATGCTGCCAGTCTTTTGGGCACTCTTCCAGTCGACAGCGATGCGGATGAATTTTTTGACGCCATATTTTAGGGTTAACTTAGGATATTTGATTTTTATTTTTAGTGTATACAGTTAGTTTAGTATTTATTAAAACAACTGTTAATATCGATTCATAAATAAATAAATTACTTATAGTCCAATAATAGAAACCCAGTCACTACTCCAATATTTAACCTTTACACTTTACAATTATAAATATATGTCGTAGAATGATGGCGCTACTGTGGGACTACGGACAGCGCCATCTAACAAATTGTTTCGAAACCTTATAATCACGTGATCGGAAACGCAAGCGCGCCTACCGCTTGGACACGATCGTCGGTAGAGGGGACAGCGAGTACGGGTGGGGCTAGAGGTGGTCGCTCTAGCGCTCAGGCAGTCTCGGCTGAATGCCCAACCACGCACGTTGTCTGTTTCCTGTCTAAACTGTTGGTCTGAATAAAGTTATTTTAATTTAAATTATCGTTCGTTCGAGTACCTGCAACAGTGTCCATATCCAAAACTATATTGGATTGTGAAGAAGTCCCGGAGCTTCGCGTCTCGGCCACCCATGACGCGACATCAGAAGTTGGGATATACCTCAAATGGCTCACTTGGAAATTCGTGACACTGAAGTGATAGTGAAAACCGTTTGCACTTTATTTTTAAAATGCAACAAACTGGTGCGCTTACCCCCAGACGCTAAAAACTCGATGTGTGTTGTGAAGTGTTGTGTAATTCGATCCGATAAACCTAAGTTCGACGCGCAATGATAGTGCGTCACCGCGGTGGTATATTATCTCGAGGATAAGTGTTGTTCAGTGCAGCTTATTTTTGACCTTAAGGTGCTGAAAAGTTTCGTGCCAACATGCCTGTCGTAGATCACCTATCTGGGTTTAACGCGGGACCAAATAAAGGAATATTCCATAGTCAAACTCCTATTTGTCAAGTTTTATGCGACTACCCTCATTAACCTGAACAATGAAAAATGAGTCCAGAACGGAGGCGAGCAGCTTCATAACAGCTGGCCAGGTCAAGGAGAAGTGCGTGAATGTGTGTAAGGTTCTTTAGGTCAGCCTGGTGAGTCATTTTCAGTTTGTATTTACTGTGGAGCAGGGGTGCTCGTTAGTTATCGATTTTCTACTTTGTTTTTGAGTGAAAATTTAAGAGCTACGCTCTCATGGATTACCTATGTTGGATAATTATTTTTCGCTTTATTGCTCTATGCTAAAGTGAGGTTGTAATTTTCATTTTGACCATCGCTTTACTGTAAACAGAATAGTAGTAGTTTAGGCGCTATGGCTTTGGTGTTGCTGGTTAAGCAATGGCGTTTTAAAATCATGCTAACTAAGCGGTAATATTCTGCTATCGCAGGTTAAGTAATGAAGTGCAGTGCCAGTTCAGAGCTGTTGCTGTTTGGACATTAAAAATTAAGATAATTGCAAAAGCAATGTTTTGATTGATCATCACCAACTATAGTGCGTGACTTTGCCCAATGGTGGGCATAGTCCTCTTTCTTGTGTGAATGTTCTGATTAGTTTTAGATTTTGATTGACTTTGATAATGTGGTTACTACGCAAACCTGTAACCATTATTTCCACCACAGCTTTGATTGGACTTGTACTCTCGCAGTGTTTCTCAGTTTCAGATATCGTATATCGGTGGATGAAGCCAGCTGGAGGCTAGTGGTTCCCATGCTGCTGTAACTGCTGAGCAGCTGCAACTGCTGAGCAGCTGCAACTCTTGAGTAGTTCTAAGCGTGGCAGGCCGAAGGTCGGCAAGCAGTTTTCAGGCTGCAATAGCCGAGCATCTTGTCAACATCTGTGTGGACAAGAGCGTTCGAGGTCGACTGGAATATCGAGTGAGTCACTTCCGTTTTATTTTGATTGTGACTTTCAAAGCTTTAAAGTGGTTCATATATCAGTTCAGTGGATGGATTGGTAGTGCTAGGTAATTTTTACATACTTGGTACAAAGCAAGTATTTGAAGAGTTTCCCTTTGGCGGTAATAGTTTCAACATTTTATTCAGTGAAAAGGTCATGTTCCGACAACAGTTAGTGGTTTAATGTCATTGTTTATAGCTTTACGGGTACAGAGAATTCTGAGCTGTTACGATTTCTAAATCGATTTTTCTGTTTTACCTACTAGGTATTTGAGTTAATATGATGAGATGAGATTAAAATAAGATTGATTGATTCACACCGTATAGTGCAGCAATGACCCTGATGTTCGTAGATTAACGTGCAGTAATTCGTGAACGGGGTTAATTAAAATGTGTTTTTGGACGCAAGCTCTTATTCCTCGTTTCGCAAGCACCGACGTTCAAAGCTTACCGGTCGATATGTTTTACGTTCTCCTTGTTTGAAGATGCCCAAGGCCAAGTACCTGGGAATCGAGTGGTAGTCCTGGATGGCATGGACGGGAGAGTTTGGATCAGGATATCGCTGTGGTAGCTCTAGGTAGAGTAGGTAGTGCAGGCAAAAGAGTTAAGTCTGCATTCCCGTGGGGAAGTGCGAGTGTAGTAATTATTGCTGATCTATGAGAAAGCTGTGACTGTGAATAAGATACCTTGTCATTGGTTTTATTTCTATCCAAATTGATGTGAGTTTGACGACCTTTACTGGTGCTTAGACCAGGTAATCTCGAATACTAGTGAATTGCAAATCAAACTCAAAGTTCATATTTCAAGTAAACCATTTGCAGTTACTTTTGAACCGTCAAAAGGCTGATTGAATGACCGACTAGTCGGAAAAGTGAAATCATGGAATAGCGTTGTGTGTTTAAAAGTTTGTAGGCACAATATACCGTAGCGATTAACGATAGCAAATCGTGGCAAGATGCAAGAGGTGAAGTACAGTTTGCTTTTAATTTGGGGATTTGCGAGACCGTTATTATTGATGTTTAGTGACGTAGATGCTCAAGTCGGTTAAAGGGAGAGACCGTAAGATTTAGGGTTTTAAACGATGTGCGGAATATGATAAAGCTCAATTTTATTGTTCAGAAGCTACAACGAAGTTTTCCGTGAACGATTTCGTGTTATTAGCAAACTAAGAGTGAAACCAGTAAAAGGCTAAATTCAAAGGTCCATCCAAGGATTATCGAAGGGTTACCTTTTCTATCGAAGGATTGATGGATACCGACTAAAGGCGCTTGACTCTCCCCCGATCACCAGATTCCTTGAGAATTAGATGTCATAGGTTGATGACAGTGGTAGTGAAACCAAATCTGATTAAGAATGGCTTGTATACTCATACTCGAAACTTTTGACCGCACCTCAGGTAGTGTAACCTGTAGGCGATGGGTCTGGAAGTGTTGACCGCACCTCATGTAGAGTAACATGTTGGCGATGGGTCTGACCGCACCTCAGGTGGAGTAACCTGTAGGCGATGGGTCTGGAAGTGTTGACCGCACCTCATGTAGAGTAACATGTAGGCGATGGGTCTGACCGCACCTCAGGTGGAGTAACCTGTAGGCGATGGGTCTTTTAGTGCTGACCGCACCTCATGAGTAACATGTGGCGATGGGTCTACAAGAAATCGTTGGTGCGATTCTTGTCTGTGTTGGTGCACAGAGCCCCCCTCATGTGTTGTAGCATATGTGGCGGTAGATATGTGAAGAATCGTTGGTGCGATTCTGGTCTGTGTTGGTGCACAGACTAAAAAGAAAGTTTAATGAGTTGAGTATACATTGCTTACGGATTATGGTAAAGTAACAGAATTATTAGAATTATCGTGTTGTAGTTGACCGGACCTTTTCCAATGAATGAATTTGGTGCCTAGAATATTGTTGAATCTTAGTAAAGCAAATCGTAACGTCTGGTTTTCAATCAACCAATTTTTTTATTGCTGTACCAGATATTTTCGCTGTGTTAATTTGCCCTTTCTCGTGAAGCGATGGGCTTAGTTGGAATCGTTGGTGCGATTTCTGTTTGTGCTGGTGCGTGCAGTGCTTAATGTGTTGTAGCACATATTGTAGCTACATAGTTGGAATCGTTGGTGCGATTCTGGTCTGTGTTGGTGCACAGATTGTAGTGGGAGTTTCATGAGTTGACTGCATTTTCTTATGAAATTAAATTTGTCAGATCGGACATTTTTCCATTGAGTAAAGTAGTGCGGGGAGCATTGTGCACGAAACCCTCACACAGTATGAGAGTTAGGACAGATGATTGTGGTACCTAGTGAATCAGCCCTTCTATTTTGGGCAGGATATGGCCGAGCTAGAGAGAGAGCTACTCTCTGAGCATATTTTGTCCACAGGTACTACACCCGAGGACGGGTGCTAGTCAGTGATGGCCGTGTCGTAGAATGATGGCGCTACTGTGGGACTACGGACAGCGCCATCTAACAAATTGTTTCGAAACCTTATAATCACGTGATCGGAAACGCAAGCGCGCCTACCGCTTGGACACGATCGTCGGTAGAGGGGACAGCGAGTACGGGTGGGGCTAGAGGTGGTCGCTCTAGCGCTCAGGCAGTCTCGGCTGAATGCCCAACCACGCACGTTGTCTGTTTCCTGTCTAAACTGTTGGTCTGAATAAAGTTATTTTAATTTAAATTATCGTTCGTTCGAGTACCTGCAACAGTGTCCATATCCAAAACTATATTGGATTGTGAAGAAGTCCCGGAGCTTCGCGTCTCGGCCACCCATGACGCGACATATATATTATGGTAGCCTTCATAAATCGAGATCATGTCGGTCCACAATGTCACGATATTGGCTATTTCCCGGCAAAAAGCTAGCCAGGCCTTATACGGAGCAGAAACTTTATCTAGACCTAGCCACGCCTAGGTGACTCGGGCGATGAAAATAAGTTAACATTATGCAATCGACACATGGAAAACTGACTTTAGTTGTCCATCTGTTCTTGAGCTAATTGCAGAAATTATAAATATGTAAGACTAGCTTCAGCCAGTGGCGTCGCCCGCGGAAATAATCTCAAGGTACTACTCCAACGTAAAAAAAATATCACACTTATAATATTAAAGAAGGATGTCAAGTATTATTATAAACCGCGCATTGAACACTGCTTTTAGGGTTTCGTTCCCAAAGGGTAAAAACGGGACCCTATTACTTAGACTCCGCTGTCTGTCTGTCTGTCACCAGGCTGTATCTCATGAACCGTGATATCTAGACAGTTGAAATTTTCACAGATGATGTACCGTATTTCTGTTGCCGCTATAATAACAAATACTAAAAACAGAATAAAATAAATATTTAAGTGGGGCTCCCATACAACAAACTCAATTTTTTTGCCGTTTTTTTATAAATGTTTGCCCCACGCTCTGGGCCCTTTTTAGCTCCGTAATTTTATGTAGTATACATTTGACGGCACGGTTGGCGCACCGGTTGAGTGATTGACTGCTGCACTGCGTGTCGCGGCTTCGATTCCCGACGGAACAAATATTTCTATGGCCTACCGATAGTTGTTCCGGGTCTATCTGTTGTGTATGCGAGTTTATATGTTTGTAAACGCACCCACGATAAAGGAAAAATGCCTAGTGTTGGCGAACGTTCTTTAAAAAAAATTAAGTACATCCTAATTATTCTAATAAATGCGAAAGTGATTTTGCGCTTTCACGGCGCTGAACGGACCGTCATGAAATTTGGCACTTTTTACGCGGTAACCGACATTCACGTGGGCGGAGCTGCGGGCAAAAGCTAGAAATAAATAAATAAACGTTTTTGTCAATCGATCATTGCATAATTAAACTCGACATGTCACAGCCCACTGCCGGAAATAGGCCTCTCCCAGGTTGCTACAATACGCCCTGAACAACCTGGCCTTGTCGCTCCGTAAAATACAGATTTGTCAATGTAAACCTTCATTCATGTTTACAAGTCAAACATACATGAATATTCTAGCTTTGCCTGTACTTCTTTTTATTATTAATGTGAAAGTTTGGATAAATTAATGGATGTTTGTTACTCAATCACGTCAGATATATGGATATGGATGAAATCAGTCGGATACATTTAAAAACAAATTGGACACGTTTTTTTTTAATTTTTTACGTAAACTAAAAATGAAAGCATGACGTCACGTCGCTGGTAAAAATTGTACCATCGTAGTGTCTATCTGACGGACTAATTATATTTTTTCAGAGAAAAAAATAAGGATCAACAATTTAAGCACTAGTAAATAAGCACTTACTTAATGCCTTATCCACATGAAATTCTCATAAATTGTCTTCCAAAATATGACGTAGAAGTCTTTTTGTCTCCGTAAATATTGAGCGCGTATTGTATCTGCCGCAGCCATGTCTGGAAAGAACCTCGGTACTGTTTGCCTCGTCATATATCTTATGTGCATAGTACCTTCATACAGCCTTATGTATAGAGAATTCGTCATATCGGAGGTTGACTTATTTACGTGACACATAGATTGATGATCAAAATATGTATTCATTTTTTTAGTTAGTTTTTAGTGTATTTTATGTTGTTGGCTCGCTATACGCTTTGGTGAAAACTGTAAGTATAGTAAGCAATTGTTACTAGATAAACAAATAAATATATTTGTTGTTCATATATTTTTTGCCAACCGGTACCTACCTAATGTATAAGTGGCTTTATAATTTTCAAAAATAAAAACCGGCCAAGTGCGAGTCGGACTCGCGCACGAAAGGTCCGTACCATTCGAGTTACCATCTAAAAAAACACGTTTGTTGTATGGGAGCGGAGCCCCACTTCAATGTTTATTTTATTCTGATTTTAGTATTTGTTGTTATAGCGGCAACAGAAATACATCATCAGTGAAAATTTCGACTGTCTAGCTATCACGGTTCATGAGATGCAGCCTGGTGACAGACAGACAGACAGAAGGACAGCGGAGTCTTAGTAATAGGGTCCCGTTTTTACCCTTTGGGTACGGAACCCTAACAATGTAGGTATATTGTGCTACCCAGTTAATGGGTTTTGGCAGTCAGAAGCAGACGATCCATGTAAAATGGTAGACTGGGAGCAGTCCCTAACATAGTAAGGTAAGGACTAGGCTGATTGAGTTTACCCAAAATTATTTTTTCCATCATTAAATAATAAGTACTCGTAGTTTCAAGATTCATAGCCTAATTTCATAACGTGATGACAATCGCTATGTCTTTTCACCTTTTGTTATGTCAAGTACCACAGCACTGTTTGTTTATACAATCAGCAAATTCGCCTGCTTGACATCAAAATCAACGCTAGCATTGTTCAAAATGTCAAATTCAGGTGTATTACACAGCAGGGCTACCGGTCTCACTACCTACTATCCACTTACACAAACAACGTCTTTAATAAGATAGATTGCTATTAGGTAGCCAACTGCGCTGGCAGGACTATTTTGAGGGGGTTGCATTTTCAGTACCCTGCCTCGAATCGTTTTCTTTTGCCCGCTCATAAAGAATTTGAACAAACTCTGCCGATTTACGCAAATCCTGCGTACTTACACTCCAAGTAGGTTCTTTACTTTGAGGCTTTTTACATGTATTTCAAATTTTAGAATGTTTTAAATTAATGCAAGAGCACTTCTTTGCAGCGTCCTCCGGGCGCCAACAGCCATTTTACGTATCAGCTCATAACGTCAACTTCGCAAAATTTCAACCGGTCGCAAAACGTCCACTTCTCACAATGTCAACTTCTTAGAATGTCAAATTCGCATAATGTCAACTTCTCAAAATGTCCATTTCTCACAATGTCAACTTCTTAAAATGACAAATTCGCTTAATGACAACTCCACGTAGTTTCTACTTTATGAAGATAATTTAAATGTTATAATAGATATAGCTAGGTATACATAATTTATACTAAAGGGTATGAAGATATGCATCTGAGGACTTTTAAAATGAAATATCAAAATTTATAATCAAACAACTGTAATATGGTGTGTCACCTTAAACAAATACGACGAAAAAAATAACATAATACAAACTAAAAAATAACTTTGATTCTCTATGAGACGTTACGCCCTTCCGGAGTTCTGTTCAGTTTATTTTTTGAATGTTTCCACACTGCGTCATTGAAATGCTGATAACACCCACTGATATCAGCGTTTGGGAAAACGGTCGATACTGCATTAATTTGAGAAAGAATTCAGTCTTTGTCAAGTTTGATGGAAGATCAGCATTTATTACGAGAAACACACCGCCACAGAGTAGTTCCATTTGCATTTAATTTATTCCGTGTGTATCGATGTCCATCTTTACGAATTAATAGCACCACCTTTTTGACTATTAATAAACTCGAACTCACGATTCATCATTGTTTTATAACACTTTTAATTAGATAAAAGATATGATATTTAATACACTAAAGTATTCCTGTTTCACTAATATTATCATACTCCAAGGGCCCGCCACGATCAGACCTTCGTTATTTTATAAAAGCTGAAAGTTTCTCTGTCTATGTCCCCAATACAGGTAAGATCAATCCCCGACTATGGAGTTTGGGTCATGGTAGCTTTGGCTGGTAACAGGTAGCAAAGGTGTATAAAATTGAACCTCGAGTTCGTTAAAGTATAAAGCTCAGTTTTCATAATTATGTTTCATTTGGAAAAATACGAGAAATCACTTCAAGAGCGGTCTAGATTTCATGACGACATATCAGCCATTGTTATTTTCAAGCTTCTTACAAGGCGATCGCGCGAGCAATTATCACTCCTCGCTCGTACGAGTGCGTTGCGGTATGTGTGGGAAAAGGATGGGAATAGTAAAAAACCAGCCAATAATAATTACAATTCTGTCAACTCCAACGAATTTTGCTGCGAATAGAATCCATAGAGTATGTTCTGTGGTAGGATCAGCGCAACCAAAGTTTTATATTCGAACGTTTCACCGCGATGCGGACAGATAGCGCTAAAAGAGTTATTTTTGAAAGTAAATTACAAACTTTGTTTTTTAATAATTATCTTGTTAAAGTAGAAACCTACGTAGAGTTGTCATTAAGCGAATTTGTCATTTTAAGAAGTTGACATTGTGAGAAATGGACATTTTGAGAAGTTGACATTATGCGAATTTGACATTCTAAGAAGTTGACATTGTGAGAAGTGGACGTTTTGCGACCGGTTGACATTTTGAGAAGTTGACGTTATGAGCTGATACGCCATTTTATAGTCATATTTAATTATAAGTTTGCTTGTGCCTAATTACAGCTTCTATCTTACTGTGGAACTCATAAAACCCCGCGGGTGACTAAGCTATGTTAATGAGAGTAACTGGAATTGTCAATTAGTCACTCTTATCCAATATGCTGTAACTTGTTAATTTATTATTACGATATGAAAAGTAAAACACGGTATTGTTCTTGTAGTTTTGTTTGGATTCTCACGTGGAATTACACTAAACCTTCCCACGACATCTTTCTACTCTAGATTCTTTTTTCTACTTTTCGAGTTGATGGTGACCCCTAAATATATTGTACCCCAGTGTGCAGAAGATGGCCACGTTTATAGCAGCATCAGTGGCATTCATTAGGTCCCGGGGCATTCCAACAAGTGGGCTATATTCTTAACCCTAGATACAATTAAGAATCAATTACTATCACTGTGACATCCAGGGTTGCGGAATTTGTTCGAAAGAGTCACCGTGGCCCTGGAACGCAAAGGGCATTAGGAGGAACACGAATAGGTTTTAGTCAGTAAGAGTCTGACACTCCCTTCCGCTCCACCCAGAGCAGAAGAAGTCATTTGATGATTTCCCATCCATAAAAAAACAAAATCACTGTGACGTCATTATTAAATAAACACTTTCCTTTTTAATAATATACATAAGAGGCTTATTATAAAAAAAGTAACGATCAGGTTCTTGGTTGAGCAGCAACCTCGTCATGAATCAACCTACTGGGACAATATAAGATCTCTCCATATCGCAATACCTATAAATTAATGACGTCATTTTTTTCTTATTTTACGTACACGGGTGGCGGGATGAACGGAGGGGTGAATAGAAACAAAACTTTTTTTTCACTTTAAACAACAAAAATAATGATATTAATGAAGCTATTTTATTTTATTTATACCAATCCTATAAAATTGGAGATCGCAAATCACACCTGCATTTATTTTCAGCCCGTTCGTATGTACTCTTTTAATGCATCACTAGTTCTCCTAACAAGCCAATGACCAATCTCGACAACCTACGAATAAAGAGCTAAAACATAAATTAAAACGTCAGACTTTCTACCTTTATTTAAAATACAGCCATCGAGTAACACTGAAAATCGACCCCAATAGGCAAAATGGCTGTTCTGATAACATCAAGTTTTTCTTATTTAACCAAACCATATGGACGGAAACGATAAATCTAATCGGAAATTAAACAATATTATTAAAAGACTATTAAGTTAGTTCAAATATTATTGAATGACATTTCAATGATATCATTCATGGGTGAACGAACTTCTTCATGTTCGAGACTAATAAACTTCTAAAAGCGACGCAATAGATTTGAATGAAGAATGACTTAAAATTTTCTTTGGTGCAAAATTATCTTACACAATTTACTTTAAAATCTTGTTGTAGTGTAATATTGAGTGTTTACGAATTAACTCAAAAAAGAAGATTGTACTTACCTTCCGTACAAAATTGTAACATAGAAAGTCTTTTTTTAAATTAACTATGACTTCCTTGAAGAAAGTCATCAGTACTCGACAAGGGTAGAACCAGTATAAAAAAAAACATTACTATACGTTTCCGTGACACCCTGTATAAGAAATAGTGGATAGAGATAAACGTAAGTTTGAGTTGTTAATAGTTGAAAGTACCACTAGGCCCACCACACATACCAGCACCATAACATTGACTACATCCTTCACACTCGAAGGCATTAACCCCTAACCTCTGACGTAACAGAGTTCTTTCGTAACATATAACAGCGATCAGGTTGAACTTTACCCGCTATCTGAAGATAATAATCTACATACTGACAAGTTAACTGATCATATGCTTAGACAGAGTCGTGACATGTGGAAAAACTGCGATTATCGCACTGACGGCCTATCAACACAATGTTAACGATGTAGAAAGATGATGAAGTATGATTTTAGAAGGTTACGATGCCTCTATGATAGTATCAAGGAAATTAACTGCTAGAAATACTATGCTTCGGAAACACATCGTGGACAGATTCTTTTTAATTGACAGTCAACCCAAAAACAAACAAACAACAAAAAAACAAAAACAAACAAAAACACCAAAAACAAAACAACATGCCTTGACAAAATGCCTTGGGGAATACCTACTTTTATTGTGCGTCCAGCTTAGGAGTGGAATTCCCTTCCGGTGTCCGTGCGGAGACAATCGGCTGTGACAGATAGACAGACAGACAGACCTACAGACACACAACCGAGTGATGCTATTTGGGCTTGGAACCCTAAAAAAGAATTATTCCCATAGTATATTTCCTGTCAAGTCTTCGACAGTCACATTTATCAACCCAAAATCTGAATTAACGCTGGCACAAAACATAAAATTAAAACAAAAATAACGCCGTATAATTAAAACATAAATTAATAAAGCCAACATTAAATTAAGTAGTTTAAGCGCCCTAGTTTTATATTATATCAACCGACTATATTCCGTATATGGCGTAATCAGATTAAGAACCCAGTTTTTTATTCGGATGTCCAATTCGTTTCGTTTTTGATTTCTGAAGTTTATAAGAACGACGTTGATCGGTCTTTGACCTTTACCAAGCACTCAATATTGTTTGTGAATTAAGAAAGTTCCTGTTGTCTGAACATTATCTTTTATCGTAAAATAAATATATTAAATTACACATGTGGTCAGTGATTTATTTCGTAGATATAACGGGTCTGAAAAGGGGGATGACCTTTTCAAATGTCAGTAATGTTTATTATGATAAACATACTAGATATTTTTCTTCATAGAGTTCACTTCCCACGCGTTCAATAAAAATAAAATAAATGACACATAATTCCGCCATTCACCTTTGAATCTGGATTGAACTAATAGGTAGACCGCACCTATTAGTAGTTCGAAACAGCTTGACTCATCAACAAAAGATCACCAGATCATCGTCATTTTGTTTTCCATTAATTAATATAATATAAAAACAGTTAGGAATTGGTAGTTAAGATTTACCTCTAGTCTAGTCCATGGACACTAGATACAAGTACTGCTAAAAATCACGGACAATCTTTGAAAGTTAGAGGCTAAAACCTATGGGAAGTCAATGGTAAAAATATCATTTCCAATGGCCATTTGTCCACAAGTCAAAGCAATGCAATTGGCCCACAAGGTGCTACGAAGACCTGGTGAAGTCTGCGGGAATACACCGGACGCGAGCCGTACAGGACCGCGAGATGTGGCGGCACTTGGGCGTGGCTATGTCGGGCAGTGGATATTTATTGGCTGAAGTTATGACGATGATGATTTAATGTGTGTATGTACAAAAAAATGTGTTTAATGTGTGTGATACCATTTAATGAATATCTCTTCCTATCAGTCTGCTCAAGTCAGAATAGAACAGACAAACTATATTACATAATCAACGTTCTACAATAATCTCAGAATGGGATTTTCTCCATATGTAACCGCAAAGACTCCCACTCGAAGCTGTTAACATTAATGGTCGAGATATATGGCGTAATGGGACCATAAACCGGGAGAAAGTGTTCTGATACCTTTCGAAGTAATGTTCGTATTGAACGATATGGTATGGATTGTTTGAAATGTCAGAGAGATACGTAGAAAGTTCCACATCCTTGTGAGGAGTTGGTGTTATGTAAGTATTGACTGAAGACTGTCTTCATAGGAATTATTTTAAGTTCTTACTTTTTACGTGGCGCCATCTTCATGGATACTGTCTCTCCTCATCATATCAGCCGATAGACGTCCTCTGTTGGACATAGGCCTCCCCCAAATGGTTTGCCATAATTGCTACGCTTGACGGGGTTGGCGATCGCAGTGTAGAGAGAATGCTGCTGCCCATTCTCTGGTGAAGCCCTTAGTCGCCTCTTACGTCACCCACGGAAAGTGATGGGATGGTGCTATTCTTTTACGTCCGACAACATACGGAACAACTAAGAGAGTTCGGAACAATCAACTTGTGTATCTCCTAAGAGAATTTGAATTATTTTATGCCTCGCTGCATGAAGCATATCTATTTTAGAATATTAACAGACAGATGTGTTGCTGGGGAGCTTGTTGCGCCACTTCTTCTTCACAGCTAAAACACTAGGAGGTAGTGACGGGCGGGCGTTTTGGGGGACTGTCTTCATGTAATTTTTTGACGTTCAAAAGTGCTGATTCTCAGCCTAGTTCCAGTAAATGATTTTTATTTTATCTAGCTTTTTCCCGCGGTATAGCTCCCGTGACCTATGCTACAGGGACCGTCCAAATTTTCCGGATCAAATTGCCTATGGCAGTCAAGGATAATGTAGTTTTCTATTAATGAAAGAATCTTCATTAGTTCTGTACTCGTAAATATTATACCTCTTTCTAAGTTTTTTGATGAATTAGCTACCTTATGATAATTAAGAAACTAAACTAGTAATGTATCATCTTTGCGAATATTCGATATTTTAATATTATGGCGTCTTTTTCCAAAACCGGTGATTCAGTAACAACAGGTCAATGACTGAATAAGATTAAGAAATTAATTTCAGCAGAATCTCCTCAATTCGAAACTTTCGACAGAAAAATGCAAATGAAATCGCGGTTTCTAGTGAATCATTTTTAACAAATTACAATCGTAATTCCGGCTTCTACTGTAGAAGTAAGTTTTACAGAGTCCTAAATACTGGTCATTAACCTGCTTGATGACTAACAAGAGTTTATCCTATAGCTAGTTCTGTCAACATCCAAGTGTGACCAGAATTGACCACATGCTGATGATGGTGATTCGTGACATTTTCACTTCGCATACTAAGAAGAAGTACTAGGTAGTACTAGTAAGAAGAAGTTGAGAATCAAGGTTACCGACACGACATAGCTCGAAGTATCGCCAAACTGAAGTGGCAGTGGGCAGGACACATTGCTCGCAGAACAGATGGTCGACCGCGTACCGGAAGACGCGGTCGTTGGAAGGTCTCCCACAAGGTGGATCAATGACCTCGTGAGGGTCGAAGGTAGCCGATGGATGCGATACGCACAGGACCGGTTGATGTGGCGACACTTGGGGGGCCTATTCGGCTGATAAGATGAAAAAGTATACTAGGTAACAAGCTGTGGCTTTACCCACAAGGTAGACCGATGACCTGGTGGACCACAGAAATGTGCTGGATGCGAGACGCACAGGAAATAATGATGATGCCATGACCTTTTGCATGTCATAAGTTAGTATGGGTCCTATCATGAAGATAAAATGAAATGGAAATCATATCAAGAACGACATACAAATTCAAATTAAGGCCAATGACCACAAAATGCCCAAATAACAACACAAATCCGTCAATCAAGCTTTCGGAATGCAGTCAGATCAAAAGTACACCACACAAGTACGTGACCTATTTACTAAACATACACCCAATAAGCACCCTTATACAAATTTGAATAAAGCAGTTATCGGCTTGTATGGAAGTGGTCAAACAGTTAGAAAGCGGTCGTCCTTGGAAGTAAAAGTTATCCAGTGAAAGTGGTCGGCTTGACAATGTAATGTATAACTTTTATAATATGTATAACGAGTTCCATTAGGTGTAAGAAGTGTTTATATTTGTGACTGTTTTGGAGTTATCAGGATTCCTGAATAAGTAAATACTCGTTTATTTTAGCTGTTTCGAGTTTATCTCTTCTAATTCTTCAAAAAAGGCCGGAAATATAAGCTCACCAAAGTGAAGCTGATCATCAGTGAATTGCTGTAGGCTGATAATGACCATATAAAAATTGTGTATTGCAGGGTACTTAAGGACTATGACAAAATTTACTGTTTTGTCATAGTTCTTAAGTTCAAAAAAGGCCGGAAATATAACTCACCAAAGTGAAAATGATTATCAGTGAATTGCTGTAGGCTGATAGACCATATTATTTTGTATTTCAGGGTGACAAAAGAGTAAGCAGCAGATTCCTGTTCCCCGCTAGTAGAATCATTATTTTAATTTATTGGTCGAAGTATTATTGAAAGTGCCATATGTTTAACAGCCGGTTTATTTGTCAATGTCTTACCGTGTAAACTTTTTACCGAGAAGTATAATGATCTCAATATTTTACTCCAATTAGCTCCTACAAAAACAACAACACACTATTACAATAGTAAATCATAACAGCACTTACTATGTTTGAGGAAGGAGTTAATATCCGGCGCAGGCGCACAGAACGTTCCGCGTTCGAAAAAAACGTTAATTAAATAAATGGATTTTAATATCCCAGCCCTTTGTTTAAAGAGCATTAGGAAGACGATTTTTTGTATTTTCGAAATTATTTTCCGCATATTTTTGCTGAAGATAGAGTTTATTCATTTTAAATGGTAGTATTCTGTCGGAACGAGGTAATAAACTTTAAAAAAATACATAGGAAATGAGAATCATGGGGCCTATGTTTGATCCAATGAGTGGCTGTGATAACGAAGACAAAGATGTGGAAAGCAGGACGTTCTGCAGCAAGATCTTTGAAAACCTGACATGCTAGAGACACAAGCCTGTATGGTAAAAAAAATACAACCGAATTGAGAACCTCCTCCTTTTTTTTGAAGTCGGTTAAAAACAAAGTCCACCCGCCACGTCTGTCTGTTGTCTGTGCGTAATAATCTCAAAAACCACCGAACCGATACGGTGTTCACCGATGGACGAATTAATTCCTGAAGAAAGTTTAGGTGTTTAAGGGCCTACGAACACCGAGAGGAAATGGCAGAGAATTTAAAGTGTTACCAAAGGACATTCAAACTTATCTAGTAGGAATACGACGTAAATGACAATGTTTTAAATTGATTCCGAGGTATCAAAAGGGATTTCTTCACACGAAGAATTGAATGTAAATTGACAGAAATATGTCTAATTCAATATTGTTGAAAATGACGGAAAAAACATGCCCATATAAACATTAAAATTTTCATCATAAACAGCAAAAAGGTACGTTAATACGTACGTAAGTTAACATCAAAGACATCCTCATAATTTTTCATCCACGTAAAGCCTTGTACTGTCGAACAGGATGTATGACTTCCTGAAGGAGTTTACCCAAAGAGGTGCCTGTATAAATAATGTATGACTCGTTTTGTGAACGATATGGGTAAATAATGTGCTGACCTAGAAATTGTGTGCACGCGGTATAAGGAAGATGTGTTATATTGGCGGTTTTTTTGTAAAGTGAATGGTGTTATTTACGATTTAAGTTTAATAAAACAATTAGCTACCTTACCTCTTGTTTTAAATATAATTTCGTAGTTATAAATTAGTTTTAAATATAATTGCAGTGTTCTTTCCATACGCGTGACCTTTTTATTGCTTATTTTACAACTTTTAGCTCTAGTAATTAAACAGTTAAAGATTTATTTGAAGATGCATCATAATTTGGATATGTAGGTAGAAGTGGAGGGAGAGAGAACAAAGTCTTGGATTGATTCAGTGAAGAATGCGTAACACGAGATAAGGGTAGCAAGGTTATCAAGATGTGGATTACATATTAATTTTGTGATTTTTTTAGCTTTGGGCACATGTTATTAAATATTTTGTCGGTTGAAGAACATTCCTGTTCTGGACAATTAAGGAAAATCGCCCATGGAATAGGAAGATTTCATGAATATTTAACGCTATCTTTATCTATGTATACGGGCATGTGTTTTAAAAAATAAATCTTAACCAGACCACCAGTTACCTAATAATGAAACAAATACCTATCTATTTCCTGAATGAATCATTAAATATTATTTATTTATGTATCCGGTGTGCAAATAACAAATAAATATTATTACAAAATTAATATTTATAATAAAAACTACGGAAATTGGATCATTAGACAAGACTAATTATATTTCAATTGCATCATTTACAGTTGACTAATACATTGCTGGTTTTGTTCCCACGAATCTGATAGATTGCATTTGAAAGGATGTAAAAGCAGTATTGAAAGTTGAAATCTGGTTTAGTACAACAAGTAACGGTAGGTTGAGAGGATATGATAATGTGGGCTCTAGTTTGAACTAGGTAAATAGTTACGAGAATTTAATAGAAAAAGGATTGTGGCATTTACGGTATCAGCAGGTAAATTGAGTATTTAGCAAGACCCACTCAGTTCTTGAAGCTAACACTTCGATATTGAGGCCAGAATAAAGTTTGCCGAAATAATTGAGTTCGAGCTTCGGTCCGCGGTTTCGCCCGCATGAAAGGTGTTTTAATATCCCAAGGGAACGTACTATCCGCCGTCGTCAGGACGGGGGGGTGCTCTGCAGAGGAGGTGAAGGCGGGCACCATCCGTCCTGACAACACGGGCATGCGAATCGTAGTGGTGAGCTGCCCCGTGTCGGCGGCCAAGAAAGTCTCGGAGGGCCGAAGGCTTTTGGTGGGCTGGGTCTCCGCGCAGGTAAAACTGCTGGAGCCCAGACCTCTGAGGTGCTTCCGTTGCCAAGTTGGCAACCACGTGGGAGTACGCTGCACCTCGGAGGTGGACCGCAGTGACCACTGCTTCCGCTGTGGTCAGCCCGGTCACAGGGCCGGCTCGTGTGACGCCGCGCCGCACTGCTTCGCATGTGCGGCAGCTGGCAAGCCGGCCGATCACTGGGCTGGGGGCAAAGCCTGCGGTCCACCCGCCAGGGCCGGGTCGAGGAGAAAACCCTCCTCCACCGCCGCCGCTGCCGCCGTCGCTTCCGCCGCAGCCGCCGCCACCGTCGCCGCCGCTGCCACTGCTCGGGAGGGGGCCGAAATGGAGTGCCAGTAATGGCCCCATTTCGCCTCCTCCAGACGAACATCAGTCGCTGCGCCTCTCAGGAACTGACGCTCCTGGGCAAGGCGCAGTGACTGACGCCTGCGGACAGCGAGCAATGGGTAGCTCGCTGTCCGATCAGGTCAGGCCAGAGTCGACGGCGCGTTCACTCCAAACGCGCCGTCAGCAACGAGCAGTCAGCGACGGAGACGGGGCCCGCCAGGGCCAGAGCCTGCCAGGGTTGCGGAATTGTTCGAAAGAGTTACCGCGGCCCTGGGATGAAAGGCACTAGGAGGCCTAAGGGTGGGTTTTAGTCAGTAAAAGTCTGACACTCCCTGCCGCTCCACCCAGAGCGGGAGGGGTCATTTGATGATTTCCCATCCTATAAAAAAAAAAAAAAAAAAAAAAAAAGGGAACGTACTATTAAGATAAAAAGTATCCTTTGCTTTAATCCAAGTAATCATCCACCCTTGTGGTAAGTCTTATACCTCTACGAAATTGATTATGACATGGAAAGGTAACAGATAAACAGACAGACTCACACAATTTTTTTTTTATTATTTCTTTGTAAATATTGTTTAGTTCGATATTGAGATAGACTCATGATAGCACAAGTTTAAACATTAGTGGTTTTTTGGTAGCTATTTAACATGAATAATCTTGTATTCTTTTGTATAAACGATAAATTAAAAAAAAAAATTGCTTAGCATTTTAATTTGTTAGTATGGATAAAAATCATGTTTTGAATAAGAAATATAATTCCCAAGGGAAGTACCACAGAACTCATCAATAAAGTACCCTTTGGCTCGAACCCTATTAATTACGCAGTGAAGAAAAACCGGTTCACGACCTTATGCCACCATTTAACATACTGTTATGTGATCAATTAATTACACTAAAATTATATATCAGGTGTGAAAAAGTCAACCTACTTTCCCGGACCCATCAATTTAAAAAACCCATAAAATGCAAAGCTTTCTTACCATTCAATTAAGCAACACTTTACTTAAGACGGAAACTTTTACTTCCGATACAGTGACATAACTTCCTATTTAATTAAAACTTTTAATTATTCATGTCGCTTCAATAATATTCAAATGTCCACATGATGTAATTAAGTCGCAGATCAATTTTTTGATAGTGGACAATTAAACAAACATGACGATTTAAAATTAGTTTTATGTAAGGTTAATCATTCGTTTTCTGCGTACTATTTGAAGTTGATTATATAATAGACTTATTAAAATTGTCAAAGCCAATACCCAAGTACATTATCTATTGCTTAATTTGGGGGACTTTAAAACTTTTAGAATATAAAAACCGACACTCGATATTTGATTGAAGATCACTATACATATACAACCGGTCAAGCTCCTCAGGCACACCGGTGCAGTGTGCCACGCGTTTTAAAACTCTATTAATACTATAAGGCAAGGTATTTTATAGGATGTTGACGTTTGACAGTTCGGGCCTGCGAGTTCTTACTTTGCTGCCAATCCTCTTGACATTTCTCACTGTCAACAACTACTTAATCTTCAAGCCTTTAGGCATAGTTACATCTTGACTTTTGACTAAACATAGAAAGGTTTCTTTGAAGAAAAAACCTCAAGTGTGTTGCCCACGCGCAGGCGCATTTTTTTTTGCACCGTGGTGTAATCAAATCAATCGATCGATGCCATGAATCGAAGTGCGTGAATTGTTGTAGTAAAGGGAACGTCCAAGAGCTAAATGTAAAGCACAAAAATGTCTTTGTCAAGTATTTTTAACCGACTTCTAAAAAAGGAGGAGGTTCTCAATTCGGATGTTTGTATTTTTTTTTTTTTTTTATGTTTGTTCGGGCATAACTCCGTCGCTTGCCAACCGATTTGAAAAATTCTTTTTTTGTTGGAAAGGGTATACTTCCCAAATGGTCCCATTGAAATTTTATCAAAATCGGTTCAGAAGTTTGGTTATTAAAACCAAATAGCTGGAAAAAATATGTGGAAAAATCATCACATGGATGATTTTTCCACATATTTTTTCCAGCATATACGAAATTGCGTATTTTTGCTTTCCTGTGACTTTCCAGTGACTACCGCTAAAAAGTGAAAAATAAAAAACTTTTTCACAAAAAAAAGAAACCGACTTCCAAAAAACACTACAAAGTTCAAAATAACTTTAATTTCGGAAGTCGGTGTCAAATAACGAAGAAGCAACCAAAAACACCGACTTCCGAAATTAAAGTTATTTTGAACTTTGTAGTGTTTTTTTATTGTTAAAGTTTAAAAGCAACATTTGGTATCATCTACGCTGTGCACGTTCCTTATCTTCGGATTCGGTTCTGTGACGTAGCAACAGTCGATCAACGTTGACCAATCTATTCTACCATCCATCAATGGCATCGGTGGCATCCTAAGGAGTTAAACACCCAAGATATTCATCTATTCATGTAATACCATCTTCTCCATAAGTCCCACAAATTGCTCAACGGAACAATTTATCAGCGCCATCTTTACACACGGTTATGAGAACCCATAGTTACGTAAGAAGCCACTCGGGTTTGATATTGTCTAGATTTATTTATTATTTTATTTAGCATTTAGATTTATAAATTTAGTATAGCAAATTAGCCATTTATACTAAATTAATTAAAATCTTTCACTCTGTCTTCTCACAGAACCGCAATCATTCTAACAAAATAGTCTTCATTTCGTCAGCAAACAAGTGAGCATGTTGAGCATTGTTGGCATACGCGGTAGATCTGGAGTACTCAACCTGTATTCTTTCAGGACCACATTGCACTTCTACTATTGTCATAATAGGCGGCAATAACCTACAATAAAATAAAATTCTACAGTCAATAGTATCTACATGAATGGGACTTTTGAATTTGTGATTAAAGGATCGTTTTCATATGGCATAGGCCAACTTTATCAAGTTGATAGTGGGTGACGAATAGTCTGAGCACATCGTCAAGGAGTGAATCAGTACAGTATAGATAAATACACATTGATGCACTGACATAAAATAGCATCGATAGTGTGCCAGTTAGGCTACAGGGCCACACGGAAAAGCTTGACGGGCCACATGAAGCTGCGGTAGATCCCCTCTGAACTCTTAGCAGGTCCAATCGGGCGTGGCGTAATATTGGTAATTATTGAATAAAGATACTATTCGTTTTCAAAACATAGTAATACAAATTTGATTGCTCTAACGAAATTATTATTTTACTATTTTAATATTATAGCTTAATTAAACGAACTACGAGAACAAAAACGAGAATTTAATTTTAATTCATTTAATAGATACTGGATTGCTGTGTTTTTTGGCTTACTAAAATTTTATTGATGGTGCCTTATTTTTGTTCATACACAAGTTTAAAATATAAGCAATGATTTATTAAAACGAATGCCTGCCAATTTATAACTCTGACAGAATAGAGTGAATTTCAACAGGTCCTATAAAATCTTCATTTCCGTGTATTTTTTTAACTTAAGGTTTTTTTTGAAAAAAAAACGCTTTTATTAAAGTTTTTGATAATGTATTGTATTCTTGCTTAATGTGTAGCAGATAACTTAAAAACCTAACGAGATATACAGGATTAAAAATTCCGTGCCACGGCGATGAAACATGCGTGCACGGCAATGAAACAAGCGTCCACGGCAATGAAAAAACTGTGCCATGGGAATGAAAGAATCAATCCATGGAAATGAAAAAACATTATATCTTTCCGAGGGGGAAAGGCAAACCTAGACAAATTGTGTATGGGAGTAAGATTTGGATAGATAATATATTACAAAAGGAAGAATGGGAGTATGTATAAGAATAAAGGCTGTAGTATTGAAATCTCTAAGTAGTGTTGCGAGTGTAATTCAACAGTCTTTCTTTACTTATTGTACTCTCATTCTTCTTTTGTAATATTTCCTTGCCCAAATTTTACTCCCACACAAGTGTTGGAATCAAGACCTTATCCTCCTATAATATTGCGAAGTCATTGCACTTCGAGGAAGAACTACTCCTGCAGCCTTCTTTTTAAGATATCGTTCTCTTTCTTTTCTTAGATACTCCTCTCTTAATACAGGGTCGCTTCTTAATTTTTGACGTCGCTTTTCTTCCGCCAATCTTTTCCTCTCCTTTCTCACCTCTTTAGATAATTTTGGTTTAGGTATCTTGGCATCCTAAAAATATAAACAATCCATTATTAAAATCAGACTGTAGTATGTGGGGGTGCATGCGTGTGTGAGGGTATATTATACGTGTGATAGAGTACCAAATGTTACATCATTTTGTTACGTTACCATGAAAAAATCTTTTTGTAGTTGACTGTACAGTAAAAACTCATCAACTCTATCCTTAAATGTTTTATCGCATTGCAGAGAGAGTTAACTTGACGAGTCCTGTAATGTCAGTAATCGGTATTACCTGTATAACAGATAAAAGGTGATAAAGATATTTTCTTTGCCTAATCATACCATGGCGATGAAAACACAAGTCACGGAAATGAAATACCTGGCCACAGCAATGAAAATAAATTGTTTTACAAGGCATGGCAATGAATTTTTTTTCATTGCCATAGCAAATTTCGCGCACAAACACCACGGCAATGAAAGCACGGCGATGAAAATCAAGGCAAAAAATATAAATAACAAAAAATCTATTAACTATTTAAAGAAATAAACACTTCACAAATAAACATAAAAGAAATGGCGTTCTATCGAATGCTTACTCACGAAGACAAACTTAATTCAAAATGAGGTTATACCTATCCACGGCGATGAAAGAAAAAATGTCCAGTAATATAAAAATTGAATAACTTACATTATGGCTCGAAAACGCAGGCACGTGTGTACGTCCTTCCACGTTGAGCACTTAGGCAGCACTAATACCAAACGTTTAGCGCACCGCGGGGGGGACGCAAGTCATTAGGTAAAACAATATCCTTGAACATGATTAGGACACGGCGATGAACGGTAGTTCTGGGACAAATGAATTTTTATTAACCATTCGTTGTATTGTTGAAATATTTGAATAAATATATTCCGTAACAATCCTTTAACTATTCATGTATCAAATAAAACTAGGTTTTAATATATATAACCAATAGATTTTTATCAATGAGGAATAATACACAACAAGGTGACGTGTGGACAAACACGGCAATGAAATATTTCGAGGTTCAATTAATTATTTTGGAGTATCCATTAATCCTATTAATAAAATATTTAGTGCTACACGTAGATTTCTATTTCACCTAACCGGAAAAAAATGTTAGAACATTATAACTTTGTTTTTTAGTACCAATTTCATTGATGCCACGCAATTTTTGGTCCCGGGAAATTCACTCAATAATAACACATGCAAAAAGCGAGCAACAATGTCGAGGACGCGAGTCTTGTGACTTTAATATCATCATTAATCAATCAGTTGACTGAGCAAATAACTTAACCAGATTGTAGCATCCGCTTTATTTTGTACTAGCTGCCGCCCGCGGCTCCGCTGGCGTGAATGTCGATAATTATCCCAAGGGAACATACTCCCGGGATAAAAAATATATCCTATATATTTCCTATGTGTTATTCCAGACTGTAATCTACCTCTGTGCCAAATTTCATCACAATTCCATTCAGTAGTTTTTGCGTGAAAGAGTAACAAACATACATACATCCAACCTCACAGACTTTCGCATTTATAATATGGTAGGAGTAGGATTAGTAGGATAGTAGTACTTGTGACACACATAGGTACATTTTTACCAAGGCATTTTTGTCACTGCACTCGCACTGAGTATTTTATGGAAAAAACGATAATTCCAAGTGCTGACCTATATCTTTATAATATTCTTTGCGATAAAATATCCGACTTACTTAGCATAGGTAACTTAACCTGCTAAAGTAAATAGGAAATGTTTAAATTGCATGAAATAATATATTTTCGATACCACGCTGATTTCGACCCCACCCACAATTCGCCTTGAACGTCCACCTTTTCACAATAACACAAAATTCCCTTTTACTAGCAAACCCATCGTTTCATCACAATATTAAAAGATCGTCATGGGTCACCATAGGGTACACCAACAGTATCGATACTCAATACTCACTAATCGATTAGTCACACCACTACGTGCATCGATTCGCTGCACCCGCTCGACGTCACTATTGTTGAATTATAGTACATGTTTCCTTTATTATTCAGTTTCGAATGTGTTATGCGTTGAATTGATTTGCGTGAGTCAGTGGGCTAAAGTAGTGGAATATGGAGTTTTTAATTTAGTTCAAAAATCGAATGAAATCAGCTCTGGCTGATTTCATTCGATTTTTGAACTGCCAATTGGCTTTTTTGACAGTTTGCGACTGACATGCGAATGCGAACGTTGTTTAACAATAAAATTAGAAGAATTGGCCTCCAGACAGATAAGTAGAAGGTATAAGTGGGTTGAAGTACAGATATTAAAATCCTCAACGGCATATTGAGGTGGTCTTAATATCTTCCTCTCTCCTCTGCCTCTCTATTCCTTGTTTTTAATTTAAGTCAATTCAGAGAATAGTGAATTTAGATAATATCTTTTATTATATATATATTATATTATTTCTATTCTATCAGAAATAACACATGATAATCATCCCCTACAAAACCACAGGTGGCATTTTTCCCCTTTATAGCTTTTAATAATAATACAATTATTTTACACAGCCTTTAAATATAATTATTAATGACTGTTCTTATTGTATTCATTATGCCTGACCTCAATCCTAAACAAAACGAATTAATTTTATTTAGCATGCTATTATAAAGGATACTTCCAAAGGCGGTCAATTTAATATTAAACTCGGTCAATTAATCAATGTTAACTGACCAATTTGTCTCGTTTATCTTGTCTGGTTAACAAAAGGAAACAATGAAATCAATTTGTGTGCAACAATGTATTGACGACCTGTATATAGCCTGAGGCTTCACGAGTATTCAATTGATAGACGATTTTTCATATCGTAATTGAAAGGAATCTAATTAATTCAGGTGTCTAAAACGAGTTAAGTAACTCGTGTTTCAGTTCATCAATAAGGTTATTATTTTGTTTTTTTTAATACTCAGTGACCACTGGAAAATCATTACACTTTTTGCAAAATTACGTCTGGAATACATAAGTAAATAATATGTACCTCTGTGTACATTAATCCATAAATATATTGTTGCTACAAAAACAATATTATGTACCTTATGTAAACAGCATCTTTCGAAATATTCGTCTAACGATAAATATTTTCACAATAATAGTGAAAAAAAACAACAAAGCATTAGTTACTTCTAGTTCTTCATCGATTTCAAAATACAGTTTTGATACACATCTTATAAAGGACGTGAAGAACTAAGCACTTTCTAAGTCCAAAGTGGGTCAACACTACAAAAATAATAGTTAGCAAATTATTAATAACATAATTTTTGCCACACCTCTATAATTTTACATTGCGGCAACCACATTTAGTTCAATCCAATTATTTTTTATTAAAAATAATGTAACAATACAATAATTTCGACAATTCCTATAATAATTGTATCTTCGATCTACCAATAGTATTGTCCTATTAAAAATTGGACTTAACTATCGCAGTAGCAACAAATTGTCTTTTAATGTACAATCAGATGTACCAAATAAAAATGAAGAAATAAAGTACATTCCGAAGTGAACTAATCGATATAGTTTCAACACTCATAATTATATTGGGAAATTCTACAAGCTTTGCTTTCATTTTCTCAAAAATGTATACCTATGTTGATGTGCCCTATAAAAGGCATGGATTTATTAAAACATCGCTGATGTCACCCAATGACCCAATGTATCGGGACTCTCATCAAAATAATATATCTGTATACCTACATTATTGGCAAATAAATGATTTCACCCACGCAATAGGAACTGAAAAAAATCCTTATTGTTGGTAATGTCCAGAGTTGCACTAAAAGTAACTGCAAAGTGGATATTTTGTGCTCATAACTTATGACAATCGGATCGGTCATCTCATACTCACCAATGGTATGAAATCATCGACTTATAAATAGCTTGAACACTTTAACTGATCAAGTTTTTTTTCATGTTCAACCGTTATTTCATTATTTCTCTTATTGTTAAGCCTAGCAAGCACAACATCTTTGTTGGCATCTGCAAGGGTGTTGGGTCTTATTTATTTTTTTCCAATTTGGTTTTAACCACTAGCGACCTATTCCCGGCTTCACCTGATTTATGACCAGTGATCGGAGTAGGTAGATTGATTTTTGGTACTTGTATCATAAATGCACACAGAAAGAATAACATGGATAAGCCATTTTCCCGGAAAGTAATTCCGGTATTTCCGGATTCAATTAAATATTGTTAATGTTGGTAGTGATATTATTCCTACTCAATTCAAAATTTAAAGGAAGGTATCAAAACTAAATTAATTCATTATTTATCTGTTGAATAATAAAAACAATCGAATTCCGATCGAAGCTTTAATTTTTATTTTTTTATTTTTAGCCTTTTATGGCTAGAACTTTTATAGATAGACATAAATTGTTGCACTTAAATTTAAATATTTTCATAGTGGTCATGGTAATTTGCATTAAGGGTAGAATAAATGACGGGGCCCCATAGAGGGCCAATGCCTGCTGGGGTCGTGAGACTGTTCTAAGGATGCACCACGACTCTGAAACGTAAAGGGCATACGAAGGAACAGGTTGATTTTAGTCAGATTTTAGGACCAAAAAAAAGGGGTAGAATAAAGAAAAAAGATAAAAATCAACATTGTTTATTGTTAAATATGCACATTTTACATTTATTCACATTTTTAATCTTCATCTATTACAATGTCAGCATCCTGGTAATCCTGATCTTTACAATTAAAATATATAACTATGAGTTTCTCTAAATTTTCTATTTTCAACCTATTTCTTTTAACATCTAAAGTCCATTTATAAATGGAAAAAGACCGTTCTACATCTGACGATGTCAAAGGAGCAAATTTAAAAAAAGGTATTAAATTATGTGCTTCATTTTTTTCAATGGCCTCACTATATTCTCTAAGTGTGTCTAAATCTGGGTTTCGTTCCATAACACGTTCTATTTTATTTTTTATATTTTCTGAATTGCACTGATTTATAGCATCTCTGACGTTGTCAAATGCTAAAAGTGAATCTGTCAACGATAAATTATGCTTTTGCAATTCTTTTAAAGACAAATGAATTATAAAATAATTGTCTTTAATGTAATTTAAATCTTCTTTTAAATTTTCTTTTTCTATAATATTTTTTGCCTCTCGAATAGATACCGCATCAGAACTGCTTAAACAAGATAATACTTCTTTTATTTTTTCAAAGTTTTGAGCGTAATAAAATGCTGCCTCTAACCAAGTGCCCCATCTTGTAACAACTGGTTGGGGAGGTAGCGGCAAATCTGGATATTTTTCTTTTAAAATTTTGACTCTACTTGGGGCTTTCAAAAATACCTTTTTAACATTTGCTATTAAAATGTTAACATCGTGATATTCTAACCTAATTTGCTCAGATACGCGATGAAGAGAGTGGGCCAAACATGTTACGTGCTTCATTTCAGGTAAGTATTGTTTTAAATTTCGTCCTGCAGACAGCATATATGCAACGCTATCAGTGCAGAGGACAAGAATGTTACCTACCTTCGATTCAAAAGAATCTTCCCAAAAGTTTTCCAAACATTCTAACACAAATTGCGTGATTGTTTGTCCATTAACTACAGTTAGCATTTTACATGCTACCAAATAAGGTCTAGTCAAATTGCTAGGATGTAATGGTTTTATTAAAAAATGGACTATATAGCGACCTAAAAAGTCTGTCGTTTCATCTAATGATATCCATAGTTTCTCATTTTTATAATTTTGCCGAATCGAATTGATTTTATTCTTAAATAACTTGTCCAAGTAAACTTTCCGTAACTGTGATTCATCTGGCAGAGTACGATTAGTACACGTACAACAACAGGTACTACACATATATTTTTTAAAGAAATCTTGAAAAGTAGTATTTTTCATCTGAGACCACGGAATATTGCACAAAATGAGAAATTTTATAAGATCGAAATAAAATTCCTCTTCGGGCCGCTTAAACTTTCCCTGGTGTACTGCTCCTTCGATATGTCTTTTAACGTTTCCTTTATTTATGGTTTTCAAATGGCTTTCGCATTTTGAACAGTATATTGTACCACTAGCGTGATCGTAAAGTAGTTCGGGATGACCGGATATCCATTTTTCTACAGTTTCAGCCTTGACGTTTGCCATATCTGAACTCTGTTGTAGAGATGGAACCTCGTATATATCACCTAAAACAAAGACATGAAAAAATTACATTTTATTTAGTTTATTTAGCTTACTCCGTTTGTATTATTTTTCGTGGATCAAATTTAGTCATTGAAATTTCGCCCTCTTCCTGTCAACCGATTGATCTAAAATTTGGTATTCGCCTTTGATTCTGGTGACAATACAATTATGTATATTCAATATTATTGTCAATCCAAAATGGCTGCCGCTACAAGATGGCGGACAACTTAGTTTTTTTTCAATCCCATCAATATGGGTATCAAATGAAAGGGCTTGTTACGTAGAATATTTTGTAGAGAAGTAGATAAGGCCTATAGTAATTTATTTTACCAATACATTGCAAGAGGACACAGGGCATTCAAATTATATACGGATTCCAGTAAAATGTCGGTTAATAGTGGAGTTAGCTGAATTGCGACTACATTACTAGAATATCATAATTTTGTTTCGCACTAAGCTCACTGGTTCATACTCTATTAAAGATTTAACAATATTAAGACTCATGGTATGTTCAGCAGGTTAAGCGAACAAACACAATACTAAAAATATTCTTATAGTACATCCAAACATGCTTTATACTCCTTGTAACTAGTAAAATATTACTTACCAAAGCTTGGTTTAAATATGTAGATCCAATTCAATAGTGAAAAATCCGAGTCCGTATATTCGAGCCAAATCGTGGTTTAGAGCAGATTCCAGAAGTTAGTATGTACACAAGCCAGGGTCAAGTAACGTTTTCACAACACAGTAACAAACAAAGATGCGCACTCTACGAACCGAAGTAAACGAGTGAGCTACCTGGCATGTCGTCGGCGGGCGTACGCATTGTTCTGATAACCGGTTATTGTACCACTCATGATCCTTTGTTCTGATTGGTCGTTGGGTTTTGTCAAATCGTGACTGTGTGCCGTTAAAAAAAATATGAAGAATAATAAAGAATAATATTGCTCATTTTATTACAATTCCTACCTTTTTTTGAGGATGGCAAATCATCAAATGACTCCTTCCACTCTGGCAGAATAAAATTCCTACATAAGTTCCGGTTTTTTTTTAATAATCCACCAATTCCGGAGGAATGTCCATATTAATATATACGTTTCGGATCAATGACCCCATTTCAATCTACCTACTCCGATCACTGTTTATGACTCTTGACAAAACGCCCATATTTCTTTGTCAACCGACTTCAAAAAAGTTGGACTGTATGTAATAATCTTCCGGAATAGATGTAGAACAAAATAATGCCTACTAAAAACTTTCAACTAGGTACCGATCACGTACAATATCACGTTAATAGATTAACCATAGAGATTAAGTATTATATCATGAGCCGTCATTACTGAGCTTCCATCCATCATCATTATATCAGCCATGGGAACTGACTTTCCCATAGGTTTGCTATGCTATTACAAATCTGATAACGTTTTTAAGCAATTTATTTTCTATTTGTTTCTTGCTTGGATCGTGTTGCTTTGTGCTTGTGTTGTGCATTTCCTTATGAGATTTTTTCTTATGTTCGTGGCATTTGTTATCAGGCGAATCTCGACTCTAGACATAATATCGATATACTATAATGTCTATAATATACTTTATTGCTATGGGATTATTAGGAAGTCGTTCAAACGCGTAGATAAAGAAATGAACGGCTTTAATTATTTAGAAAGCTAAGACCTCCGACCCCTTGCCTTATCTCTGATTACTGCATTCATCCATTTCCAACCAAGCAATTTCAGAGAGTTCTTTTAATTTCAAATGCAATGCTACCTCTTGCCCTCATACCTTTTCAGATGTATGCAATACAAGGATGACTGAAGTGTAGAAACCCAGTTATTACTGGTAGATAAGGTCAGTTACTGAGTACTCAGTAACTTTGCTACCACTAAGCCGAATATTTTGAAACGACCAATTCCATGCTATCATCAAGCTACAGTTAAACTCAATAATACCATAACTGTTTACATACAACAGGTTAATGCAGAAATACCTCAAATTAGAAACAAAGTATAACAAGAGAACCATGCCAACAAAGTTAGAAATGCATGCAATATGCGAATGGTGAACGACAGTCTATCCAAATGTGTAATTTAAATATTCTAAGCAAGTTCACAACAATGAAAAGACTCCTTACACCGCGTCAACCTAAAAAAGCCGTCTAACAAGGAGAGTGCTGTATAGAAAACTCATAATTATATGCTTTTTTATTCTTCTTTTGGACAAAAGCACAGGAGTTTTCTGTCTCTCTTTCAGAGATCTTCTCGAGCTATTGAAAGTTGAAACATTTTTTCTTGTCCTACAATTTCGATTTTATTCCCATCAATAACCATAATTATCTTCCTTTACAAAAAGATCATCATGATATGTTTTTAAATGGTTATCAGTGAGCCTACTGTTCACTTTTATTGTCTGACATAACTGTGTTCTACCGAAATGCTATTACGTGATCGAGTTTGCAATTTGATACGATCGCGTGTTCCTGCCGCTATAGTTATACGTAAACTTTCATCATGTTTGTTTCCATACCACCATTATTATCTAAACACAGGTGTATTACTGGTGTATGTAAATTGTTGGTTGAAAATTACGATGGAATGCTTTCGCTTTAATCTAAATACTTGGTAGAAGATGGTTATTGTGATGTTTGTCATGCTATAGGAGGCCTTTGATGGACAGCAATCGTAAATTAATACTAGCCTTCTCTTATTCCGTCAAAGCTGCATTTGAGGAGAACGGCTTGTTCAGACATCGAGCTACTGACAATGACTATTTATTTATAATATTGTTATACTATTTTTTTGCAGTTTCGACAATCGTTACGTGTATTGAGGAGCTCATAACCAGTCTTAGCAAAGGGTACCGTGTTACTGAGTACCCAGTAATTGTGTTGTGCAATACAGATAGGCAGTCGCTCTACGTAAACTTCGTATGTCTTAGTGTATGTTTTATATGTATTAGTATATTTTTTATGTAAGTGTACCTAAGTATAGTACAGTAGTGTATAGTACAGTCAGTAGTCAGTAGTGTGTGTAGTGTGTGTATAGTAGTAGTAGTAGTATAGTATTTAATAGTAACAATAATAATAAAACACAAGCTTTCAGCGGCATCGGTTTTAAAGAAGGGAAATCATTAAATGACTCTGAAGCGGTGAGCAATGTTCCTCCAACTGCCCTTAGCGTTCCAGGGCCGCGGTGATTGTTTCTAACAAATTCCGCAATCCTAGCAGGATCAGTGTAGACTGGAAGCCGATCCCAAAATATTTAGTAAAAGGCTTGACAGATGATAATGACAACTATGACAAGGACAACGATTTGTTAAAAGCATAGCTATCAATCAAAGATCTTCATAACAGGACAGATTGCGAAGCATTATAACCCTTCTTTAGCATGAGTAATGGCAAGCGTGACGACAATACGTGACCGACTGAAAGGTTCGTACTTATGATACGAGTATATTAAACGACAATATCGCGTGCAACACCCAATAGGGAAGAAGTCACTTTCTCTCCGTCTTGGAACTTGATGGAATGTGCCCATGATTGTCGTGTTATACAACCTAAACCCAACCTTTCAATATTCACTTAAGACGGCAATTTCTTTGAAGGTAAGTATCGATAATGGGACGATAAACTCTCTTGTTTTGCATCAAAAGCTTTAGGCAGATATGTAAGGAAGACTTGATGTATGATGTACTAAAGGAGCGATGATAATAAAATTTGATGTATGAAGAGTCTATGAAAACTTGTATGGATTGTGTGAGTAATGGAATGAAAGAAAAGGCTGTGAATGATAATTGAAAGGACGGAATAGAAGAAAAAAGACAAATAACATTGGGCAAGGACTGGAAGAATATGACAAGGAAAACTTACATAATAAAATCGATCGTTAGATGGTCATCAATAACTTTGTTAATTTTCAAACCGAATAGACTGAACATATTCCAACAGATAGTCAGAGATGTATGATAGACAACAATTTACAGGATATGAATTAACCGCAGATAAATATTCAGGGATTCATTTTCAAGTCCGGTGTATTAGCACAAACGTGATGTAATTGTTTATCAAGCCACTAGCCAGCTCCGTATAGTAACTGCTTACGTATTAACCCGTATGTTTAAGTTGCACTCGGTCGGTACTGACGCTGTTTACAAAACCAGCAGGTGCATAGAATTGTGCTGTTATCGGAACCCGGGAAATCCTATAATACAATCTGGCGTTACGGTTAGATATCATCATCATCATCATCATCATCATCATCATCATCATCATCATCATCATCATATCAGCCGAAAGACGTCCACTGCAGGACATAGGCCTCCTCCAATTGTCGTCACAACAACCGTTCCTGTGCCTCTCGCATCCATCGACTACCAGCGACCCTCACCAGGTCGTCTATTGGGTTAGGTATTTCATTAGACAGTGAGAAAGCAGTCTTCAGAGTCTGCGCTATTTGGAAACCAGTTATAACGCCTAATTGGTCAGATTCAATGTGCCTGTTTTTGAAAGCTGAGTATGCTTTCTGCAGTCGTATACCGTTGTATATAGGGTTCAGCCCTTAGGCCTTAGGCCTTATCCCCTCCACGTACATTTACAAAACCATTTTCCACGGAACCTTGCGTAACTGAATTAACTGGCCTTTTGTGGTTACCTATTAAATTCAATATTTCATAAACTGCGCCCTGTGATCAGCACGTAGATCTAACATTTTGTGTGTGGATGGACTTTTTGCGTAACTTACCTGCAGGTTACATAGTCTATGAAGCCTTATAGGTTATTTTGGGATGAGTTAGACAAACCCAAAATAGTTTTTTAGAGAGAATGGTAATGGTATGTGGTTGGTATGTATGTGTATGTATGTAAAGTGTTAACAGAACCGGCCGGCAGGTCATGATTTGCTTGACGTCGACCGGAGTAGTATAAAAGTGAGTATCAATTCACTTTTTATACTACTCGACGTCAACCAGTCAACGCCGGCTGTTGCTGAAAACAAACGCTGTGGGCCCGTGGCACTATCTCGAAGAATTTATTTATGGGATACATAATAACTGGTGCATAAGAACAATTTTTCATTCTCTTAATATGATAAGATGAAAATCCGACACGACTGACTGGAGAAAAATTAGGTGCAGGACCAATAACTTGCGTAATTTAAAAGGCTCGGGGTTTGTCACATCACGCGAAATTCACAATAAATAAGTACCAGTACCAATAATCTTTTTCTTCTTTTGCCCTACACTATATAGAAGTTTCTCCTGTGTCCTGGATGCGTTTACAAACATACAATTTGGAAGCGATACAATAACGATACACCACATACTATTATATACCACGACAGCTCAGTAGCAACAACAAGCATTGCTCAACACATTTCGATAGTTGACCACCATTAGCGTGATTACATGTTCTTGATCGGTAATAACATGCGGAGAGATGTTACCGTCGCCGTTACAATAATGATGGCAGTTGCTGCATCATTGGCCTGCATGATTGATACATTGCAAGGTGCTTACGACATTTAGCGCGTTTTGATGTTTTAACTGTTTAACAACGCCTGCAGACTCCTTCTTTACTTCTCTTTTAAATTCATCTAAAGATGGTCTTTAAAAGATCGTTTTTGCGATATGTGCGCCCATTGTGTCACCCTACGTAATGTTTTCTTCATCTATCTTACATATAGTAAAGGGTATTCTATTCTTTTCTATTCCTTGGAAGACTCTGACTAGGGAACGATATGTCGAAACTTGCGAAAAAGCAATGTGCATTAGTTTTACAATCTCTTCAGTCCAATAATGCAATTTTCAACCGCGCCGAAAACACATACAGCTCGAGAGAACATGCCCATCGTAAGTACATATAAAAACAGTTAAAACCTTTTCACCATTTGCCAAGTTCTTATTCTGACTTCTTGCCACAACCAAGCCACAACGCATTGTCCATAGAGTATAGTAATATAAGCACTGTCATTATGGAATGTTGGAGTTGTCACTGTCAAATCAAAACTGACGCTGGCAATTCATATGGTTTCTAAAACATTGTGGTGACTCCAAGGAATTACTTAACACTTTTGGTAACTCATCCACAAAACCGTAAGACTCAAGAATTGAAGTTGACAAGGTGTTCATGTTGTGTTGGTACTGAAGATTTAAAAAAAATGAATTCATTGCACAGAAATGCTTTAGTTGAATACATTATCTCGAAAGCTCAATCCAAAATACAATATTATTGTCTAGTATACCTCTTACTCCCTGGGATCGCTATCTTTCAAGTTACCATCGTATATCCGAATCTTGTCGTAAGGTTTGATGCTGGTATTGCAAAACAGCTGATGCACATTTTCTTAATATCATTCTGCTTCATCAATGTTGTTGGGAACGTAATCTTCAGCATGATGATGGACTCAAGTTTGAAAAAGCCCGTGACTGGTGGGGAAAGGTACTGCGAACACTGTCGGATGATGCGGCCTGCAAGGAGTTGGCATTGCATGAGATGTAATGTGTGTATCAGAAAACGGGACCACCACTGCTTCTTCCTTTCACGTTGTATTGGGCTCAACAATCAGAGATACTTCATTCTGTTCCTCGGACACGTGATAATCACATTGCTCTATATAATTTACTACAACTATTATTTCGCAATGTTAAACTACTATGAAAATAAAGGTAGATTCGTACCACAACTACTACCGGGACTAAACATGTTTGTAATCTACATGATACTAAACGTAATTCTTCTATTATTCTCGAGTTGTCTATTTTACATTCAAATCAGGAATGCAGTGATGGGTGTGACCTGCTATGAGTCGAGGTTCCCTGAACTAAGGAACTCATCGAAATGGAGACAAAATATGATGAACATTTTCGGGACTAGATGGTACATAGCCATATTGTGGCCCCTGTGTGACAGTCCTTTACCAAAATATGATAAACAGTCTTGAAGAAGCTGTGCTATATACGTGTAAATGTCGTTAATACGTTAATATTTATAAGATATGGTTTTTAATAGAGGTATATTAACTAAATAAATTCATAATAAAGACAATTCTTTGTTTTTACCACTACGAAAAGAATATCATGTAATTTTCTGTTGCAGAGTAACAGGCTAGCAAATAGTTTGTGCTTGACAAACTATGTTACCCGAACGCCTAGCAGTAACGGTCTAAATGCACGATCGGGACAACGTGAGAAAAGAAAATGACTAAATCCTTGAGATCTCGTTTCTTTGGATCATTCCATAAAAAACTGCGCAACTGCAAGACTCATGAGTACAATCTAAAGAAAACCGCATCATTCGTTATTCCATCTCTTCGATTTCTCAAAATAGTAAAAATCTCTCTACTAGTACTATCATCATTCTTCAGTGTCACATCGCTCTCAAACGCACCATCAATTTCGACCACGGACTCAACATTTCAACACTCCAGATCAGCTTCATCTGCAACTCTATTGGATTCCTGATAGGCGCTATTATCGCTAATAAATAACAATGAAGAAAACGGCGATTGTTCTTCGACGCCATCGATCATCAGTTATATGGCTCTAATGGGGTCTAATGGACCTGCAATGAGATATGTCTCGTAATAGCGATAAAACGGTGCGTTGAGACTATCACTTATAATGACAGATCAAAGATTATTGTTATTTTGTAAAATGCCATGGGAAACGACAACTGCACCAAATGCATAATACTTTTCTTTTAAGTTGGAACATCGCTTTCGAACAGACCAAATCCAGCAAGTCGGAACAGCTTGACTGCTTTTTTCAGTTTTTCAGCAATTCTCAAGGTTTAGCTGCAAATATGGAAACCTCTTTGAATATCAAAATGGTTTGTTAAGATTTTGTTGCCATAGTTAAGAATGAATGCGACGACGTGTCAAATGTCACTATCAATGTAAAGATTACAACAATATTACAGATATGTTTTGATAAGTTTCACAACAATAGCAAAAATTGTGGTCTATCTTAAATATTTTCACATAATGCATTCATTTCAACGAGGCTCCTTCTTTCGAAACATGTTCAGAAGATTGCAATATTACTTTGTAGTATTCCTGCTAATTCCTGGGATCTTTATCATCCAAATAACTATCATATACCCAAATCTCGGGATATTAAATGCTGGTATCAAACAACAGTTGATACACATTGGCTTATTATCATTCTGCTTCATCAACGTCGTTGGGAACATGATATTCAGCATGATGATGGACTCAAGTTTGAAACAGCCTGTGTTTGGTGAAGGCATGTACTGTGAGTACTGTCGAATGTCGGGGCCTGCGAAGAGTTGGCATTGCAAGAAATGTAAAGCGTGTATCATAAATCGGGACCATCACTGCAACTTCCTTGCGCGCTGCATCGGCTTGTACAATCAGAGATACTTCATTTTGTTCCTGGGACACACGATGATCTGGATGCTGATTGCGACTTGCTACAACTACTATTTAATAACGTTGATGTTCAAAGACGATGGGTGGATAGTATCCGCCGCCTGGATGTTTAACCCGTTACTTAGGTTTATTATAACTGAACCCTTAGGGACCGTCGACGTGTATATGTTCTACTTTTTTTTAAATTTAGCTGTTATATTCTGGTCAAGTAGTTTGTTCTTCTACCATTTGAGGAATGTAGTGATGGCTGTGAATTCTTATGAGTCTAAGTTTCCTTCACTCATGGACTCTTCGAAATGGAGACAAAATTTGCTAAACGTATTTGGGACTAGGTGGTATCTGGCAATAGTGTGCCCTCTGTGTGATAGTCCTTTACCAAATGATGCCAAGATTCCTTGAAAATTCTATAAAAGTTGTCATAAAAGTATTTAGTAAATAGTTTTTTTGTACTATTATTATATGATTTTATTTTATAAAATTGATTTATTTGCCACCCTGAAAACCTTAACTGTTTTTGCTTTTTTTTCATTGGCTTTAATGCGCAATGGAAAGCGTTCAAGAAAGAAAGCCGTAAAAAAAGATAATTAAATCATGGAACAGATTATCCTTCAGAATTCGCTTCTTCAGATCCTCTCGATATTCACGACTGTAACAAACGAAAGCTTTACAATTTTATACATATACTGATTATTTTTATTATTATTATTGATAGACTCGCGCTTGACCACTATCTCATCTGATGGTTAGCGATGATGTGGCTGAAGATGGAGCACGCTTGCCTAGAAGTAATCTATTCACTCTTGACTTAGACTTCCGGGTTGTAGCTATCAGGAAACACAGACTCTGGCAAGGGATTCCACTCCTTAGCTGTACGCACAATGAATTTGTTCCCAAAACGTTATTATCATAATCTTCAATTGTTCAGAAAAAGTCATTACCTGATGTACATACATAACATAACTTAAAACTGGCTGTAATACCCAAAAGCAGGTTTCTAACCCAAAAACCGTGTTAACACAAACACTTTTATTTATACCGTAAACCTTTAAGATTTGTATCCTTTATATTCAAAACGTTTCAAGTAGGTATAAAAACATTCCGATACAGCTTCTGGTGGCTTACTGTCAGTTGCAGGCAAGTAAAGGGCCGAAATGCCAGGATCGTGCGCCGGCGCAACGGTACACACTTTCGAACTGACATTTGCAAGCTGTATTTCTACGTTGTATTTATTTTTAATACGAATGTAAAACATGTCAGCACCCAATTTCTATTTCTGTAACGACTTTAACGCAAATTAAATAAAAATAACTTTTAAAAAATCCTAATTCCGGCTCTTTAATAAATTGTTCCTATTTTAAAGATAGGTACTTCTTTAATTTTCACATGGTCTTCATAAAAGAGTATTTCTATTCCGTGCATAATGTGTACCATATTTCTACTATTAGTTCACTAGATTTGAAGCAAATTGGCTGTGACAGAAGGACAGACAAACAACTTAGAAAATCAGAAAATCTAAGCTCGTGGTATCCATAAACAAAAATATTCACTAGACTTGTTTTCCTGATCCTCAGTCACGCTGCGGTCAAAAGAAATCAAGTTCAACTTCTTTGGACTTCATATTTAAAACTGGTTTGCTACAATGCAGTTGCCATTTAAGATGTTTGCGTCTTGTCAAATGTCACTATCAATCTCAAAACTGAGTGTTAGGATTAAGTAGATATTGTGGTTGATATTATATGTTTTCCGCAATCCATTTCTTTGACCGAAGCTAAAGGAGCGTTTGGGATTGTAAAAATGTTTCCAAGAACAATTTTTTATTTCTATTCTTGTGTGGCAATTCCTTTGTCCATACTCTTTGAAGTAACTGTTGTGTTTCCGAGCCTGGTCGCGAAGTACAAACCTAGTCTCGCAGAACAAATAACACACATATGTTTTATGTTTTTCTTGTTCGTAAACGTTATTGGGAATATGATTTTCAGCGCGATGACGAAATCATGTTTAAAAAAGGAGGAATTATGTGAAAGCGTATTCTGCGAACCTTGTCAAACGTCACGGCCGGAGAACAGTTGGCATTGCACGCAATGTAACCAGTGCGTCAAGCAGAGGGACCACCACTGCTTCTTTTTCGCAAAATGCATCGGAATGTACAATCAGAGATACTACATTCTCTTCTTTGGATACCTAATGATCGCAAATCTGTATGCAACTTACTGCAACTATTATTACATTACGATGACGTTTGAAAATCATCGGATAATATTGCGGTTATTTCGCATCACCAACCCACTGCTGCTGCGTGTGGTGACTGAACCCGTGGGGATTGTCGACCTGTATGTCTACTACTTGTTTTTCAATATTGCTTTCATATATTATTCGGGGTATGTGTTCTTATTTCATTTCAAAAATGCAGTGAGAGGAGTGACTGCCTATGAGTCTAAGTTCCCTGAACTATGGAAGAGTACGGAATGGAGAAAAAATTTGAGAAACGTATTTGGGACTAGATGGTACTTGGCCATAGTGTGGCCGCTGTGTAGTAGTCCTTTGCCAAGTCAAAGCGAGATAACCAGTTGTCCCAATGTCAATGTTTGATTTATGGGTTATTATCAATGAATATAAAACAAGCAAGAAAGAAAACGATGCATGCAGTGTCATCATCTGCCTAGCCTTTTCCCAACTATATTGAGGTTGGCTTCGAGACAAACCAGCTTAGCAGAACACCAGTATTTTACGTGAAGCCTGCCTGTATGATCTCCACTACCCCGTTACTGGGAAACACTGTGCTTCTTGGAAAGACTGCTGTCATTTCTGGCTTCTAAAAATCCGTAACGAAAGATCCACAAATGACAGCCGGAGCTTAACGTGCTTTACGACGCATGGAGGACTCTCGGTATATTAATATAGACACACATCGACGGACCGACCTTGAAGATCGACCCGTGCGGCAGATATTTGCGACAAGAAAAAAAGCTAATTTGCGCCAGGTCTCGTCTCATAAAAAAGGAAAAGAAAACTCATACAAATGTGGAAAATAAGCGTCACTTCCGCACAAAACGGCCATCGTTCACTATAAAACTGGGACTCGTGTGAGAGACAGAGCCACAGCGCTGGATTTCAACGACCACCGCGCGCGTTGACTGGATCACGACGACCGGAGCTGCATAAAAAACCACCACGATCAATTAAACGTTTCAAGCGGAAGCAGCTAGAATGTGATTAAGTACTTAATTTCAAAATAAACTCCCTCTAATCTTACTGTTTGGTTTGTTTGAATGCCTCTAAAAGAACTTCATGTGATAACATTTTACGTTGCAATCAAGATGCTTCAACTACAGAGGTAGGTACTCGAGTTGACACCAATACGGAAGCCAAGCAGACATTATTATAACTGGAAGTCACGCTAGATACAATCTTCAAACAACTGGTTCAAAAATACTGATCCACATTCTTCCTAAGCCGAGTCCGAAGCGATAAAGATCTTGGTAGGACATGGTTGGGTCTATAAAGATAGGTTCCATTGCTGCGCGTGCAGGGTGCGGGGGGCCGGTAACCGTTACATAAGCGGCGATAACTCCGCGGACACCCACCGCATGCTAATGACCAGGAAGTGGGCTCGGCTACGGCCTGCCACCTCTACTATGATGAATGCTTGCGGTGGCGACGACAAATGCTTAAAACGCGTGCTTTGGATAAATATTCGGTTAAACTGACTATAATTGAAATCTGTTAGATGTCTTATTGATAGAACGGACATACCTGAAAGTTTTTTAAGTATTTCATAGAGAGACAATAATATATATTATTAAGGGTATGAAACATTTTGTGCTGGCGTGCTTGTGATTTGGTAAAATTAAAAAAAGGTTGACTATTTATTAACTGCCAATATTTTAGAAGACTATTCTATGGTAACAACTCTACAGTCACGAAAAAAGCATCCGTTTAATACATTTTATGTCTTAATACTTAACTTGATGTTCGCAAAAGTCAACAAAATTTAAGGTATAAAAGTTAAAGATTTTAGTGCGAAAACAATGACCACCCAGTTTAAGTTGATTGACCAACGGTTCATACCCAAGTATTAGCCCAATAACAGTGAAGTCACCTAAAACCCGACTAATTAACCAACGGTAATTAACAGCACAATCAGCGAAATACATGGAATCGCACTATAATTCGTGGCATGTCTGTCCGACGCGACGCACGCGACGACGATGTGGTCACCGTTACGAGGAACCCGTTACCGCATACACTATACTATGCCTTTATGTTTGACGTGTACACTGTACAGTGAGTGAATATAGAAGACTAAAGCCCACTTGCAAACTAGAGTTATCTGTAAACTCTAGAGTCGGTGCTAATGTTAACACGAAGTTAAATAATGAATATTTCTTTCATAGGAGCCCCGGGATAACAACGAACTCGAAAGTTAAAACATAACCCTGGTTTGTGCAAGTGGGTATTAATCAGTATTAATTAGTAAATTGAGGTCATCTTAAGTTGTCATAAATTATAAAGAGGCAAAATTGGTTGTTTGTAGGATCTGAAGATCTGGTGAAGGTCACGGGAATCGGCTGGATCCAAGAAGTACAAGGCCGGTCGATGTGGCAACGCTTAGGGGAGGCCTATCCCTGCAGTGGACGACAAATGGATCAAAAGAACATTCCTCCCATAATTTTCATAATCGTAGCATTTTTTTACAATAGTTATTTCACTGATAGAAAACTACACTACCGCTCAGTGCAATAGCCTACTTTCTTTCAGAAAAAATGCACAGATCCTGTGGAAAAAGCCACAGATACAAAGCCGCGAGAAAAAGCTAATGAAAGAAAGAAAAATAAAACTGTAATGGTAGAAAACACATACTCTAAATAGGTTGAATGTAAACTGGTAACAAACTTCCACATTAGAAAAATGATGGGCCAGGTACTTACATGACCTCATAACCACCAAGAGGTATCATCACTACTCTGAACTCTCATTCACAATATCTAACACTTCTTAGAGCATTCTATTGACTATCCTCCATCGCAAGTCGGTTGCGGCACAAATACTTGCGTTTGATGCCAATCCGTCATCTTTACGGTAGGATCACGAGCTAAAACTGCAGCGAGGCGATCGCTTGCAAGTGATGGTGGTATACCGGGAATCTAGGTTCCAGGACTTCATAATCACTGAGAGGTGTTATCACTACTCTATAATTCACCTAATATCTGGTTTACGATATCTCAAACTTCGTTCAGCATTCTATGAACAATGTCCTCCAGTCGGCTACGACACAAACACTTGCGTTTGATCACCGTTTGATGTCAATCCGTCATCTTTATGGTGTGATCACGATCTTAAACTGGAGCGAGGCGATCATTCACAAGTGATGGTGGTGTAGTGGTGATCGTTTGATGGTGATTCGTCTCTTGACTTCTTTTGGGAATGTGACCTTTAATACGAAGTTGGAAAGTGTGCGAAGCATCGATAGGCTAAATATTTTGATTGATTATCACGTTGCTCGGTTGGACTGACTTCGATCAGAGATAATTTTGGGATGTAACGTAGGTAAAATCTGTAAAATACCATATTTCGACCCTTCAGCTTTATTTTTGAAAAATACAATGGATCTTAATCGTGTTCAAAAATAATACAATATCTCCAAAATTATTTGGTTCATCTGAATATCATTTATTCAAATTTTTACAACTATTACTATATCTGAATTGAAGATTATTTTATTTCTTATTTAAAACCAACTATTAGCTTCACTTCCCGTGGGTGTCGTAATCCCTTAGTCGCCTAACTAAGGGATTCACCAGAGAATGGGCAGCAGCATTCTCTATAGGTACATTGCTACAGCTACACTGCGATCGCCAACCCGCCTTCGAAACGTGGCGATGGTGAACCCCCCCATTTGGGGGAGGCCTATGTCCAGCAGTGGACTTCTTTCGGCTGATATATGACGATGATTAGCTTCCGGCTTATAAGCTTAATAACACCTCTGGATGCAAATCGGCACGTAAGAACGTATAAAGTACCTTCATCAAATACTCGAGAAAAACGACCAATAATCATCCGCAGGCCTCATTACATACAGGATAGAAACCGTACGGAAACATTCAGTATTATCGAACTCAAATCAACCTCATTACCAACTTAATACTGCAGCTACCGAAAACAGTATTTTTGAACAAATGTAGGTAATAAACGTCTCCATGGACCGCAAATGTAAGTTTGTAGACAGAGTTATGAGACTGCTGCCTGCTTTCGCTTCAGCTCATATAATTTATGCGCTATATGCTGTAACCTGTAATATGTTAGTGTCAATATAATCATATAGAGGGGGGTTTTTTTATTTCAGTTGCCTATTACATGATTTCCAACTAGTTAATAAATACTGTATATTATGTTACCTAGATGGTAAGTATACACTGCGGGACGAATATTGTGGGAAATACACTTTAAGGATGTAATAACAGTTTATGTCACATATAGAAGAATGCAAATGAGTGTTCTCAGGTTTTCTTCTGCACCGTAGGCAAACAGGAGACAATCGAGGTCACTACATGGTGTAATAGAACTGGAGTAGGGAATAAGTAGTCTCATTATCATCATCTCAGTTTCAGTCTGAATTGTTCCACTTCTAGGCATAGACATCCTTTATCTTCTACTATAGTTCCCAGTTCTGTGCGTCCCTCACTCAGGTGTTTATATCGTCTTTTCAAGGTCCTTGGTTTCTGCAACCCAACCTTGGCCACCATTTGGTTAAAACCTTACTCTTTACAGTCTACAGGTATTCACATAATGAAGAAGCATCTCAATGATCAGATTTGCATTCATTCCATCTCCGCTAAGTTCCTTGTCCATTCGAATATTACCGTCTGAATGAAAACGGGTTACCCTGTCATTAGTAGGCGGGGAGAGACCAACCTGTTATAACTATGCACTATCACGACAGCAATAAATTTCAAACAAAACATTCTGTTGACTGTTGATTTCTCAGTCCCATTCACGCCTAGATAGTTCTGTGGGTTTATGACTGTTCGTCTTACTGCTAGCCTGGTTCTTGGAACGATTGGTAGAGTTTCGCTATTTGAATACTAGATTATAACATGTTGTCAAAAGTTTAGGGGATTTGATTGCATTCAAGTGCCTGACATGATTTTTCTTACTTTAATTATTTATTTTTTAGCCTATATGTATGGCTTCCCTTGACTCCGTGAGCCTGGGTTTTCTCCTGTCTGTTCTGCGGAAATCGTTCTGTAGGTCGTCCCGAAATCTTCTACGTGGTCTGCCGCGATGTAGGTAAATACGTAGGTAAGCTCTTTCAGGTATTTTTTTTTTACAACCTCGCCTCAGATTTTCACATAGTTACTCGCATTATCTACTAAGATATTAAGTTATTATTTTAAAGTTTACATCAGAATTTAATTAGCGTCTAGAATCCGGGGTTAATTCGGCGTTGCTCTTGACACTCGAAAACTCATCTTTACTTTAATTCGCGTTCCTAATGCTCCACGTTTTTGCGGCACGATTCAAAGCAAAGTTCAAAGGGTCCAGTGAAGGGAGTGCTCAAGGAAAAACGAGCGGCAAGTTATTGTGCTGCTCAACATAATATTATGTGATAATATTTAAATGTAACGGAACTCGCGAGCAATTAGTGTGTTATCGTGAATTACAAGTGTTGTTATATTTTATGACATCGGTACCTATAATATGTATTTATTGACGACTAAAGCTATCAATGCAAAAGTAACTGTCTGTCTTTAAGCTCTCACGCTAAAACGGCTGAACGGATCGTCATGAAATTTAACAGATTTATAGCCTGGGATATGGAGAAGGACAAGGGCTACTTTTTATGCGATAACCGACATCCACACGATCGGAGCCGCGGGCAAAAGCTAGTGGAAATATAAATGAGGTGTGATGTTTTGGAATCGCTTACGTATACACGATGCTTTAGCAATAATAGCGTCAGCAAGTCATTTAAAAAAATCAATCCAATATACAAAATCTAGATTTAAGAATATGAAACGACTTATAGATAGAGGAAGCATTATTACTTTCACAATCTTATAATGACCCAAAAAAGTAGACCGTGTCACCAGGAAGGTAAGGTAGTATACCTACGCACGTAAAGAATCACCGTTCAACATTAACTATTGAACTCTTACCACAGAAATAACTTATTGATACTTTTAATAGCGTACGACAACACTATACTACCATCCTCCGATTGTACCGTCTGTTACCAATCGAATGATTTCGACAGTCATTATGAAACAATCGATTTTCGATCAACAATAGATTGAGCGATTATGTCAGCGAGATGAGTTTTTGATTCGATATAAATCGTCTGTCAAAACTCGACAGTTCAGTTAGATAACTTTTCTTTTTCGTTCAAAGATTTACGACGGCAATAAAGTGGTATCGTTATCAAAATCATATTTATTAAGAAAAAAAACTTGCAAAAACGGCGGGAATTTGACCATTGCATCGGCGGCCATCTTGCATCAGTACATTTTTTACCTTTTTCACAAGATTCGAGTTAAATAATCGTTTAAAATCGTGAGCTATCATTAACGCAATAGTACCTATTGCTGAATTTTAGATAATTAGTGAGTAAGAATTGTTGCTTCTTTGGTTTGCAAAAGGTGAAAATAATTGTTGTGTTCGTATGTAAGTAAATTGCAGAACGCTTACCGTTAGTGCTTTTAATTAGTGTGACGGAACTGATGCTTTACCTGTAATAAATAAAAATATATTGTTAGTACAAAATAAATTTTGGTACACGCAAGCATAGTTTTAACAAAACAATAAAGTATATTTTGTAGACATAGTACAACTGTACTTCCGTTAAAATCTAGCGGAAGAAAATGCATGAACAATATTGTAATTGTTCCTATTGTTAGATTATACGTACTATTGCATGTACAAGCGGGCACACTATTTGTGCCTGGAGGCTTAATTAGTTTGGTTTACGCTTGTAATACGCACGGTAATGTTTGAGTTTGTCTGTTTTTGATGGCTTAATGGAGTGTGCTAGCTCATCATCATCTTCCTGCTCTTATCCCGTGTTACTTGGGGTCAGCGTAACACGTTTTCTTCTTTCACTCTGTCCTATCACCTGTCACACTATCAATAACTCCCTTTTCTTTCATATCGCTCCTCACACAACCCATCCATCTTTACTTTGGCCTCCCTCTCCCTCTCCATCCATCCACATTTATATTCATAACCCTTTTAGTAACATGCGTTTCATCACTCCCCTTTACATGACCATACCAGACAAGCGGTTCCCTTTCAACTTTTCCGTCACTGGCGCCACTTTTAAACTACCTCCACCCTTCCATCTCAACATTCTCATCTCCGCTACATGCAATCTATTTTTATTCGTCTTTTTTAATTTCAGTTAATTAAATATATTATTTTTCTGTGTCATGTATTGTAAACTACTTTGCATACTACTGTATAAATTCAGGTTTTTAAACGTAACGTAACATGTTGCTGGGAGTTTGTTGCGCCAGTTCTCATTCCCAGCTAAAACACTAGGAAGTGGTGACGGGCGGCCGTTTTGGGAGATTGTCTTTATGTGGAACTTTGACGTTCAAAAAGTGCTGGCTCTCAGCCTAATTTTTAATAAATGACTTTTGATTTTGTACAAGAATTGTGTTATAATTTTGATGTACGAGTAGAATTAAGTAGGTATCTAAATTTTAACTTGAAGTGATTGCTAAAATGAGAAAAACCATTCTGTCTTTAAAACAAATAGCCTACAACAAGCCGTATCTAAATATAATTAACTTTCGGAAACTGCAAAATGCACCTTGAAAAATTACACAGATTTCAGAGCCCAAGTTTCATAACGCCACCGGAAAATACCGACAATACACCCAAACGAAAACCGTAAAATTATTCCGCCTAAATTAAATATTATGAAACTTTATCAGATTTTTAAATTAACTTGAGTAGTGTTTGGAATTATATTTAATTGGGTTACGTAAATATTATTGGTGGGAATAATTTCACGCGAATAATGGTGAAGACAATGCTTTCACTTCAGTGACATCTGTAGTGGTATTCTGTGAAAATCACCCCGTGTACACTCGGGTGAAATGAACATGAAGTGAGCTGTAAATCCATTTTCGTTCACTTCACGTTCACGTCATGCTCACTCCACCTTAGCTTTCACGGTGAGATGATTACAAAATCGACCGGCTGGTGATACAATGAAAGAACTGTGAAAAACAGCGCGCTGACAACCTTAATATTTCATTGAAGCGAATCAAATTCATTGACTTATCATTTGTAACAAAATTTATCAATAATATCTGGTACCTACTAAGAACCCCGGCTTTGCCCGAGTTATATGCACATTACTACGTAGGTCCTACATGTGTATGTCAATATGAAAATTTGTATTTCATAATTATAATAATGTTTTCAGTGAAGTAGTACACTTACTCGAAAGTGCAGTGCTAGAAACTAAATTATTTTAGGCACATTAAAACAAATTGCAGCCATGCCTAGCCTACTTTAATTAAAGTTATAATTAAATCTTGATTAAATTAAAGAGTTTCAACACTTAACGTAATTATTCATCAAATATTTAACTAAATAACCTTTTTAATTGCATGATTAGAGTGCTTATAATGATCCTAGAAGGTAGGCTAATGGGTTACGGCAATCTCAAACTTTCACTATGTCCATAGTTTGCCTAAGAATTAGGCTAATGTAGGCATTAATGGAAAAGCTAAACATAAGTAATGTCTTAATCACATGATTAAGGACCAACTGAAGTAGAAAATTGAATCAGCAACTACAGCTCATCATCATCTATCTACTCGTAATTTGCTTTGCTATCCTGGGCGGTTCTACCTCTCCAATCTCACCCATCCAATCCATCACGTGGCACCAGCAACCACCACGATTACCTTAATTTTATAGCTCTCAATGATCGCTTTATCATTCAGTTTTTTGGTACATTTTTTGTTGATATCAGTTTTATTGTAAACTTACTTATGCCCGCGGTTCCACCCGCGTGGATGTCGGTTATCACGTAAAAAGTAGCCTATGTCCTTCTCCGTATCCCAGGCTATATAATTATCTGCCGATTTCATGACGATCCGCTCAGCAGTTTTAGCGTGAAAGCGTAACAGACAGACAGAGTTACTTTCGCATTTGTAATATTAATAGGGATTCAATAAGCGATTCCCGGCCATCGTAGGCGCGGGCCTGCGCACGGCTCACGTTAGGTGGCTCGACGGCGCGTTGTGTTCCACGAGCGCCTCAAAGAGATGTCAGCATGATAGACGGGGCCCGTTAGAGCCAGAGCCTGCCAGAGTTGCGGATTTTGTTCGAAAGAGTCACCGCGGCCCTGGAAAGCAAAGGGCACAAGGAGGAGCAAAGTGGGTTTTAGTCAGGAAGAGTTTGACACGCCCGCTCCAGTCAGAGCGGAAAGAGTCATTTAATGATTTCCCATCCATAAAAAAGGGCATTCAATAAACCTACGAGGGTCATAGTCAAAAACCTGTGAAAATTTTATGCCTGTATTTTATGCGTGTATTCATTTGAAAGCAAACAAATATGATGATTATAATGTGCGCTTAATAAATTTATTTCCAAGTAATGATATTTTTGTAACACTTGCTCAAAAAAGAGAAGAACAATAAAACGAGAAGAGACACATGACTAATTGGTTGAACAAGTCTTGATAGAAAGCATTCGCGTATATCTACCTCCATTAATTTGATGAAACCTATTCATACAGTCAAAGAGAAAGAGAACACAGACGCAAAGATTTAATTAGAACTTAACAGACATAACGACATCGCAAACGCAACGCAAAAGTCTGCAACAACTAAAATAAAAAATATCCTTTTGAATCAGAGTAACAGCCTTATTTATTAAACCTTTTCAATTTCATTACGAGCACAACCTCGCTTTGTTCATAATGAAATTAATTATATAGTGACGCAACGTGAATTTGCTTGCTTTCACTGAGATTATGCTAATGTTCACTGGCGGATCCAGAGGGGGGGGGGGGGGCTCAAGACCCCCCCCCCCCCTCCCAAAAGACCGAGATATCTTTGGTACCTAGTCTACAACCTAACGAAGACGGTGAGAAATTTTCGAAAATCAATTCAAGGAGGCTTTTATTACGTTAAATTAAATTAAATATGTGATATTTTTGTGTTTACTTTTCTAAAACCTACTCAGCGGGATCAAGCACTCTACAAACGGCAATCCACCATACCTTCCTTGATCCGCCACTGTTCATGGTAACGTTGGTATATGTTAATTGTTATGTTAATTTTGTTAATTAATGTATACAGGTCATCTTGACTGCAGCGCCAGTTGAATTGAATGCGTTTAGCGTATATGGCATGTTTGTGACGGAGACATCCTTATGTGTCGGGTTTAAATAGCTGTTTATTCATTAGTGTTTAATGTAGTACACTGTATGTGGTCTCCAGGTAAGAATAAGATCACATTCTTAAGATTTGGCATTTAGAGCTCAAAATAAAGATAAGTGTGATGTGATGATGATGACCCAGATAAGATTGTGACCAGTAAGTGGCCACGTTTAAAGCGGCATCAACGGCATTCGTTTGTTCCTCAATGCTTCAGGATCTTTTACTACAAAGACCATGTTTGGTGTACATTTTGGAAATATATGATATTTCATCTACATGTTTTTTTTTTGGCAATGCTTGTATAGATGCTGATGTTTAAAGGACTTAACATCATTTCTTGCCACCATAAAAAGATCTGAATTCTCGATTGCACCAATCAATCAATTCCCAAGTTTTAGTTAGGGTCAGCCCTCCTGACTGACGTCACTCCAGCCATTAAACTTATAGCCAAATAATTTCTTCTGATAATATGAGTAACCTACTCCACCAAAACAAACGAAAAGTAAACAAAAAGACAATTCCACCCGTATCCAATACCGCATCACATCCAAACACACGACACAATGGGTTGCGCAAGCGCCGTGATACCGTAACTAGGCCTGTTTGTTGCCCTGCGCCAGCGACAGCGCCAATGATCGGTAACCAACCGTGACCGAACGGTAACGGAGTGATGCTGCAGTTAAACCGATCGGTTGAAATGAAGCGTAACGAGCAAGGTTGTTGGTTGATGCAGAAATAGATAGTGAGGATTGGGAGACGTTACTTTTTGTAAATTGCTTTTGACATCTAACAACGACAGTTTTTTTTTCTTCTATTATTGACAGGCTCACGGTTGACCACAGTCTCACCTGTTGGAGAGCGATGATGTGGTCGGCGATGGGGCACGCGAACCTAGAAGTAACCTGTTCACTCTTGACATAAAGACCCCTAAGTTCTAGCTATCAAGAGACACATACTCTGGCAGGGTATTCAACTTCTTAGCAGTACGCACAATGAATGTGTTCCCAAAACGTTTTCTGCTTGTTATTTATCGTTTACGAATCCATAAATACCGTTGAGGATAAGTATGGACATCTTTTCAGGTCCCAGACCCACGACGACACCAGAATAAAGAAGTTTGCTCACAGCCTGGGAGCCAGTAGGAATTTAGAAGACCTGTGAGCTACAGGTGTATTTCTGCGGGCAAAAATTCAATAACGCCCCGGTAAGCCCTGTAATTATTGATGCGAACTAATTATCAACTTTGGGACGAGGAAATGCCAATAACCAGAATTGCCGATGGCTACGATAAAATAAATATGAGTAAAAATTATTGAAGAGATAATACCACAGTAGATTTTAAGTGTGGTCTTGGAATACATTAAACGTTAATACAGGGTTAAAAATACTAACCATTCAACAACATTTGTGGGCGGGGCCTAGGGTGGTAACCTCATAGGTACTAACACTAACTTTAGACCGCTGTTATAGGTAAATGGCCTACAGTTCTACTCAACATAAACTGTTTCGCTCTCCTCTAACACATTGATACAAACACCATTAAAACGACATATGAGCGAGACAGACGACTTTATGGATGCACTAATATTAATAGAATAAGGCTTATATTTGGCACCATTCGAAGCAAGGAAAGCAATGGTATAACATTCGTTCACGCACAAGAAGGAGTAACTTTTGGCGCGCATCCATGCGCTGGCGTGTGATGGCTAATGTAACAGCCTGCGCTTCCTGCAGCCTTCCATTGAACTACACATGGTTAGAATGTGCTAAGCCTGAGGAAAACCCAGTATTCGACACCTCTTTAAGTTTGATCTTATCTTTTCAATGACCTCCAGTCTTTCCTTATTTAACTGTTAATTGAATATGATACTGTCATGAATAGTAACTTTGCTTTCGTTGGCACTAGTAGGTACCGTCGATAACCCAACTTGTGATCATTATTTTGATTAAGGATTAATAAAAAGTTTTAATATAATATGTATGTTGTTTTAGTTTATTTTCAAGTACGAAATATGAGGAATCCGTGTCTCCAGGGCGAGAAGTCTCAACATAGTCAACGATTGCATAACGACCGAATTCAATCGATAACTCCTATGGCAACCCGTACACAGTCAATTATGAACGCGATCTACGGATGGATCATTGATTTTGATCGTAGATCGCGTTCAAGATTGACTGTGTACGGGTGGCCTTAGGACTTAACGACAAAATTCGGTCGGTATGCGATCGGTAACCATGTCGAGACTTCCCGCCCAGCACCTATAGGCGACCGGGTTACACAAGGTATCTGCGTATCCGTTGTCTTTTGAAACATAATTATAATGCTCTTTGATCTATTGACACACACATGGTTAGATTATAGATAGATGGTAACCTGTCACCGACCAAAAAATATTGCCGCTCCAAATGATGGGCGTCAATGAATCACTCAATCAATTATTCACACAGCCGTTAACAGCAAAAATTTCGCTAATTATACATTCAAAGTTAACAAATCGTTATACAACGCGGAAGTGTTGGGTCGTGACGATCATTCGTGACTTCGGCTAATAGTATCATAGTTGGCTCATAGTCATATGGAACGCCCTGACATGGTCACCAGACCCCTAGAGCAGGGCGACGATTGGAATTAACCTTTGATTTATTGATCAAGTAAACATGCCGTGTTAGTGGACGCAAGTAGAGCGTGCACGGGGTCCTGCTGGGTACGATTCCAGGGTCGTGAAGTATTACTAGGTTTTTCTATCTTGATAACACCTGAGTGCAATCTGCCAAAAACGCCTCTATGGTAGACGCCAGGTAAACTTCCAATTAAGTACATTGACCTTTCCCTAATATCCCTTTGTAGATACCCGAACAATAAATTATGAACCGTTTTTAGTTACTAGAGAACCTAAAGGATCACGATAGGAGTCGATTCAGGACAGCTTTATGTCTTTGTTTCTGTTTTTGATATTAAGAAAGTCAATAAATTTATGTGACCCACATAAATTTATTTATGTGGCGCCTATCATAGTTTGCCTACATTTTGTCAAGTTATTGACAATGGTCGTGGCCAATATGATAATACGACTTGAATTTGATCGCTTTTTAATTACAGAATTGACTTTCCGAGGTATAAGTATGGCAATAGACATATACAGAAAGCTAGGTAAAGAACAGGCGGGCTATTAAATAGCTGGCAAATGTGTTGATACTAAAGGAACAGGTCCGCCTAACTCTTCGGAGGATACAGGCGTGATGTTACGTATGTCATTGCTTAGCGTATATCGTATGTTAACTATGTCATTAAAGTGTATTCACAGAAACACGTGACTACATCAAAGGAAAAATCTTCAGTAAATACTTTTGTAGGTAAATGTAATTAATTCTAAGCGAATGTCATCATTCTTATTCGAGGTAAGGACGGCATTATACATGATTATAATCTCCGTCACGCTTGCAATCCCTGAAGGCAGTGGTTCGTTGTAATTTAACCATTTGCAATCGTAATATTAAGAACCCGACCCTGAGAGGCAATTGTAAGCTTTGAACTCTGCTAGATGGCATCATCGTCACCATCATCATCAGAATCCTGACACATAAAAGCGTAAAGGCGTGATTCCTTAACCGATTGCAGTTGGTAGCAATACAGACTGGTTTCTGTGTATTTCTATCAAATACTACGGAAAATACTGCTGCTGCCCCCTGTTATTAAACTGGTTCAATGTCTGCACAGCACACACAATAGTTAAACAATCGGCGAAGACCACATGTGGTTCATGGGACTGTGAACCAGTTCAGCATCCATTAGTTCAGTATGAACTCTATTGTTTCCAAGCAGAAAATGAAGCTTTCATTCATTAACATCTCCTATATTTGTTTTAGTTTAAAATTATGTGTATTCGCAACAACGCCACATCATGCGGAACCACGCAAATTGATTATTCAATTCGTTTATCCTCAACATCCTAAGCTGTCAGCAAAAAAACACACAAAGACGGCATTCCGATGAACAAAATAAGATCAAAACGCTGGAGGCACTACACTGAAGAATTGTTTGATAACTTTGATATATTATTTAGACATACATAATACTGCATGGGCGTTTTAATTGCTTCTTCATATTAAAATAATGGTTTCGATTATTCATTTTTTGCGCTGAGACAATTAAGTAATGGAACTTGTAACCAGCATGTGGGTTTTCAATGCCATGGTCAGAAAAAATCTATGGAAATATTTCAATGGAAGCTTTGCTAAAGATTCAACTTGATAAAAATATTAATTTTGTTTTTTGAACCAGGAAGGTTTAAAATTGATGTCGGGCTATTGTGTAGCTTGAAGTTGTGTTTAACAGTCATTTGTTAGTTTCAAGTTCAAGAAGATTACAACTAGCAATTTTTTTTTTCTCTCTAAACCAATCTGTTTTAGTTGTGCTTATCATATTATTATGAGGGTTTGCCATAATCGCTACGCTTGGCAGGCGGGTTGGCGATCGCAGTTTAGCTGTTGCAATGTACAGAGAATGCTGCTGCCCATTCTCTGGTGATCCAATAACCTGGTGAGGGTCGCTGGTAGAATGCATGCGAGACGCACAGGACCGGTTGTTGTGGCGACACGCGCGGGGCGGCCTATGTCCAGCAGTGGACGTTTTTCGGGTGACATGATGATGATGATGAATGTGTTTTAAATGTAGCGCTAAAACGTACTGTGGGAAATAGGACCGGTTTCTGAATGAAATATTTACTTCAAACCGAGCTATAATGCCAAAGTTTGACAGATTTTTAGGCTGGAGCAGAGTTTGAAAAATAAGTCGTTAAACTTATAGACTTGAGAAAACAACTCTAAAAACCAAGTGTAAATTATGACTACGTTCTTGAAAAGAATTGATGACAGTTATTTAATAAAAATGAAAGGTTTTCTCTCGTTTTTTTTTGCGAAGGATTGGGTTAAGAAACTGAAAAACTGTTCTAAAAGTTTATATTATTTATCAAAGTTCCCAAAAGAAACCACAAACTCAATTTTCAATCCAAAACCTAGCCATTTCACGTATTTACAATAACAGTATTCGAGATAAAACAAACGGTGATTACCTCTTACTTGATAGACAGCTCGTAGCTGCACGTGCAATGGTGATCTCTCACCCACCACGTTACCAGACACGTGCCTTTCAGCAACTCTGGACACAGAATTAAATAACACAGAAGGTGCATACAGTGCCCAAATATTACCAACCTACCCGGCATGAAAGTTAATCGTAGAGTATACTAAGATTGTATGTGAAAGAGTCACCGCGGCCCTGGAACGCAAAGGGCATGATTAGGAACACGGATGGGTTTTAGTCAGTAAGAGTCCCATCCAGAGAGGAAGAAGTCATTTGATTATTTCACAACAAGGCAACGTTAATTTCAGCATGCATCGGCATTAATTAAATCGCGCATGGTACAGATGTTTGGGCACTTGACATTTTCTCGTTTTAACACTGTAATTGAACCATGATATATTTCGTCTTTTGTATGATGTCAATATAATGATGTAATAAAACCACAAACATCAATAATGTTAACATACCTAGGTACTGATACACGTGTAAAAGCACATGTGCCGTAGGTTTTTGTTGCTGGTCGTGATATACGCGATGGTAAGCAATCAAGAGCTAATAAATAGTTTTTGTACCTTCATTTTGTTTAATGATCTTTATTATCTACGTATGTAGAAACGTCTTCATACTTTTTACTGTACGTACTTAAGTACCTTCCATGTTTTTCTACACGTGCTATATGAGATGGCTTTTAGTGCCGCAGAGGAGGATGGCACAGAAAGATTGTAACGCAAATAATCGAGCGTACATTTAAATAAAACCCACTCTTGTTCCTTCTAAGAGCGGATTTCACCAATGAAACTGAACGCGATCAGTACATCTAAACTGCGTTCAAGAGCTGTCAGTGTAAATATTCCATAGAAAAATAATGACACTGACAGCTCGTAAACGTGGTTTGGTCGCTGATCGCGTTCAGTTTCATTGGTGAAATTGGCCCTAAAGCTCTTTGCGTTCCAGGGCCGCGGTAACTTTTTCAAATAATTCCGCATTAACGTTGGCTACGTTTACGTACTTTGATAGGCCCAAACAACCCTTTTTTTAAGGATGGGAAATCATCAAATGACTCCTCCGGCTCTGGAGGGAGCGGACGGGAGTGTCAGACTCTTACTGACTAAAACCCATCCGTGCTCCTCCAAGTGCCCTTTGCTTTCCAGGGCCGCGGTAATGCTTTCGAACAGTATCCGCAACCGTTCAAACAACACTATAATTTCAATATTAGAAAATAAACAACAACACTATAATCTCTAAGATTGATTTGCTGAAATAACTTTTGAACAACACTAATCACATTATAGAAATCGCGTTGCCATACGAAGATACCCAAAAAAAAAACGTTTTGACATTTCAAAGAAAATCTCTACACAAAAACTACAGAAATATGATTTCTTGGAACGATCCTCTTGCAAGACGACGCTGATGTAAAAACCTAAATATAACTTTTGACTACATCTTTGTATTTGATCAAATACATTGGTCTTTAGGGGTGCTAATCCTGCAAAAGCTCATTACCAAATATCCGAGGAGATTTTGTAACCGACAGCTTCGCACTATATTTCTCCAATAATAGTGTCTCGATGTACAGAAATTGGTCAAGTCTGTGACTTGACCAATTTCTGTATATATTTATTTTTATATTTTTTTTTTTTCTGTATTATATTTTTGGTGGCGATCTGCTTTTCGTAGAAGTAATCTTACACTATAAGTATATGTATATGTCGCAGCCAACTAGGTGAATCCGCCGTTTCATTAAAAGTCTAGCCTTTTCTTTGAGTTAATCCGTTTAATCAGGGACATAAAAGAATGAAATCGGGAAGTCATTTAACGATATTGCACAAAAGATGTCACTTAGGTCACTGAAAAATTGGCAAATTTAAATGAAAAGGCTAGGCAACCAATTAAACGCCTTATTAAGCTAATTGGCTGCGACATATATACTATTATAAATGCGAAAGTTTGTAAGGATGGATGGATGTTTGTTACTCAATTACGTCAGAACGGCTGAACGGATCTGGATGACATTTGGCACAAAGATAGGTTAAGGTGTTTTTTATCTCGAGATTATTTTCCCTTGTAATACTTCCGACATTCACGTGGGCGAAGCCGCTGGCAGAAGCTAGTAAATCATGTATCTATGGAAACCTTGTGGTTTTCTCACCGGAAAATTGCAAACGCCGTAAGATTATAAAATGTCGCGTGAAATTCTACACTAGTTTTTCTTATTATGTCACGGATATATTGGAAACTATTGAATTTGGATGGGATTAATTGTATTCAAATCGATTTTTTAATAATTTATCGAGACATTTTAATCTAATAAAGATCTGCAATTTTCCGGTGATAGTTTCAACTGCCTAGCTACCTATAATAGACATCAAACGAAACCCTACCCTGTCACATTGATCGGCCAGCTTCAGAGCAAGCTTAACGAGCGTTTAGCGTGATGCTCAAATGACTGTAAAAACATTTCTTTTGTAACGTACTGCCACAAACGTTGCTTGATTGATGGCATTATTAAGGATACGGTCATTAGAGCTGTCAATGTACTCGGCTAGTTGAAAAAGATTGATAAATGAGAATAGTTAATGTTGTCTCATCTCTATTATGCTGATTACATTTTGTTATTATTAAAAATGAGCGTATTATTATCCTGCTAACACAAAAAAACACTAAGTATTTGAATATTCTGTGCCTTATGGAGGATTTCTTGGAAAACTGTGGACGTAATCTCTCATAAGGACTATGAACTCCAAACGAGCAAAAAGTATTTTAAAACTTTTTGCCATTTTGGAATGGCAAAAAGTTAAAAAAAACTTGGCACGGGATATGAATAGAATTAGTGCTCATTCTGCTTGAAGATTCGCCTTAGCTGGAAGAAAAAGCACGAACACGATAATTATGTGTAATTTTAACATCCGCTGCCATTATGAGATGGCTCACGCTGCCATTAAACAACAATGCAAAATTAAAACAAAAAGCAGCATTCATTCAAATTACATATTTCATTAACCGCACAACAGAGCTATGTAAATGTTCATCAATCGAAAGTTCAGAGTTAACAATCGATTCGAACATCAACATTCAATTCGATTGATCCGTAGATAATGGATAAATTAGTCGCATTGGCAAATCGAGTCAATAGTCTGAAGTTTGAGCGCAACAAAATGTCACTTCTGGACATTGTTAAATATTCGTTTTGAAACTAAAAAGCGAAAGCAAGAGACGATGTTTAAGACGGGCGTGCTGGTGAATATGCATATTATTAGCATATTAAACGGACGAAGACCTCTGGCGTCAAGTCATAACATATTATGAAGTGCGTCGGTCTGTTTTGAAATCTCTGAAATATTATTAAAGAAACATGATTTGAGAGTGGCAGATTTTGTCTGCACATACGATACAAACGTGATTATTTTAATTAAATTAAAAGGAGAATCATTTGATACTATTTTTTACCGATGAATTTCGGAAGAAAGATGATACAAGGCAGCTAATTCCAATTCTTGAGAGGTTTGCCTAAGAAATCAGTTCTCATAAAAGAATACCTCGAACTTCTTGAATTAGTTCATGCAGAGCCAGGTGTTATCGCTAGTATTTCGATACCTACGTCAACGTACGGACGTAGACCTCTAAGGTACTAAATAATAAAAAAAATCAAAAAACTCCCAAGGTTACTTGTGGAGTTTCGGCTCGGCTTCTCAGTAAGGACTAAAATGCATTAAACCTTTTTGTAACTTATTTTAAAGCATCTGATGAAAAATCGACTAATGCAAATGATGCATGTATAAAGTTATAAATTTAAAATGAAAAATACGAGTGGCGAGACACTAATGCGGTGTTATTTACTGGATTCAAATCATCAAAATCGACCAATATGAGCGATAATATCCTTAAGCATATTCTATTAGAAAACTAACAATCAAGTATAATATACTTGAAGGTTAACAAACAAACTTAGCTGCAATTTGTAAGCGAATCATCCAGATATTAAACGCAACAAAAGGTTTACGATCCGTATGTTTTTCTTTCGTAAAGACTAGAATTTATTTGAACTGCGTTTTTCAACGTTTATTATAAATATACAAAATTCGCTTTACAAACGATTATAAGACTCAGATATTAGCAATAATTTACTAACTATAGGCTTTATAGACATTTGACAAAACACCGTAGCAAGGTCAAGCAAGAACATATTAAATCGTATAATTTGGCAATTACAATTCCTTGGATTCAAAAGACAAACATTGTTAATTCTAAGTTTTAAATTAATATCTATCATTATTGTAATTTCTATTAAGATATTACAAAGACTAAAGATATTCCGAAGACCATAGCCACAAACTGTAGGAAATGAGATATGTCCGTAAATAGGGCTGTCAGTTTAAACTTTGATTACCTGAGTAATTTAGCAAGACGTATAGCTGATGGATAGATAACTGTTATAATAATATTTAACAAAATAGAGTCTTCAGCAAATTCTAATGTAGTCGCAAAACTAGGCTAGTGAGGTAATTAACATTTAGCATAATTATCATAGTCGTCTAACAAAAAAATCTAAAGAAATCCGGATAGGCGAGATGTGCTTTTTCAGTCAGATACTGCCTGCATTTCATAGTAACTAGTGCGTGCAAAGCGGGTCCTAAGCAGTATATTGACAACCCTAGTGTCAGAGTTGTATAAATATTAAATAGCTACGTACCAGAGCCAGTAATTACTGGAGGCATATGGCATGGCCACGAGGAGGAAGCGAACACAATGGACACACTGGCTGGTTATGTAATTATACAGTTAGAGTCAGAGTAGATCTTATAATGGTTTTATAAAGTTGTGCACGTCATATTTGCGTACGTTTGGAAATTATAAAATTGTTTGGAAGATTTTTCATAATTTGTATGAAAAATCTTCCAAACAATTCTATAATTTAGACACACATAAGTGTATTGAAGAGAAATAGATTAGCAAGAATGAAAATTTTTCCCTGTCTATGATCCTCAAACCTTTCTAGACATAAACCTGTTGTGAAGTTCATTTGGGCATGCTTTTAACAGCTCTGGTATTACTCATTCTTGATATGAAGAGTACATGCAACTGATTACTTGGGTATGCAATTCAAACCACAAAAAATATATTCTGCGTTCACTATAATCATTTCTAATTCCGACAAAATTAACTGTAAACATGAATTTATTTTCGCTTTGATGTCAGTGTGTAGTATCTTCGGTGCACTAAGCTTGTCATTTACCACAAAACTAGGTCAAAGCGACGGAGGTAAACACACTAAATCAAGCGTAAACCTCAAGACTAAAGGCAATGAATGAATTTCCTTTAGGACAATCACGTCAAGCCTCTAAACAAATAACGACCTTATTGCCTCGCTGATACTTAAGGTCAGCTCTAAGAATAGCTGCTCATTTTCTTGTTTAGACATCTTTATGTGTGGCTCTGCTAGGGTAAATTTTTTTCCACTGCTGGTATGCAAGAATCTTCTATAAGAGAAGGAACGCCGTAACCACCGGGAGAGAGTACTGATGATGAAATATATGACACAAAGTAAAATGTCTGTCTTATAGTTTAGAATAATGCAAAAACAGCAGCGAGAAATAGTATTCATAAGTTGTTTAGTGGTTCAAGATATCGACAATAGTTCCATGAAATTAACTACCTAATTAAATGGATTTAGATTGAACGCAAATTAAAGATGTCCAGTTTTTCCATCCGACAATTTTATTACCATCTGCGTCGGCGAAATGGAGGATCATTCCGCCACTAATCTATTTTACAACGGAAACATTTAGAAACGGAACAACGATTTTTCATTAGAAAATTCCGTTAACTCGTTTAAAGTAACAGAAGTTTTGCCATCCATTTAGCAGACGATGAAATTTGTTCCATCGAGCAGACAGACAGTCGTTTACAAAATTATCGCAAAAACTAAATTTACGTATTGTGTGTTCGAATCAGATTTCTTTTTTGCGAAATCTGTGATGCTGCAAACCTGGTTTAATGGGATTTTGATTTACTTGTCTGTGGTTCCAAACCGCATCTCCTTTATGTTTGTAGATGCTGTTGCTAACATACCTGTAACAAGAGAATGGAATAATGTAATACATAGCAAGAATTTTGTGGTCAAGTGTATATCATGAAACGGTTTCAGAATTGAAAATTGTCAAAACGCCATACAGGGTGTTTTAGAAGTGCGTGGTCATATTTAAATCTGTATGCTAAATGCAGTGGATGACATCAAATCTGTGATAGACTGCTTGAAAAGTGATTAATTTGGAACTTTTAGTCGTTATTTGCGGCTGCGTTTTTTGGTAAGTATTTATTTATAATCGTTTCTTTACCATTTAACAGATACAAAACGTCAACCTTAAAATTAAATACGATCACATATTTCTGAAACATCCTGTATATAAGTTGCTGCCTCCTTCGTGACTGCACAGTCTTCTTCTTCAAATATAATAATTCTAATAGTAACTGCGCATGAGTTCTTATTAACACTAATGTTAGCTTTAAGTTCAGTCGAATTCCGGCATTTACAAAATTAAATTCTTGAACAAAAACGTGGGAGCATCACCCTATTCACTTGTTTAAGCTTCTTTGTACATAAACTTAATGGAAGGTCGAACAACATGTTAAGTACCTACATAATTCTTCGCCAAACAATTGTGAGTTAAAATACTTTTATTACACCTAATCTTTTGACTCCAATCAAGGGTAACTTAAAAATACTTTTCGTACAGATAAGCTTGCTTATTTACCAGAGTTGCGGAATGTTCGAAAGAGTCACCGCGGCACCGGGTTGCATTCCAGAATGCAAAGGGCATTTGGAGGAACACAAAGGTTTTAGTCAGTAACAGTCTGACACTCCCTTCCGCTCCGCACAGAGCGCAAGGAGTCACATGACGATTTCCAATCCAAAAAAAAAGCTTACATAATTTATGTGTCACTCTAATGCAAATTCAAAGGTTAACATGAGACAAATTGTGCCGATTTATTGTTTTGAGAACTAGAATGAAATAGATCATCGAATAAATTAACTATTGTTACCTACAACATATTTTCCTGCATCGAATGACACGATTTATATCTTGATCAATGACGTCAAGAATTTACCTTTATTTTTCCAGAATTTAGATGTTAAACATCCTGATAAAAGATGAATTTGAATTTTTTCCGCATCATCAAAAATATCCAAATCTCATTTGGGTTTCAAGAGTTTTTCACTCGGATTTCCTTCAAGATCTTATGTTATTGCATTGTGTGTGTTGCATTACTGTTTTGTTGTTAAATGTCACAACAACCAAACGCACAGTAATGTTTTCCTTGTGAACCGGAAAACTCCAAATGCAATTTATGCCATTTCAATTCTCAACGCATCTGAAACTAGGCCCTGTTCATCTGCATCTTCGGAATAAACGACAAGATGCTGTACAACATTTGGATAGAACACCGCAATCCCAATGATAAACAATAAAGTTAGCTTGAACAAAATCCTCGATAGATCTTGTAGCGTTGCCTTGACAATACATATCAATTAATATTCATGCAATACAAGATACTTTGATCAGCATTCTCGAAGCGTGTTCAAACAAAATCTGCGCACAATTATAACAGACTAGCTCCTGTCAGCGGCTTCGCCCGTGTGATAGTGAAAATATGCCATGGGACCCTCCGGAATGAAAAGTATCATATGATAGATCTGCCCGTGTGCCAAAGTTACCGTGCACCCGTTAAGACAGTGTAGAGGTAACAAACACACAGAGTTATTGTCGCATTTATAATATCAGTAAGGATTCTATTGGCCTCGAGAACGCGTGCTTTTTGCTACCAGCGTCTTCGAAAATTAGTTTTTATAGCACTAATTACGACGGTGGTCGTGATGGCGTCATTATTTGCTAAGAGGATTCGTTTTTTGTCTGTCTTGACGTGAAAGATATTTGCTCTTTGGTACTTAAGCTCAACTGTGGCTTAGGCTAAGTTCGCACGATGTTTAGACTATTTATAAGGTAAGTTCATAGTAACGTTTGTATTTTTCACTCATAATTTTGCAAACTTGATTTTTACCCTCTCCTGGGTCTTATCTATCTCTGTAGCAAAATTCATAAAAATCGGTTCAGCGGATTAGGCTCATGAAAGCGTTACAAACAAAGTAACTGACTCTTCTCATTTATAATATTTTCGTTGGTTACGATAGGATTGTGTCAATCTCAACCGATTGGCATCTGGAAATTTGCCCTTTTAAATAGACCACCACTAAACGTATTGCACAAGTAAGGGAACTCTTTCAACATAATAGTTGTACACTTCATTGTATGAACCAGGTGCATCATCTAACACACCTGCATGCACGACAGATTATTCTACTATTACCATATTACACGTTCGTGCCTTATCTGTAGGCCACGCCTTTCAATTACAAATTACAGTAAACTCGGGTGGATTTTTAAGGAGAAGAACTTACAAGAAACTCCATAGTTACCCTTGTCAAATTAAAGTATTATTGTTTTTGCAGACATTAATTAATTATATGTGAGGACGATGCATTTTGGGACTGCCTTTATGTAAAAATTCGCGTTCAAAAAGTGCGGGCAGTCAACCTAATCTGAATAAATGACTTTTAAATTTAATTTTCATACCTGGAAAAGAATGTGATTATACCTCCATCAAAACAAAGTACAAGATCATACCAACCCAGATTTTGTCGAAAACAATCCATTCGAAACTATTAAGCAAGCAAATCACTCCGTATCCGAAACTGTTTTTGTTATAAGCGTAAAACCATTATTTAAAGAAGACTGGCAGTGAGGCAACACACTGCAAGCCTGTGACTAACCGGACCGAGCAGAATTTAGCAAACTGAGGAAACACAACCGGAACATGATTTCGGAATAAACTTAGCAACTGATGATGGCGCAAATCTAGACCAAGACAAAGAAATACAATATCTTAGCTCTTTTATTTTTCAATTAGCATTTGGTGTTTGGGTTATCTCTGAGCTGATCTTTTTAAATTGAATTCGCCTGTTCGTGCAATAACGCATTCAACCATTTTTTTTTTTCCATCTAAGTGTTTTTATTAACATTTTTTAATTAATAATAATATTCTTTATTGTTTTCTAATCACCAATCAAGCTACCTGCTATGGTGTCAATGTTATTCTTAAAATTGTAAATTAGCGGGCTATTGCGCAATAAACATTTTACGAGGCGACATGAAACAAAAGTATGAATAAAAGCTAATCACCCGCAAAAAGCGATAAGGAGTCATGAGACTGTTTATGTACTTTGAAAAACCTATAAACCAGTGCTTATAAACATATTGCAGTAGTTAAGGCATACATATTATGTACAATTGACCTATTGAAGAGTTGGCGTACATTGCTAGTCCATGTTTATTGGTTCCTTAAAATCCTTCCTAACAAAGATGCTGTCATCATTGTTAAGTGTCTCTAGTTTTTCTTCTTCAACATTATCTTTTGCTCATCTTATATCGCCGAACAAAATTCTCATTTTGAAATTGAGGTTGTTGTTAAAAAAGTCCACAGTAACAAGGCTGGGAAAAGGATTCTCCGCACCGAACTACCTGAGAGCCTGTTTTCATCATGATCTTTTGACGTCAGAAAATTTCGCACCCTAATCAGCTTATATCCTATTGACATCATAATCTAAATTCCAGTGAGGGTACCTTGGAAAGTTTACGCCACCAGTTGCAGTTGAAGGGCAAGAGGTCCTCCACGTTAAAAACGTGACTTCGAGGTTAACATAATGTTGTCGTCAACTTTGTCGCAAAACATAAGCGCTTTAACAGGTCTGGAAATTTCCGAAAAAATTCACGAATTGAGAACCTCCTTCTTTTTTTAAATCGGATAAAAAAGTAACAATAATAACTGAGTGACAATCAATGTCAAAGAACTTGTCAAAATATGGGGAAATTAGTGGTGACAGTTTGTGACTGAGACAAAAGAGCGAAGGCTTCTTATAAATAGTATAGAATACAGGGCTATACTTCTACCATCTTATTAATAAACACGGAATAAAGTTATTCCAAGTTTAAACCTATGAAAATGTATGGTTATTCCTTTGTTATTCCTGGTATAACTTTATTCCGTGTTTATTAATAAGAGGCCTAGTGCCTCCACTGGGGTCAACCCTCATTACCAGCCAGCTCATTTTGAAGATAGATCTTAATATTTATATAAGATGTTAAAAAATCAACATCATGTAAACAACGTATCCTAAAAAAAATTTTTTGACCGATTTTATTTTACACTTAAAAATAATTTAACAAAATATTTCCATTTGCACTGTACTGCGGGGCTGCGCCTACAGGGCGGCAGCGGGGCGTGATTAGTTTTTATTTGTTAGTCTAAACAGCTCCTTAAATTACTTACATTTGATTTTAACGCCTTATATTCCTAAAAAGACCTTATTCAAAAGCACTCATGCCATGCCTAAGATGTTATCAAATGTTATGATGAGTGTGCCATGGTTGTATGCCTCATAGAATGCTAGGATTGCTAGGTCATGTCGCCTACGTCGTACGTTACTGTATAGTATATAATAATATGTGCCAGCTAGCTAGATGTTATGTTAGCTCTCTGACACACATTTAAACTTAGCTAAACTATGTAGGTACTTATTTACAATATTTTTCGTGATTTATGTTTAGGCAAAAATTGTTTGACGATTGTGCGTTATCTCGGAACAGAAAATCGCCCGTTCTTGCTTAGTCATATTTCAGGTATTCATTTTTAGGTTAGGTAGATATCAAATCTTCGTTTTAGGAATCATCTTACGTCATGTAAAGGAATACATTATAAGGATGTAGGTACTTTTTGGCATGCGCACATCATCAACCTTCTCGTAAATTAAAATCATTCTGACACGATTCCACTGAACAGGTAGCACTTCAACGAAAATGTAGGTAATCTTCGTTTTTTACATGATAACGGAAATCTTAAAATAAATGTTTGAAACACGAACGCGTCAAGTCGTAAATAAAATATAGTTAATCGCTTAGTTATTAACTTAACAAAAAACTACAAAAAAATTGCGATATTTAAAAATTTAACTCAAATATCACGCGTGTGTAGGTACCAATATTTAATTCGTGACTAGTCAGTGTTAATTAGCGATGTATTTTTAATTGATTTTTAATCTTTTTTCTGTAGACTTAATATCGATAACGGCACAAGGCAATGAGCAACGAAGTATATTGCACCCGGAGATCGACAACAATAGACCTGGCCAAATGAAAAATACTTCACGACCAACTTTTGCAGATCACAGATCCCATGAAACTTTTGGAATCTGCTATCAATCCAAAAACTTTTTATCAACTTTAACCTTTAGATGAGTGCTATTAAACATTCTTACAGAAGTCAAGTCAAGACGATAAAAAGAAAACAGTAATTCAGTTACTGTTTTCTTCTCTTCTCAATCAATCTTGACTTGAACCTTTGGATTTCTATTTAACAACACTTCAGAAGTACGGAGACACCAGTTAGCTGCAGGTAACGAGACGACAGAAATAGCTAATACGGAATTAAAATTAAATGAAACACCATTTTCCTACCTGTGCAAGAAGCGTACTACAAAATTAAAAAGTAACAGCATTCACGAAATAAAACAACTCAACAGTATTTCCCTAGTTTACAACTAGGCCACACAGGCGACATTGACTGACAAATCTCATAAACTGCTGCACTACAAACGCTCATATTTCCTGACACGGTCACACGACTCGTGTGCTCGTCTGCTCGTGTGCCACGCTTGACAATTGCTTGAGCACGATTGTGCTCATGCTCGCTTGTCGCGACCTCTTCGACGATTGCCCTGTCGTGGTGTGAGGCTTTTGCTGTTTAGATTAGCAACCTCAAAGCTCATTAAATTATTAATCACAAAAAAAAAACTTTTTTGACAAGTATGTTTTTTTTATAATTGATAGGCGGCACGCGTTTGACCACTATCTCACCTGATGGTAAGCGACGATGTGGTCGAAGATGGAGCACGCTTGCCTAGAAGTAACCTATTCACTCTTGACTTAAAGACTCCCAAGTTGTAGCTATCAGGAAACAGACACTGGACTTGGGCAGTTGAGATTTGGGCACAATCATGTGAAGATTATGGGAAACCCCCGCATTTGGGGGAGACCTATGTCCAGCAGTGGACGCCTTTCGGCTGATACGATGATGATGATGTGAAGAGAAAAGTAATCTTGAGTACCTACCCCGAAACACTCAGTTCAATGACCTAGGACAAGTCTTCCAATTAATTTCTATGATGATAATACCACAACTAAGAGATTGAAAACATTGAAGGGTAAGTATCTAACAAAATACAATTACGTTTAAGGTCACTGACTCCAGTAATAACAGGCCACAGCATGCAAAATTAGAGGCTAAACAAAACAGAAATTACCTTTCGTAATTATTGCAGCAGCTGCGATCTTGTGATCTCGTGTTTTCCTACAAATTGATGTATTCGTGCGGAATATGGCCACAGCGTAGTCGTGATGCAGTGTGTCCATGCACGTCGGTGTATGTACGTAGGTGTCGTGTCCTTACTCCTTAAATTATAAACTTTATTCCGTGAGATAAGGTTTTATGATGCACGAAACTGATGTTTGTGTGGTTTGCACAAAGCAATTTTATGAAGATGTTGGTGTTTTAAAGTGTGGGTATTAAATTCATGGGTAGTGACGTTTTATTGAGATTTTATAGGCTTTCTTCTCTTCGGTTGGACTTTTTCTTTTCTTTATCTCTCCTGACGCTAACTAGCTACAACAATATAACTTTAACGTTTTTTTTTTTCTGGTGGTAGCCGGTGTTGATACTGGGTTTCAGGAATTGCAGAGATTGGGAATATTGTAACAGGCTTGTCCCAAAACAAAAAGAAACAATGTAACTAAGAAATCTTCATTCTTCATGTTTGTTATTGCATTATTATTCCAGAGCAATTCTGGAGTAATTTTTATTTCGATCATTTGTTTTACTAACAGATCTTTCTTCAACTTCTTGCTTAATAATGAATTTAAGATTAAAACAAGACCCTTGACTAATCAAGTCATAATTACAGCGATATAATCTTGATGACTCCATCGCGTCACATCACCCAGATTGCCCTACCCATCATGAACTCAGCTCACATCTATATCACGGATCACTTAGGTACATCTAATCGACGCTCATCTGTCATCATTACATTACACATGATATAGACAAGCAAATTATTCGCAGTACACCCACGGGTCAAGGTTCGATGCCTGTGCGGGTCAAATCACACAGCAATTAAAATTAAACGTTTTACAATCCTGTTCATCAGATCGTGATGAGTTTATTGTTTTCAAATCGCTTCCTGATGTTTAATTAGTCGGTAGTTGAATGTTTGAAGAATTGAGATGATGACGTCGGATGATTATGTTAGGGTTTTTAAACATGGGTGGACTTATATAATAATATTGTTGACGCCCGTGTTCATATCTACCTATACTCGTATGTTGAGTGACGAAAATTGAATCAGTCTTATTTATAAAAAAAAATCTAAGTGGTTAGTTTAAACGGGAACCCAAACGTTGATGATAGTGGCAGAGAATGCCTAAGGACCTAAGTATTCTCTAATCAGAATTCAAACCGATATTATCGATTATTGTACCGATATCAGGATTTAAGAAACATCGATTTTATCATCCATTTAATAAGCAACTATTTAATCTAAAAGCTGTATCTACGAGTATTGTTTAAAGATTTTAATGGCTACTGCAATCTCAAGTTTAATCGGGTCAGAGCCCATTCGTCCCCTAAGATTCGCACCCTGTGCCCACTCGTCCCCTGGAACTTTTGAGGGGCCCATTCGTCCCCTGAAGAATATTTATTTTTATTCATTCTTCTAATATAAGTACATGTATATGTGTATACTGCAGCTTGGTAGTCCTGGTACAGTCGCGCAGAAAAGGCTAAAATAAAAAATATAGTAATTCGGTAGATATCATGTTTATTTCAAATAAGATTAACACATACAAAATCACAATGTCCTAGAAACTAACAAAATACAACTCTTTTACAAAAATCAGCCTTGATTGACCATCATATAAATCAACATTAAATATAAAATATGCAAAAAAAATAGAACACATATCAACAGTAAATAATCACTTCTTATTTTTTTGTATATTTACCAACTACATACATGCAAAATCATAATAACTTAAATTTAAAAAATTATAACAGTACAAAAAAAATACTAAAATCACGGTAATTATTGAAGACTAGATAAATCAACATATAACTTAAATGTAATAAATTGTAACTAGAAGTACCTACATAAAAATTGGCTAAAATCACCGTATTTTTTGTATATTTACCAACTACATGCAAAATCATAATAACTTAAATTTAAAAAATTATAACAGTACAAAAAAAATACTAAAATCACGGTAATTATTGGAGACTAGATAAATCAACATATAACTTAAATGTAATAAATTGTAACTAGAAGTACCTACATAAAAATTGGCTAAAATCACCGTATTTTTTGTATATTTACCAACTACATGCAAAATCATAATAACTTAAATCTAACAAACTATAACTACAATAACAAAAAATTACTAAAATCAAAAAAATATTTGCTCGCGCGCAGATACTCTGGCTAAGATTACCCCTCCCGCTTCGGCATTCCACACCCCGCGCACATCTGGAGAGTACTTACCAATTTTAAACACCTTATCTATTATTTTTAAACCGTTTTTTTAACAAGCCATTCGTAGTGAGACAATTTTACATCGTAAGCCTCGACAGGTTATATTATTATCATGACGGATTATCATTCATCATAGCTCTTTTTTCAATGATCTGTTATGATTTATTAAATTAATTCCGTTAATAAACTGTTCACAAGTGTACTATGTTAACCGTTTCTTATGTAAAATATAGCTAATTTTATCTCAGGGGACCAATAGGCACCTGAATAGGTGCCGAATCTTTAACTTATATTGTATATATATTAGAGGGGACGAATGGGTACCTTAAAAATAATATTTTTTATTAAAATATTAATTGGTCCCCTACCAGGAGACCAATGGGCACCTATATAGGGGCCGAATCTACAACTTTTATGCTGGGGGACGAATTTTAGGGGACGAATGGGCTCTGACCCGTTTAATCACCACTCAAACTGAAGTATAGGTAATATACAAAGTAAACCAAAGGGACATAAAAGCTAACAAATATTTACGAATTTCAACTACCACGGAATCACATAAAACAAAATGTATGACAAACGCAAACTGCAGTACTCACTCATAATAATATCAATGACAAATGGCTTCATACATTTTCCTCCTTCAAACCTTGCTTGGTTCAAGTTAACTTGCCCTCTACGTTTTTCTTATACAAGCAAACACACGACCTCTGTCATTCAAAGAAATACACGTAACCATAGTAAACATTTGCGTCTGTTTGTATAAGGGTAAGGCACACTGAACCGGGCCTGTGCTGACTACCAGTGTACCAGAAACTTCTGTTGGTATGTAATCGTTGGAACCATCTACACTCGCGAGCAAAAGTATGGAATCACTTACTTGGACTTGATTCCGCGCGATCTTGAGTACTTAATAACTAGTTAAGAATAATAAAAATTATACCATTTTAAAGGTTTAACTGTTAACTTTAAATTAATACCAAATTCATCCACATCACGCCATTATTTAAGAAGCTATCCCGGAATACGTGAAGAAGTAAGGAAAAAGATATGTTTCAATTGTTTGATACGCCGCGAGTTGCACCCTATTGACCCCCTATAAAAGCACGTGTTATCGGATTTTTTTTATCAGTCGGCTTTCACACGTTGACCGGTACACATCTCCGCTACTTCTGACCCTTGAACTTGAAAGACAATGGATACTACACCTACAGAAGCAGCACAAATCGTCGCCCTATTGCAAGAAGGGCTCAGCCAGCAGGCTGTCGCACGTCAGCTCCACATAAGCCAGTCCTGTGTTTCGAAAGTTTATAAACGCTTTCGGGAGACTGGTGGTTTTATCCCGAGACCAAGATCTGGACGGCGCCGGTGCACATCGGAGAGGGATGACCGTTTTATCGTGTCAACCTCTCTCCGAAATCGACATATGACTGGTGTCGACGTCCAACAGGAGCTCCGAAATGTTCGTGGGGTAGCTGCCAGCGAATGGACAGTTCGTCGAAGACTTAAGCAAGCTAATTTGACTCCAAAAAGGCCTGCCACAGGCCCGAAACTGACGGTAGGTCAACGACAAGCATGCCTTCAATTTGCTCGCTTCCATCTTGATTGGGAGGTTGAGCAATGGAGGCGAGTTCTGTTCTCCGACGAGTGCAGAATGTGTTTGCATGGCAGCGATCGAAGGGGTCGGGTCTACAGGCGGCCTGGGGAGCAATTTGCGCAGTGCTGTTTCGCTGAGACAGTGGGACTTATGGGGGCGGTTCTTGTATGATGTGGGCCGGCATTTCCTTCGACGGTAAAACGGAGCTTGTTTTCGTGCCTGGCGGGGGACGAGGAGGCGGTCTAACTTCAGACCGCTACATTTCCGATATTCTGCTGGAACATGTCGTTCCTTATGCGGGATATATCGGTGATGACTTCCTCCTTATGCACGATAACGCTCGTTGTCACACTTCCCGTGCCACAACTGGATACCTCGGAGAAGTCGGTATCGCCACATTGGACTGGCGAGCGCTCAGCCCGGACTTGAATCCCATTGAGCACGTGTGGGATGAACTGAAGAGGAGGGTTCGTTCCAGAAATCCTGCTCCTTCAAGTGTAAATGAGCTGAAATTGGCTTTGATAGAAGAGTGGGAAGGTATCCCGCAAGAATCGGTTCAGAAGCTGATTAGGTCAATGAAGAACCGTCTTCGAGCAGTAATTAGGGCGAGGGGAGGGAACACAAAATATTGAAAATTAATTTTAAGGCCAATTAAATTTTTTATCACTTAATTTTTGTTGTTTTCTTCATTTATTATTTTTCCATTATCCTTATGTTTTCCTAACTTCTTCGCTCTAACCGGGATAGCTCTTTAACTCCTGGCGTGCTTTAAATGAATTTGGTATCAATTTAAAGTTAACAATTTAACCTTTAAAATGGTATCATTTTTGTTATTCTTAACTAGTTATTAAGTACTCAAGATCGCGCGGAATCAATTCCGAGTAAGTGATTCCATACTTTTGCTCGCGAGTGTAGTTTGTGGCCTACTTATTGTGTTTAACACTACTAGATTCCAACAAATATCATTTAGGGATATCAATAGAGAAAGAGAATACGAAGAACCACCTATGGGCAAGACCGAAGACGAAGACGAAGAAGAAGGAGACAGAAGTTGTCCAACGACTTCGCGTGAATCTTACTTTTATTTTACTCTTCCACCTCTTACCATAGATCAGGTTTAAGTCCTCTAAACGACTCTTCTTTTCTTCTTTTCTAGCATCACCGAATTTAAAAATCTCAGGGAGTTCATAGACTAGATCCCTTGATGCTCTTTGAACTCTGTAAACTGTACCTAACTGTGGCCGGGGTTTTCGATTTCCTTGAAAGCCTTTGATGTGTTTCGGTTTTTTCTTAGTTTGTGCACAAGTTACATTCTGTGCTAGCCTTTAATATGCAATAACATTCTTGTTTACATTCGTAGAACCAAGTTGACGTTGAACTTCTTCGAATGCGTAAAACTCTTTCTTAGTAAAGATTTATATGCCTTCATAGAAACCACGCCGCCAATGTACCTATGAGGCACTATTTTATATGCAAAGCGAATTACTTATCTTGGCCACCTTAACTTTGAATTTTTATTAGCTATATTTTTAGTGCTGAAGTGATTGTTTTGGTATGTGATTTTTAACGGTTCATTATTAGTATAGTGACTTATCTTGATCTGTGACGTGTTTTGTTATTGGTCAATCCATACTCTAGGATTTATACATACTTTAAAACTACGTTGAAATGTACGACATGCCGCCGAATGCCGAACGAGTTGTCTCCACTTCACTCAACCTCGGTTCATTCAATTGATATTATAGTTTGTTATTTGTTTACATTCATCACAGGATACTTCCGTTTTCATGGCCACTGAGTTGAGTACAGTGATGGAAGTTTCCTTCAAAAGAGCTTAGAATATAGGTCATAGTTTTCATTAAAAACTGCTAAAATAATTTTATTTTGCAAGTACAACTCCTTCGTAAATTGCAATTCTAAATTACCGACCGAGCTGGACCAAACGATTAACGGTTTGCGGTTCGTAGTCTAAACACTATTAAATATTTTGTGGGAACCTTTAACACAACAATTCCAAATACATCAGGAGTTATGACGAAAATTAGAGTAAATTCCAACGGTACGCAGCGTTTCTAGAACCTGTGCAGGCGCAAACCATATAACAAGAATAAAACAGAAGGCTTATTTTTAGCAATATTGAATAATCCACTGATTGGCGCAGCAGAAGATATTCCAACTCACTTCATAGCCTCCAAAATGAAGACTGGTTCCACAAGAAATCAGGTTCTATACTCTTCGCAGGGTGTCTGGTAGTTACGGAATTTGTTCGAAAGAGTTACCGCGGCTCTGGAACGCGAGGGGCATTTGGAGGAACACGATCGTCGGTCATATGCCGACTGGTATGGATGGGAGTTCCCGGCAATCGAGATAAAAGGCGTGTGAATGAAGAGGCCCAATGACCACCAGTTGACTGCTGTAGAAGGATGACGGGGTCCCGTACAATCACATGCTAAGCGCTGATTGCTGTAGACTTCAATTGTTTTTTGTTGAACTGGGCTGCTGTCAACGATAAACGCTTTCAACAGTACCAAGCACCAATGAAGACACATGCAATCACGGAGCTTGAAAACGGGACCGGTTCTTGAAGTTCAGCGAGATCTATAAGAATTGAACTAAACGGACCTTCTTTATCTCCCTGTTCAATGTATGCAGAGAAACACGGCGGCCTCCGGCGACCAGACAAACCACTTTCATCTCCACTACCACTAGTATACGACACTCATAATTAATTAGCGTCATACCTTTACAATGATTTGGACACAGGATATGTGTACAAATTCAACCAGTTTACTGTCCATTAATAAGCTTTAAAATTATTTTAATAGTAATTACCATAAGGTGTACCAATCTCAATGTTTATCGAGGTGATTCACTTATTGTAGACTTGTATTTATTTAATAACAGTACAGTAGATCAAGCTAGTGACTGGTCCAAGTGTACTAGATCGTTAAAAAGAGCATTATATTCTACTTCTACATGCTTTCAAGTAATATTATGACAAGAAGATTGCCTCTAAACATTAAATGATTCTTTGACACTTAGACAGAGGTCACAGGGGTCAGCAGACGAACACTTTCGATCATAAGCAACGGATTTGAATACATACATAGATATTTAAAGATCCATGTTACTGTGTGTTAAATATATTAAAAACTGTGTATGGCACAAAGAAAAGAAAATATATATCCTTAAGAGCGTTTACGCCGTGCGGCATTTCATACAAACTTTCAAGTCCTTTTTTTCCGAAATTTATGAACCGATTTTTATTAAACTTGGTATGCATACATACGTTTGATATCCAGGTCTAAATAGATAGTAATGAACATTTTTGAAAAAGAGTTTAGAGTGAGAGAGAGAGCGATTTTCAATTTTCTATAGAAAATGAAAATTTTTCGTTTCCTGAGCCTTTTCTGCTAATGTAGGTATATTAAGAGTAAACGGTAAGCAATTTATAATATAATACAACAGAATTAAGACATCAAACTCTTATCATACAAAGTAATTAATCAGTCTCTAAATTTCATCTCCGTCCTCTTGTTTTCGCACATTATAAATGTGTGTGAATTCTTACTAATGACATTTTTATTAAAAGCAGTCGATTGAAAAATTATAATCCTTGACGTTTTGTGATAACCTATTATGTAGGTAAACATTCTGCCATTGGAATTACGTTTGATAAGATATTGGCTACGGCGTAGACCTTTACTTAGACGCTACGAAAATGCGTAGCAAGCTAATCCCGGTATCTTGCTATTATTGCTTACTCATGGATGGGAAATCATCAAATGACTCTTTCTGCTCTGAGTGGAGCGGAAGGGAGTGTCAGACTCTTACTGACTAAAACCCATCCGTGTTCCTCCAAATGCCCTTTGCGTTCCAGGGCCGCGCTGACTCTTTCCAACAAATTCCGCAACAGCTATTATTGCTAGGTTCACGTTCGACCACAATCACACCTGATGGTAAGCGATGATGTGGTCGACGGTGGAGCACGCTTGCCTAGAAGTAAACTATTCACTCTTGACTTAAAAACCTTTTACCATTTATTATTTTATGTACTTTAACGTTTAAAACGACGATGACATGCTAAATAGTCTTCATGCTGTCAATTTATCAATTTAAATGACTAAACCACAGTATTGAATAAACTTTGAAATCACCTCTAGTTATGCAATATCCACAAAGATTTGATGCTACTTTAGCCTTTACTTGTTTTATTTTAGAGATTGTTATTGTGTGAGATGACACTGAGATTAACTATTTTTAGATTCTATCGTATGTCAGTTTTGAGAAAGATGTTGTGATAACCGCAGATCAAATGTATATGAACTCTGTTAGGTAATGTTTGGAGACTGTTTCCCTCTTTAAGTCACTCTGTCTTTTCCTCGTAAAAGAACTAAGCAGAATTTAAAGTGGGGGTGACACTGAATTGCGGTTGGAAAAGAAGAAAAAAGAAAGAAAGAAAAAGCTAGCAACTGCACTTATCAAACTGTCATCATTGGTGTTAACCAAACTATCATTGATCACTTTACTCACTACCTTTATAAAATAAAATCAGTTAGGTAGTTATTTGTACGTACTTAGTAAAAATAAATAGAAGATCTTAGTTTTTAATTATTAATAGATGCTTATTAGTGACTTGGCCAACAGACCATAAACTAGCTAATAATCCCCATGAAATATTACCATCATTCCAACATCATGAACGTATTGGGAATACTTTCATAGAAATGGAATTCCCTGCCAGAGTCTGTGTTTCCTGATAGCTACAACCTGGGAGTCTTTAATTCAAGAGTGAATAGGACTTCTAGGCAAGCGTGCTCCATCTTCGACCTCATCATCGCTTGCCATCAGGTGAGATAGTGGTCAAGCGCGTGAATATCAATAATTAAAAAAAACATCAGACACGAAGGACCGTACAGAGAGAAAGAATCGTCAACTTGATGATAATAAAAATGAGAAATCTTTACGATGACCTTAAAACTCTCAAAGGAGAAGCCCGTTATTTTAAAGCCGTTATTTTACTGATATTATTAAGATGAATATTCATACCAATATCAATTAAACAGACGATTTCTAGACTCATAAACGACTGAACTAACGACATTATGTGATAATAATTAATTGTAGTGAAGGTGAGAATATCAATTGGCATTAATAGATTTGACCTGAATTAAAAACTTTAAAGATCTCAAATACCAGCAGGTAATCAATACTAAGTTTATAGATGTGAAGTGAGCCTGATTAACAGGCTTACATCTAATAAAACAAACAAAAAAAGGAAACCATGGTCACCATGACATGAATTTATGTTAATTCGAGCCGCACAGGCTGCTTCCAGGTTAAGCAACGCTTGCCGAGGTTGATTTGTGGATGGGTGACCATCTTAACTTATCGAGACTCCTCCGTGCCTCGGAAAGCACGCCATTGGTCCCGGCTGTCATTTGGAGATCTTTGGCAGTCGTTACGGATTGTCAGAAGCCAGAAAATCTGACACGTCTTGCCAAGAAGTATCGTGTTACGCAGTTAATAGGTTGTGTTGTGGTGGTCTGGAGCCCAATATAGTTGGGAAAAAGGCTAGGCAAATGATTTATATTAAATCATTGGCAGCCTATCTTGGTTAATCTTCCTTACAAATGTGGTGGATTTGAGCAGGCATTACTCATCATCTCATGCCTTTACTAGCTTTAATCATCAAAATCCACTTAGCGATGCATTAATGGCTAACAAATTAATTTCCAATCCAAGTATTAATATATTTATAAAAAGAACAACAAAACAAAGTATGTTTACAACGTTATTCGCGGCCACTGGCGCCAGTAGCTCGACCCGACTTTCTCCGGAGAAAGTAAAAGTGGCCAGTCCACTCGAATATCGCACTGTTTCATACTATTTGACTTATACTGTTTAGTGCTCCTTCAGTGTTGGATAGCGTGTTGTTATCTAAGCATTATGTGTTCTTATAGATATTTTACGTAATTTCCAGACGAAATTCAAATGTGTGAGTTGGTAGACTCTTTATTTCTAAGCAATGCATTTATTTCTGTTTCATGGGCATATTCAGCTTTAGTTGATCGATGTTCTAAGAACTTGCAAGCCTGCTATCCTAAACAAGATGATTGTGTTTATAGAAAAACAACAAATCGGCAACCCATCCAATTCTTGCCTTCATATACACGAAATATTTGGTGTTTGTTTAGTTGTTAATCGAGCAAAAGACATTCAATTTCGTGTAAACGACGCACTTCATCAAGAGTGTTTGAAAATCAATTTAGCTAATTACGCATCTTGTTTCCAATATCCGATCATTAGTACTCGTAAGTACCTACATAGGGATTGTAATCGGGTGTCAAGTCATGGCTTCAATACATATACTATGTCTTTAAAATTTTTCTTTTATATCAAATACTGAACCTTATTATGTCCACACAGCTCCATAGAGAGCTATATTCCAAAATATAACAGCATCTGTCCTGTCTCGACAGCATCACATAAATTATAAGCTAAGCTCTCAATCGAGCAATCAATCTTAATTCGTATCTACAAACATCTGCTCACAATTAGCAATAACAATAAACAACAAACAAGACAATGGCAGCAGTAAGGACATTGCCGGAATGCCGTCAATGCGAACGAGTCGGTCCGAAACCCGGCAGTAAGCGACGATTTACAAAACTTGTATTTTTTTACATAATAAAGTACTGCCTCTTGAAAGACAACGTCTGATATTTTAGTAAGAATATTTAAATCTTCTTTTTCGTTGACCTAGTTTATGATTGCTTGGAATTCATGTCCATATAGGGAAGTAGCTTAATAAACAGTCAAATCAGACAAATTAAGTTCATTGTATAATTAAGAAACTAGGCTCTGGACAAAGGGCATTTAAAGGAACTCAGGTTGGTTTTAGACAGCAAGAGTCTGACACTCCCTTTTCTGCTCCGCCCAGAGCAGAAGGTGTCCTTTGATGATTTCTCATAAAAAAATGTCTTAGTCTACGGAAATGCCAGTATTTTTAAGGAAAATTCCCATTCTGATCTCAGAAATATTCCAAAAACGATTTTTTTCTACATTTTGACTAGCTTGTTGACATTTATTGTCATCGGAAAGTTTTTAAGTTCGTGACTCAATTCGCCTAAAAACAGTAATTCTTATGGTTTTACAAACTCACTTATTAAATTTAGAACAATTTAAAAAAAAAAATTATCCAAAATATATCAACAAAGAATAATTTACGACGCAAATAATGTAAAAAAATTTAATTACCTACTTATAACATAAACACCGGTAATATAAAGTGATATTGTCTTTGGACATCACTAAATAAAAGTCCCGCGAGATTTTTATAGCTAGTTTTAATGATGGCTGCTAACTTATACCTACTAAAATGTTGCAAAAATATCAATAAATTAAGTAAACACGAGAACAGGTGAGTCACTTCCCTCAGCCAGTAGCCAAGTAGTTAAGTTTATTATTACGACTTCCGCTGGAAGATGTGAATTGTTTATGCACAGAACACGAACATAGGCGGAAATGACAATCTTTTTAGATTAATTCACGAGTTTTATATTCGCTAAGTGTTAGTTGTTACTCTGTCAAGTAACGGTGTTTGGTTATTATGACTTAGACATACCAATTGCCAATTTTCTTTAGTATCTAGGAGGAAATCCTGTATTCCTTTCATACAGGCTCTCATTTGACCAAACCTCACTTGATGTAAGCCGATGAAGTAGGCGACGATGCAGCACGCTTGCTGAAAAGTAACCTATTCACTCTTGACTTAAAGGCCCCTAGGTTGTAGCTATCAGGAAACACAGAGTGTAACAGGGAATTCTACTCCTTAGCTGATTGCCTGAGTGTCGCGCACTGCTGTAGTAAGTAAATATTTTTTTTTAATTGTCGCAAGTGTTACCCTTCAGCCTTCAAAGCAAGAGTGAACAGGCTTCTTTGCTCGCTTGTCCCATTGTAAAGCTCATCCGTCGTTTTCCATCAAGCGAGATCAAGTAAATTATTTTGTTTCAACTTAATAGGTTATGGTAATTTCGCAAATCATCGAAGAAGAGGCTAAATTCCTAATATTGTATACTATTCTTTCATTCACAAATTCAAACATCCGTTAAAACTGGTTAAATTAAAAATCAATAAATACAGCACTGTAACAAAACGACACATCACTATTGCAGAATCTACATAATCGTAAAAAGTACAATCATGTACCGACCCATTAATTAATCAAATATGTTAAGTTTACCGGCTATGAAACTTGATTGTAAAAAACTGATGATTTTTTTACACATGTATAAGTTACGACATGGTAGGTACTTTTGTAAAACGTCTATTCTATAGGAACTAATTTTTAACAAAAAGTTGTTGAAAATAAAAAGAACAAAAAAAAATAAAAAATATTCATTTCAGCGCTGTCTGCACCAATATTTTAGGCTGTACATACTTGAATTGTAGAGTTATTAAGCATGATGGAAATTAGTAAATAAACTCATTTAAATACATCTGCTTGTCTTCTACTGAGTATCATTATTCCGACAAAGAAAGATCCTATCAATATCAACAAACATTTATTTTTAAACAATGACACAATCAAATCGCGATAAAAACGTGAAACGCGGAATTAACGCGTAATAATAGAAATATGAATAAGCCAACACTTGAACATTAACAATTATAAAAAAACCATATCATTAAGCACTTAAGGTACAATTTTAATTGATGCTCCCCGGGAAAGCAGTGTTCGTGTCGAATAAAAATACGGCATTCAATTGGGCGTGCGCCGGCGCTTTTCCCGAGCTAACTTCGGCTTTCTAGTGGCCCATGCGTGACTATAGACGCAACGACAAACATATATCTATCCCTTTTATTCCCATAGCGTCATCTCCCTCTAAGTTACCACGTTTATGTAGTTTTCATAGGACCATAACTGTATAAACTATTAAAGGCCCCATTGAAGTCTATGAAGTTATCAATGTGGTTAAATCGGTTTTCGTGTCACGTACTAAGATCAAAATTCTTGAGACATGTTTATAAGACATGTAGCATGAGAATTGTGTTCCAAAAGTAGATAAAATGCTATAAAACTGAGGATCAAAATAATAGCAGTTTTTTAGCATCGCGTTAGGGTCGGAATTCGAATACCTGAAGTCCCGTTTCATGTACTTTACGAAAAGATCGATAATGTTCACGACACGACGTATGCTTCCTATCATATCTAAATTCAATATTCTTTCCATTCTCACACACGCGTCATCTACACAAATCATCTACAATGGTCACGCTACCGTGACTGCAATCAATCAGATAAATTGCCACACAGACTCATATACGCAAAGATTACCAACGATATTTCAGAAATGTTAATTTCTACTTACTTACTACAATTTTATTACACGTTGATGAAAAGTATTGCAATATTAACAATGCTACAAACAGGCATTTTAATTATGTAAAAGACTGCAAGAGAAGATACACTGAGAATCTGAAACGAAAACCTTCAGAAAATAGTAGATAAAGTGTATGTAGACCCACCGAGTATATTTCCCTTGTTCGTGGTCCTTTTGCAAATATAATAATACCTACGGTTATATGACCATTGATATTAAAAACCGAGCCAAATGAATTAGGATAAAGGCAGAACAAAACCACAAATCAAACAACAGAACAAGCGTAAAATGATAACTATGGCGAAGACAATACTACCCACATTTATAACAATCAGCCGTGTCAATCAGAAGACAATGGCGGACGACATTGTGGACACCTTGACCTGGAACAACCTCCGCCCCTAATGAGAAGTAATGAGTAACTATTAAATTACATAATGCATTCAGAGTTATTCAGACTTCAGTAGAGACCCAAGAGTTTCAAGTCAAATTGATTTCTTCGGGAGGCAGAGACAGAAAATCCTGAATGACTTGAAACAACAAATTTAAATGCAAGTTTGTGCTGATTGGTGAAGGGAAAGCCTTTGGCCAGTTTTTGATACATATTGGCAAAATAATGGAGAAACTTTCGAGTGATAATCTTTAGTCAACGCGCCTGAGTATTCAGCACAATGCTAAGAATCTTGGTGATGGTTTTGATCTAGATACTCGAAATAAATTTCAAACTAATGCCACTAGTGGCATTACATTCAGTTTTAGGGTCTAAAATCGCTTCCGTTCCTATTAATGTATAACGTAATACTACTGCACCAGCGCCATCTACTAGCTGATCAAAATCAACAAGTGCTTTACAATTTAGGCCTTTGGCATTTAAAGGATTTACGTCTTAGCTTCCATAGATGTGTTCGACCGATTGAACTAAACTGTCGTTAAGCGTACTAATGAGAGTTGCAACATTGACATGGCCTGATTACTCCATATGTCGTCCGTTTGCTCGGACCTTACAAATCGTGATCGACCAATACATATAGTACACTTTATTCATAATGATATATATGTAAACGTGTTTTATATTGTAATAATACAGAATTTCAATTTAATAACCGCAGTTTTAAAAATAAACATCATTTACTTGCAACGGCCGCTAGCCTCCTCGCTTTTCCGCCGTACAACCTCGATGATAAAATCTTTAGAATACACAGTTATCTTTACTGCCACCATAACTTTTATTGCGTAAACATAAAGACTATTGTTGATTGTTTAATTCTCATTGAAAAGTTTGCAACTACGTGCTGTGGATTGGACCCTGCTCTGTTCCGATATTCTTATATTTGAACGGCAAACATCACAACTTAGTTTTAGTACTGAATATTATTTGTATTAAACCGACAGGTGACTTATTATATACTTTATTCTGAAGAAGTTAAGAGCGATTATCGGTTGACATAGTTTAATTAGTTTCCTAAGAATCGTTCCCTTGAGGTACCTTGGCATTACGTCGATGTCTTGTGAAATTTTACGGCCGACGCAGAATTATTCTAACATATCATTCAAATAGAAACGAAACGTGTGTTAGCTAATAGAAGCAGGCACTTTATGGGCTTATATTAAAAACTAAGTCAATATCCAAATAGAAACTTGGAGAGGCTAAAACAGGATCGATAACTAAAGCAACTGAATTAAACGACAACTTAGGAGGTAAGAATCAAAATTACCCAATTACAGGCTGTTTTAGGGTTCCGTACCCGAAGGGTAAAACGGTCCCTATCACTAAGACTCCGCTGTCCGTCTGTCTGTCTGTCTGTCAGGGACAGCTTGGGCTGTATCTCATGAACCGTGATAGCTAGACAATTGAAATTTTCACAGATGATGTATTTCTGTTGCCGCCATAACAACAAATACTGAAAATAGAATAAAATAAATATTTAAGTGGGGCTCCCATACAACAAACGTGATTTTTTTACCGTTTTTTTTATAGATAATGGTACGGAACCCTTCGTGCAATCCTAACCAAAACCTCGATCAGAAACCCATTCACCTGCCTCTTACTATTGCTTCCCATGTCATTCAGAGAACTACACAGCATAACAACACCGGCTTCACCATGTTTGAACCTCGCTAACGGCTCAATAGTAACCGAGTTATTAATAATTCGCCACATATTAATTACAATAACCATTCGACTGGTAAATCGTTAATCGTTGTTTTGAGGTTATGACGTGTCTGTTACAATCAATAGTTGTAACCATAGTCATCCATATAATTCAGATTATAACGTTAGGATAAGCATCTTTGGCTGGATTTGTTGGGAAAGTACCTAAGCTTTTCAAAGCTAATTTCTTCTCTCGACGCATGATATTTAATTAGCACGACTCTGAGCGAGTAGAAAGAGAGAACCAAATAAAATTTATTTAGCACAAACTTAAAGGCACAACACTATTACATGACTAGCAAAACAAAATAGTATAAATAAATAAAAACAATAATATAAATGTAAACAATAAAATGCATGTCAAAAATAGTGTGCCTGCCCCGCGGCAAAAAGCCTATACCTACTGTTTTATTGTTGTGCTGTTTGCTGTTGTGGGCTTAAACGTTTTAACAATTATTGCTGAATGGCCCTTTTAGCAACTAATAACTAAATGTTAAAAGTCAAACTGCAGTCAGTCTGACAGGTCGTATATTTATGAATAGTTGAAATAGCTAAACCGACTTAACAACATTCGATTAACGTTTAACTGACTAGCTTTTACCCTCGACTTCGTACGCGTATATCCCGTTGTTTCCCGTTCCCGTTGGAATTTCTCGTTCCCGTTTAGCCTATAGCCTTCCTCATGAATGTGGCTATCTTATACAAAAAGATTTATCAAAATCGGTTCAGTAGATCCAGAGATTACCCCCTACAACCTCACAAACTCTTTATAATATTATGCATACATAGGTAAGCTTTATAGCCACCGTTTAAAGTTTCTCACGCTGTTTGAACGGTTTCAATAATGAAATTAGGCGTTGAATTCAATACAATATAATTATATCACCCCGATACGATCAACCTCTGCGGTAGCATTCGATAGGTACTAATACAAACCAAAGCGTAATGCGATTCCTATACGATTTCGCAACTGAATCTAGATCAATGCATATATTAGCGTTTTAAGAATTCTCGGTTCGTTGGTTCAAAGATCCGTGTTTTTGCAATGATTTTATTTCTGTGGCTATTTATAAGTTTAGTTTTTATTCTGCGCAGTGTATGAAGATTGAGTTAGATGCATCTGGATTTAAATGTCATCATTGTGTTTGATGCTGGTTACTGCTGGATAGAGATCTTAAACAATATCTTCAACATTACGATCGTCCGTTTCGTACTTCGAACTTCCTTATTCAACATTATTTTTTAAGTTAGCATCTTGCTAAGTGTCAAGTATATTCTATGATTCTAATATATTTCTTGCGTTATGTAAAGATTTGTCTGCAAAGTTAGTATGAGGTTAAATATGCCAGTCTCGTACGGGCTCTTCTCTAATATCATAAAGACGGGAACTGTTCCAGATAAATAGAACTGTATTTTACGACAAATATTTACACAAACTTAATTCAATGGGTACATTGTCGGACTTGTCGTTGACAGCGATATTTGCCAGACTTTGATGTACCGAAAGAAAAAAACATTTTCACAAAAAAAAACCGACTTACAAAATGACTTTAATTTCGCAAGACAGTGTTAAATTACGTAGAAACAACCAAACACCGATTTCAGAAATTAAAGTTATTTTGTACTTTGTAGTGTTTTTTGATCTTAGGAGGTAAGAAACATTGACAAAAAAAATACAAAAACAAATTTAATCGAATTGAGAACCTCCTCCTTTTTTGAAGTCGGTTAAAAAGGGGTCAATTCCAACTCAGAAGTCATACTAAATTTATTGATAGTTTTCATATTACGAGTACTAGCCATTACAATTAATTCCAGGAAAAATTGTTTTGCAAACCCGTTACGGACGAAACCATTTCACTTAAAATTCACTCAGAAGCTAGGACTGTGGATTTCCATGCACACGTGGGTAATCCCTTATGTAAGTTTAGTTATGTAAGTGTTAGATAATTAAATAAAACGCCATTATTTGATGGAGCTAAATTGTTTTTATGTAATATCAGAATCTAATAGAACACCATCGTAATTGTTATGGCGGTGCTCGAAAGTGATGGGTATTGAAATCTTTAACCTACTGAACTGGTAATGGAAGTGTAACTGTTTGAAGTTTTGGTGGCATCAGGCACTTGGAATTAGTTGCACTTCCTATTAGATATGATAATTTAAGCTTGATTTAAATACTAAACTATCGTTGATGAAACCCTTTTTTTTAGTTCTTTGAAGTCCTTTATTATAATAGCAATCCAAAAGAGTACTGAAGCGCTTGAAAATACTAAGGTCATGGATTGGTAGTATTTGGGTTTGGATAAAAGTCCAAATAGAGATACCTAAAATAGTCTTAATCTAAGTCACCTCTTTTCAAACCAAATCATCTTTCATGCAATCTATTCCTCGTTTCTGTGGTCTTGATCCTACTCAATACTTTCCGCAAGACATGTTCCTCGTTCCTCCGCATCACACAACCCACACCACAGTTTTGATGTGATCTGTCTGGACACGTTTATTACGGTGTCACTTGCGTTGTTGAGTGTTTTACAAGTGACAATTTCAAATACAATGTTAAAAGTTTCAACAAATGAACGCAACAAATTTCCCAGTCCTAGTTCCAATAACAAATACCTATTGTCTACATTTTTCACAATAAAAATTAAGTTGTAGGTACAAATTCTTTGTACCACAGGAATTTGTAGCATGTCAATGAAACTGAATAATCCATAAAATTAGTTTTATTTCCTATAAATAATAAAGTAATTAATAGGACCATACTACGTTGTATTATTTATGAAATCACTGACTGTTGTCGTACCGACATTCTTCCCTTTACGCGGTAAAAATGTCATTGAAGGTCCGTAGCATTTAGAAGAATGAACATGGATCAGAAAAAAATTCACTCTTGAATTAAACAAGTTATTTCTCAAAACATATCATAAAGTAGGTTGGCTCCCAATAATACTTAGGTAAAGGAAAAAGAAACGAAAACAAAAAAAAACAATGTTTACAATAACAAGATTCTAGAAATAAACAAAGAAAAACAATAAAACTATTCACAAAATTGATAAACAAGGAAACTCCGTGTTTCGTCATTGCGTAGTAGATTTAAATAACAAAGTCAATAAAACCAATTTTAAGAATGTGTTGATAGTGTAACAGAATAAAATATTAGATGTGGGAGGAATAAAAGAGGCTGATTCGAACTCAACAGTTAACAAAACAATCACATATGTGGCTTGAAAATACAATACCTAAAGATTTAAAACGCTCATAAACTCAAATTGATTTCCCAATACAGAATATAAAAATACAACATATAAAGAACATACTCGATCTAAAAATGTCTCGAATAATCAAAGAATTTGTTTACGGTAAAATTAGTATTGCGCAGTCGAATTTTTGCATATTTTTATAGATATTGACGAATCATCTAAAAATTCTGATGTTGAAGCTAAACGGAGTAGAACTGAACTGATTGGATCGATGCACGTGACGGTAAATCATTTTCACAATGAAGGACGTGGTGAGGTAGACTTTCGTAATTCCAGTCAATTTATCTCGTAACTATCTATTGAAATCCCGTTTGTATGAGCATAAAGCTCTGCGGGAAACTCGATGGACAGTAGTTATACAAAGTAGCCAGTTGCTGTAGGTTCCTGGTTTTTATGTGAATGGGAAATCTGCCCTTTTCCTTTATAACATGGAGTAGAAGAACCTACTCATTCTGACTTTTGTCTTCCTTATCTACGAAAGACCGATAAGTCATCAACAGCATTTTGGAAAAATCTTCTGTCTACGCTAATACAACTTTTATGTTACCTTTTTTAAAATACTCAAAACAAATAATCCGACAAGGGTTTACCTGTTTAATTCAATCTAGTATTTTAATTATTCCATCGGTGCTGCGCTGCGTAGTTTGACCATGAATGTTAAAAAATATGTTATCAACGAATTTCCAAGAATCATCTACCTACGTTTAAAATTGTTTGTTATTTTCAAGTGTTTATTGCACAATTGTTGAAATCAGATGAACATTTTGAATGACTAATATTATTTTGTTCAAATTTTATCCTCATGATATAATAATATGGCATCTTCCTGAACAGAGAAGCTTCTTTTTGGTGCGATAGAGAAAGGACCAACGGACTAAACTTTAAAATCACTTCATTTTCAGTCTCCAAAATCTCACCATCAACGAAACTACCACTATGACTCCAATTAGTTTTTTAATGAGTTACTAAGGAGTCTCTTGCCGACCAATTGGAACTGTGCGTCTAGCTTCTGGTGATTCATATACCTACAGAAGCATTTAGGTTTACCTACCTATGTGAATTTATTTTGAATATGAATTCTACCAAATATTGTACGGGCCCAGTACGAAAGTATGTCGAACTCACACGATTGTGTTCACTACATCTGGAGGCGAGAGTGAAGTCAACGAAGCGGCGCTGGTGCATGTTTTAATAACATTCTTCGTAAAATTTATATTGTGAGCGAGTTTCTTCTTGATGGCCAAACTAACTGATGTGTGGTCGAGTAAAAGTTTGAGTGGAATTAGTTTTATTGCGGTTTTGATAGCAGTCTTTGAAGAGTATAAAGAAACAGCTGCTGGATATTTTGTTTTCTCTTATGTTACACTTCTCTATAATGATCTTAACAGGTTTACCTAATTGCCACACAGTAATTAAATAATCAGCAAAGACTAAGAGCGGATTTCACTAATGAAACTGAACACGATCAGTACATCTAAACTGCGTTCAAGAGCTGTCAGCGTCAAAATCCCATAGATAAATAGTGACACTGACAGCTCATAAACGTGGTTTATACGCTGATCGCGATCAGTTTGGCTTGGTGAAAATGGCCCTAAATGTGGTACATGGGAGTGTGAACCAGTTAAAGACTCGTAAATATTTGACGGCCCTGAATCCAGAGATGTCAGTGTCATCATTGCTGTGAAATATTGACACCGTTGTTCTGTTAATTCAGTAAAGTCAGGATGCAGTAAAAAATTTAAATGAACTTAAAATATATTTATTTCAGTTTACGTGGTGTTTCTATTTAACAAAATCAGAGCAAACTAAGAACAAGACTTCATAACAAGTGCTGTTGCCCAGATATGCTACTTTTCCCCATTTTCCTACAAATTCCCATAAAAATAAACAACACCACAATATCATACTTTTTAACTCCTCATACAACTAACGTGTAAGCTACTACTAACTACTAAGTACGTGAAGTTTATTCGGCTCCCACGCACGTAACCTTGTCTTATTTAATTTTATATTATTAAGTAGGCGATGAACTTGAAACTTTTGAACGCTAAATGTTGTACATTAGTGGCTTTATTTACTTAGGCGATTATACGCACCTCCTTGTGGAGATGAGTGCTGTAACTTTGACGTAATATTAGTTACTTTAAGAGCACGGAAATGGTGTAAAACATCCGCAGTGTACAAGGAACAGAAGAAATAAACATACTCTTGGGAGTATGTTTATATCTTACAAGAGATAAACTCACATGCACAAACAGCCAGACCCGGAACAATTATCTGTAGGCCATACAAATGTTTGTTCCGTGCGGGAATCGAACCCGCAACTCGCAGCGCAGCAGTCAGTCGCTCAACCACTGTGCCAACAGTGCCATCGAATGTCTCCAGATCCAGCTGAAAGTCATGGGAGATGCTTTTGCCCAACCAACAGTTAGATGATACAATGCTGATGGTAACCGTTAACTAAAAGCCCAAGAAAACTTGGGAAGAAGCGGTATAACATATTCGCTGAATTATCTCAAAAGAGTCATGATGCACGTATCTATAGGACTTTTAATGACTGAAGAAATCACTGAAAGTATGCATGTAGAGTTCCTCAGGTAAGTAGCTAGGCAGCTTAGCAACAATCAGCTTGATTCCAATAAAGACGTCAAATGTAACAATGAAACTAACAAAAGAGAAAACATACCACAGGTTGTTAAACTAAATAAACGTTTCTCCCACAAATATCATCCAATAACCGAAGTGAAACAGGAGGCTCGTCAGCAGGACGAGGATATTACAAAATAACAGTAGAACGCGTTTGTAATCGAAACCAAACGGCGTTAGCGTTAATTGCAACAATGCGCTCATGTAACATACCCGTAACTTCACCTAGTCCAAATATGCAACTCACAAAACAAACGAATCAAAACCTTATGATAACATATTAAAGTTTGGATTAACTAGCAGTTGACCAATATGTATTTAGTAAGTTTTGCGCAACATACATGTTTAAAATCAAGCAGCGTGCGCATAGCGGAACGCATTCTATTTTAGGGCTCACCTCTATTTTTCTTGTAGCCTTATTTCGTGAGACACAAAGTTCACAATCGCTTGGATTTTATCGTGTTTCCAATACGTCACATTGTCAATTAGGTGTACCGTAAAGTTACGATGAAAAATGCGGAATTATGTAATTAAGTAGAGTGATAGTGGACACTGATTGAATTGTTCTCTTTGTTAAGTAATCGGACAGTGACAGGGCAATTTGCTGTGTACTGATAGATATCGAGTTACAGTAGCCGTGAGTACTTACAGTGGCGAGATCTTATAATGGCCGTCCATTAAAAGTTAATGATAAGTTAACACCTACGCAAATATTACTGAGTAGGTATGACTGTTACAATGATTCAGAGCGACCAGAATATAGAATATGTATGAGTTATGGGTACTTATGTGGCACACCGTTTGATTGCCCCGGTGTTTTTATTTCATCAAAATAAGCCAAATAGGTACAATAGGACCCTTGACAAAAAGAAAAGAAGAAGCGAAACTCAGCATAGGATTAGATTTCGCAATCAATTGCAGAACAATGTATTCCCGGATTACATTCACCTCTCTGTAGATAATGTTCTTGTCAAAACTTGAGGAAATCGTGAACATTGAAAAATTTTCAGACATAGAAATAGGGAATTTAGAAACTTTAATAAGAGTTGATGTACACAAGACACATACTGGTACGTTTATTTGTAGGAGAGACGTACAGCAAGTACCTAGTTGCTGCCACCCATCTCCCAATCCTTTCGTCGGCTCTTTCAACATTGCGCTGGTGATAACCTTCGTCCACTTTCAAAGGTTTCTTCATGCTACGCGCTTACACACGGCGAAGACTTGAGCGGATGCCAGGCACTAACATATTCGGAGCCATTGAAATTATATATCTTCAATGTTTGCGAAGGTTCTTTGGCTGCAAAAATGGAATCAAGACAACTGCAAGGACATCTACTAATGAACTGTTTAGTTCAGTCAACACTCAAACGCAACAATTAGAAAATAATAAAGAATGTCTCGAGGCTGATCTACGCTTTTCCAGCCCAAGAAACTATGCTTTTGGAATGTGAAGCTGAAACGAACTTCATTTTTCCGACTGACTCCTTGACAATAAAAAATAGCCTGTTAATGATTTAATTTAAATAAACGCTGCGGTTGTGTCGAGTTAAAGAGGCTGAAGTGTGTAAAATCCCCTATCCTCCATTGAAAGGGGGTCTCCGAACAGAAGGGAGTTGTGTCTAGTGGAAAACTGCCCGATGGTTACTGTCGGACTGTTGAATTATCAAATCGCGCGGGAAACATTTATAGCACGATGTAGGATCTGACATTTTGTAGTTCGTATGTGGCAGTATACATGCCGCAATAAAAATTCTAGAGCTGCTATAGAGCTAATGAAAAATATACTAAGAAAATAAATTTCTCAAAGCAATGCTTCAATTTAATGCAATATTCACATTTATCTCAAAACTCATAACATTTTCATCACGCGTGGCCGATTTAATAAGACATTATGATTTACGCATCCTTAAACATTAGATTTTATTTGCATTAGCAAACGTAAGTAATCTAGATAGACTCAAGCTAGACTATAATATTTTAATTGCGATATAAAAACATTTGAATGTTGAAGAATGTGAAACTTTTTTGAAATAATTTAAATTTCTGAATGGATAATACAATTGAAGTCTGCAGCAAATAAAAAAATGATCCACAAATACTACGTTAAGCATCAGCAACAAGGTCTCTGAAAAAAATATATCGCGTCATTTGATGCAATTGTCTGTTAATCAGAGCTAGTATTTTTTCTCCTGATTTATCAGTTTTCACATAATTATTGGGAAAAAGCACAGCAATTATGAATACTGTCGTCATTCCAATGATAGTACAAAATACAGAATGTCCTATAACAACCCAAGAACACAATGTGGCAAAACACTGCAACGGAAAAACAAAACTATAATATCAGGCACGAGGCTTCAAAACCACAGCAACATTATAAAATAAAATCCCACAAAAACGTACTCACATAAAAAAAATCTGAATGGCCGCCATACAAATCATACAATGCTGTTTGTATAACCGACAAAGGCCAGTGAAAACGCTCCCATACACACGTACAATCATACGGTCGGTAGGTATGTACTGTACTTTATTGTTCCACAAAGGAAATTCCGCTTTCCATTGTTTGGTGAATTTAACAGGAAGCGGCCGATGCTCACCGTTTTGTTTGATTGACTCGTATTATTGGTGTTGGGTAATGTTTGATGGCACACGACACGATTCACTAGGTTTCACTACTACAAAATCATATAAACGATACAAAATAACTAGGACTAGAACCACTGACAATAAATATAATGAATAAAGGCATTCCGTATATCGCCCTTCGATGACAGCCTTGTGTGGAACGCTGAAGCTAATAAAAGACTGACTGAAAACGTTCGGGTCTCCCCATAAGTTCTCGATATCAAGAAAAGCTCAGGGGAAACCCCAAAGCAATATGTAAACGCTTTTCATTAGCTGATGGATACAACTAATTTGAGAAAGGACTTGTTGAATTTAGAATAGAAACCAAAGATGCATATGTGAAACCCGAAAAGTAAGATAATAAGTATATCGCATTAATTTCATAAAACGCTAACTTAAACGCAGCCAATGAGAAGTGCGACAAAGAACTGAGAAAACCAGGATGCAAATACTTTATACTAGTTCAATGAATGCTCTAGCTGCACGTGGGTGTTACCTTCATGTGGATGAATGAAGATTTGAATGGATCCTCGTTTAGTTGACTTTGCTGTCAGCTAGCTCTTACTTAACATCAATAAACTCACAATATTTCATTGTGACAAGATACTCAGAATAAGCCAGCGAAGTTATGCTAAGCAGAACGTGGATTGGATTTCGCACGCGTTTATTATGAATGTGATTCGAATGACGAAAAGCATTATTGATTCATATAGGATCAACCCAGATTTAAAGATTAGCCTGAATCAAACCACACAAGTGGTAGGATTGTGGGAATCTTCGTTCGTATAAGTACTTAGGTACCTTAGGTGCTTGATTATGTAGAAGTTGACGAAAGTGCTGAATAATGGAGAGAACATTAAATATTATAAGAAGACAGCCGCACCGATCACACGTTTATATTGCAAAAGATGATGTCGATGAAAAAGGTATCTGTAAGATATAAAATAAGTTATAAAATAGTATCCAGTGTTAGTCATCTTCAAATAACACTCGCATAATGCAGAAAATAAGCACTCCCGACATTAATCAAAAGACATTAATCGCAACAAATCCAAATATAACGCTACAATACAAAATTTTCCTCAACCGTACAAGTTTGCCAATAAACACGAACAATGCTCAATAAAAGAAAAATACTATACATCATAATGTGAGAGATAAGCCAAATGAAATGGTCAACAAAACTGCCGTAAACATAAAATTCCATAAATGAGCACAAAGTTGTCGGTAAAATATCTTAACAAAGTATATCCTACAATCTTCAGTTATATTTAGATGCATAGGGATAAGAAATTGACTATAGATTATTGCCTCAGCTGCAATATCTCTTATTATCATTATCTGCCTATGGGATTAGTCATGGCTTGTATAAACGATCTGTGATCCTCTCGCTACAGGTAACGACGATGTGTTCTATACAATAGTAATGTAGATATCTAATGGTTTTATGGCCCATACACAACGGCATTCAGCAGGCACAGTTTAGATCCCGTTATGCAATCTAAGCAATAATGATAGAACATTCGAGGAGCAAAACCCAATCAAATTTTTTGCTATAGCTGAATCGAAATTATGAAGATCCTCCATAATTGCTAACGCTAGAAAAGAGACGTGGCAAGCTAGGTATAATACAGATGAATCTTTATCTGATTGACAAAGTCAATAAAAAATAGAAGAGGCTGGAAACAGTACTGCATTGGGCAAGAACCTAAAAATCAAGCAATACAGCTTTTGTGATCAAAACATTTCAAAAAAATTAAACCCACCCAAATGTTTTCAAATCACGGAGGCCATCTTTCTAACAATACTCCTTGATTGATCCAATGAAAAGTTACAACATTTCATATTGTTTAACTAAGAGATACAAAATCAATGACAAGTACAAGGATCATAAGGTACGTATTTATTAATAAAACATGAATACAATTGATGGGTCTACACAGCTTTCAATAGCATGGCGAATTGTACAAATTCATGTACAATTTGAACTTGTAATAATACGGGTCAAATGAGAAACGTGTATCGATATTTCGTAAAAGTCATCGTTGTTTGAAATTGATACTGTAGGTATAATCAAAGTATACGTTTACGAAATTATTAATTCGATATAAGTGTTGGGTCGCAGTTCACTGGTGTTACTTGATTTTATTATACTTTAGGATTTTTATGACCAAATCACGCGCAAGTAATGAAATAAAATGGGAATTTTAACTGAGTTTTATTGTCATTTCAAAATAAGACCCTCAAAATTGTTATACCACACAAATTATGTTTCAAACAAAGTTTGCAAAAACAAGATATGGAGGTAGACCAAGAAGGAGATGACGAAATAAACTAAAATCAATCATATAGGGTTGGTAAGAGAAAAAGGAGTTGTTTGGCTTAAAATGTGACGCTATAGACCGTAATTCTGCAGAATGATCACAAGATAGTGAATAGGCACCTGTTGACTTTGATTTACCTACTCAACTATCCACTCTAAAACCATACAGACCACTTGGTAAATACAACATTAGTTGTGAAGTACAATATAACATAATGTTATGCACAATTTAATTCTAATGTGACCGTGTGTGATTCGAGGCTATCATAGGTACTAACTACTACCTGTATGAGCAATGTCGTCAGTAAAATGTAACAAGTTCTTTTGGTAGCTGTTGACAAGCATTTATTGGTTGAACAAGGCCAATAAATTGCCAACAGCATTCTAATAAGTGAACTCCAAAGAAAATTGTCTCCAGGAAAAGCCTACTATGAACATCATCATTCTCCCGCCTTTATTCCATGTGGTAGGTACTGGACACGGTCACAATTAATACCAAAGCCTCTAAAATTACAAAAGACCGTGCTAAAATTGAATCCTGCCATTAAAATTTATAGCAGAACAGATTTAATCAGTAGCCTGGATGCATTTCGTCATGTGTCTTGGCATTTAGGAGCCCTAGAGCGATGCTACAACGTGTAACCAAATGTAAGGGGTCATTGTACATCAAAAGGTAAGGTTCTCATATTATTTGAGCTTATGATATCGTTGACCTAATTCGTTAACCAGCTAAGTCCATTTCTGCAAACTTTACAGGAGGAAGAAAAAACGAAATTATATCACTTCATTTTAGCAATCATAATTCTGAAAATCCCGTAGGTTCCTATATTTGCAGTAGGTATTTCTTTGTAAATCTTTCCTATTGTTCAGGAAGCAGGTTTTCGAGCATGACATTTCTAACGTTTTTAGATGTATAGTCAGTCGTTATAAATTTATCATAAGGTAGGTAATCGTCTAAACTTTTTGGCAGACTTAGAAATTAAAAAAGCCCAAAAATGGACTTAGCTGGTTAACAAATTAGGCTGACTGTATGATTTTCATAGAGCTAAACAATTTCAAACTAAGCAATATTTTTCTCTAACAATTGGTTTTTATTGAAACACAAAAAGAAAATATTATGCTTTACGTTATCACCTTTGGTAAATGTTGTTATTCTGACAATAAAGTAAAATGCTGTATCATCATATCAGCCGAAAGACGTCTATTGCTGGACATGGGCCTCCCCCAAGTGTCGCCACTAAAATGCTGTATGTTCACTACTGATTAATTGTTTTATTGTTATCTGTTATAGCGTAAAATGTCACGTATGGTGTACAAAAATATCTCAACTAGCATTCTATAATTATAAAAGTAATTTACTTTGTATTACAATCTAACATTCTTCTTATTGAACGTAGAATCAAATAGAAGAATCTGGTTTGCAACCCAAATATATGGGAAAAACCCGCCACACTTTTCCCAACCTCTGCAAATCCTTAAGGTCAGAAACAGTAGCAACTAGCGCCCAGCAGAAAATGCTGATGCATGAGGAGTCCCGAAAAGACCATTCAACTGTCACCAACACAGATGTGTGGTGTTTATTATTCGGGAAACGGTAAAACTGACACAAAACACTAACTTTCATAGCCTATTTAAATAAAACACACACACGTTACATAACCCAAAGACTGCAAGCACAGTCTTAGCGAAGTAGTAACCGGGTACCTATGTACGTTACGCCTTGTGATGCAAATGAATGGTTCGCACGGCTTGCGCAAGAGTTGTCAGCCGCGGAAGGTCGATGCCTCTGTTCGTCATTCACTCGCTAGGATTCTCCTGTTTATTTACCGTTTTATTTGACTATTTACGATGGTGTTCTTATCCAGTGTTGTTCGGATGGTAAAAAGGTGTGATTATGCGAATCTATTTTGTGGTATTAGGTAAGAGTTTAGCATGTTAGGATCGGTATAGAGGTGTTAAAATTTTAATGTGTGGTACTTGTCTACTAGATTTGCCACAGTTGGAGCGATTGGTGCCTATTGGCCTATCTCTGTTCTGTCTCCTGCTTGATTAGGAGGGAATTACAAATTATGTATCTCCGCTGTTCTTTTCTCATTAATTTCATTGGGCAAGCGGACTCGTCCAGCTTCATTGATGGTTGCAAGTTGCAACTGTTGATTCTGATTCTCAGGAGTTGCAGTGGTTGGAAGTACTGTAGTTAGTAGGCTTGTTCTATTATCCGGTGTTATTCAATCTTGGATGGTAAAAAGGTGTGATTACGCGAATAAATATGGTACTTATGAAGTAAGAATTTAGCATGATCTTCATCGATCATCACGAGTAATTCCAAACATGGATAAACATCAGCTTCTTAGAGACCGCTGCAATTAAAGGTGGAATCAAAATAATGACCTCAAATCAGGATTTTCCGGACCAAGCATTAAAAAAGAAAACCGAGTAATTTAAAAATAAAATCAACAAATGAAGGGAAACGAATCTTGGTAATTGCACGTGAGTCAATTGTTTTAATTCCGACGTATTAGAATAGTTAACTAACGAAGTGATTAGTTAATCGTCAATAAATTAATCTGAATGGTGGAAACGTTCCGGTCGATTAGCTGGACTGGAGGTAAGGCCGTGTTAGAGCATATTAGTGTGGTTTCTATTTTCATTTAATTTATTATAATAAAAACGTATGTATTATGTACATAAACATACGTTTTTCTCGGTATACTTCGAGCACTTAGATAGGTATATTCTATCTATATTGTTTGTTAAACAGGGCAACTACATGAAAATATAAAATGATTTTGTTTAAGAGTGATTTTGTTTTTTGGATATTATTGTGGTCTGTTAAGGTGAAAGGGGCAAGGTAGCCCGCGAAATTCAAATTTTCTTACGTTTTTTGCAATTTGCAGGTCAGTGTCAGGTTGTATCTTGGTCAAAATATGATTCGCGGCCGTAGCAAGTATATATTTATAGAATTAAAATCATTAAAATCATCAATACAACTCTCTGTTAGAATTGATGCCAAATGTGGTATTTCATGAGATCATTACATTTGGCATCGCGGAATTTCGCGGGCTACCCTGGCGCTTTCACCTTAATGTATAACTGGGCCACACAAGTTTCACAGTGTGTTCCGAAACACAAAAGTTCCTTTTTTTCATTTTCGAGAAAAAGGTCCTTCGAGACATCGGAAAGCGTAATTTTTGCAACTTAGAAGAACAGAAAAAGCGAATAGCAGAAAGGGCAATCGTAAGAGTAGACATTACGACTCTCATTTCTGATCTTCAATTATAAAGAGCGTTTGTGATATGAGTAGGTACGAGTAGACCTCTTGGCGTTCATCTAACCTCCAGCATAATTCGTCAACCGTTACCTTGATACGGGATAAACGAGATTAAAAACTAAAACAGCTACAAAGGTCATTATTTAATTTTAATTCTAGATGAATTATATGACACACTGCATAATCTTACACTACCGTATGTATGTCGTGTGTATAGAGTGGTATATAAGCCGTAAAACCGGTTTCTAAAACTTTGGCCAGTCTGGGTGCATTTTTGTGCAATATGATACCTGTGTTTATCGTTGATTTTATGTGGCATAATAAATTCGATCTGTCTTGGCTGTGAGAATATTAGAAGGAATGTCTTTTTATCTTCGTTCGTCATTCATTCGCCGCCTGAAAAATCGTTAATTGATGAAAGTAGCAATGATTACAAATCGTACTGTTAATTCTAACTTAAATGAGCTAACTAATGTATATTTTGTTTGTTTGTTACGCTTCAGGCCGCTGAACTGATTTTGATGAATTTTGGAACAGAGATGGGACCCAGGACGCAGTTGTAGACTTTTATTTGCGAAAATCTATATTAATGCGAGCGAAATCGCGGAGAAAAGCTAGTACGGCTATACAGATGAGGTGTGGTTTCCTAAGAACAAGCTATCCACTTCAACTGAAGTTGTCTAATTAGGCTTTAGGTAACTTTTCTCATTATGAGAAGCACGGATGGGTTTAAGTCAGTAAGTGTCTGAAACACTCTCTTTCGCTCCGCCCAGAGCGGAAGGAGTCGTCATTTGATCATTTCCCAACCTTAAAGAAGGCTTTAGCTTTATGTAAGAAGAGCAGGATGGAACTGAAAGCCAACTCCGAAGAACTCTGGAGGCTAGATAGATTATGAGGCTATGCAAGAGTAAATACTAGTGCCTTCATATCTATTACGGCAATTTTAATCATCACATTACTTACCTAAGAATTAATCTAGCTAGACTAGGAAGTGATTATGGGAATACCCTTTGATAGCTGAACCAGTCATTTATGATGATGATGTTGATCAACGTAGGTACATCTCTGGATCCAATGCTTAATCTGTATTATGTAAATAAAACTCTTTAACAATGCAAAACGATTCCAACATACATTTTAATAAAACTACAACCACCAGCTGGCAATAGAAAACGGTCTTCATTTATAACTTTCCAATTTGCTGATACTAACTAAATATGAACAATGCAAATATGAACGAACACCAATCAACCAATACTGTGATTTATTAGGAAAGGCGTACCAAATTGAGAATGTTCATTTAGTCATACGCTTCAAAATACGTGGGAAGGAACCGTGTGCGCAGCTTGAACAAAAACTTGACACGGTATAAAATTATAATGAATTACCAAACATCTGTGATTTCAATAACAACGCGACACGACATAGCAACCTTTTCGATTGTTGTTGCGTTTCCCTCGGTCGCATCCTCGCTAACAACACGACGATGCATCAGACTACCTCGCAGAGAAATCGCAGCTCCGTCCCTTCACTTCTAGGCTAGTATTAGCAGTCATAGGTCCGCACCTCTACTCTAGCATTCTTTACATAAATTAACCACCGTTACAATTTATATTATTGTTTTTATATTATGTCAACATCAAATGTTTGTTATGTTTACAATGTGGGATCCTCCTTGATTCCTTACCTGGTATGGGACCTTTGGAGTCCTTCCTCTGCTCATTCTGGTCCTCACCCCTCAGGGCAGCACCTTCCTCCAGCTCCGACACTTCATCCTCACACCTCGTCTCACGCACTGCCAGCAGCACAGCGCACACACACACAAACGTAATCCTTATAAACTCTCTCATCTTCATCGTTTTTACGTTGAGAAAACGTCAATAAAGCCCATTTTCGATCATCGATCGATTAAAACCTGACATTAAAACAAACAGTCACATTTTCGTTTGTTGCAACTGGCTAAACGAATCCAATGACGTACGTGGAGCACAAGTGTGATATATGAAACATTACACGATCACTAAACATCACTTCATACTAAAACAGAAACACTAGCATAAACAAAAGAGTACTAAAAAATAAAAACGAACGTAATTTTTCGGATCGATTATTTTAAATTTGGAACGTAAATACGCGCGTCACTCAATGTTGGCAGCGATGGTACTGGCGCGCTGGTTGGAGGGAGATCGGTGTTGCCCCCACCTGCGCGCGCGCACGATCAATGGACGCGCTATCGAGAACCGGCAATAACTGTAGCTGAGGTTTCTACAGATAGCTTATCAGAGAAAACTGTCCGCGTAATTAATGTCGCCTTTTGTGGTGAGGTACCGTTATAGGCAATTAGTGGGTGCATTGGATGCAAGCAATTTGCACTGTCTACCATTGTTTAGAGTTTTTAATGCTGCATTACGGGGTGTTAAATTCATGGCTAATTTCGAACTTTGGACACACTTACGGATTTTTAAATTGCAGTTTGCATGAGCCTATACAGGTGAAATTGGTGTACCACAAGGTGCTACCTTAGGTCCAACACTCGTATTCTCAAGGCCATGTATTGCAATGTCTCTTCTTTTGATATTGATACCTGAAACTAGATAACACAATAATTACTTTATATATGAAATACCAATAGACATAAGTGAATGAAAGAAAGAATTGAATGTTAAATAGCTATATAAGCAAAGATTTTTAAAGAGGTAGCTACCAGGTACCTAATCTAGTGATACTTTCCTTAATTAGATACTTACTACTAGCCGTATGTACCCATCCGCTGGGCCGCCCGCTGACTTTACCCCCATTCTTCCGCTATACGGAAAATTTGCTAAAATCCTTTCTTAGCTGACGTCTCCTACTCATATCCTGACTCTGTGCCAAATTTCAAAGTTTCTTTATGGTTCAAGTAGTTTTCGAGATTCGCTTGTATCAAGATGATCCGATATACGGCCGCTTTCTATAACATATCTCAATCCCAATCTTGATCCCGATCCTTGTCTGTAACCAATCAACGGCCGAGTTTGTGTCCTTCACCACACAATCCTCACCTTTGATTGGTTACAGATAAGTAAGTTAGTTAAACACTATAAACTTACTTAATTAGCATAATGGCAGTCAGATAATTAAAGTGCAGCTTAGGTACCTACTATCAGTGAAATATTTTTTGTAATCGGATCAGAAGTTCCTGAGATTATCGATTTTCTATTCTTATTTTCTATTCTTCAATTTTCTATTCTTATCTAGAATTTATTATGGGTATCTGAAAACATTTTCGATATTTCCTACAGATCTTAGATCGGTTATAAGGGTTGCCGACTTGAGAAGATCCGGTCAAGTGTGAGTCGAACTTACTCGTAGGTAGGTACACACAATGAGTTTCGTACATACCCATAAACCGAAAGAAACGCGTTTCTTTTATAGATGCAATTTTTTTATTAGTTTTGTTTGTTTTTATAGCGGCAATTAAAATACTAACTCAGTGAAAATGTCAACTGTTTACTTCGGTTCATGAGAGCCGGCTGCCAGACAGAGGGACAGAGAGCGGAGGCTTAGTACTAGATTTCCGATGGTTACCCTTCGGTTACGGAACCCAAGAAATGGCCTAGTATTAACGTGAATACATTTGTAGCGGCATTATTAATACCGCCACAAAAATGATTGTAGCAGAATCAACATCTCAACAATGAGACTCGCAGCGCCATCTATCTCGACAGCTGCGAATTAAATTGACAAAATCCTGAATCGCGATATCAGAGTTTACCGTGCGATTCGAACAGATACAACAGCCCGAATAACTATCGGGCAGTTGCCCACCAGACACAACAACCGTCTAGTCGGAAGATTCTCCCTTTTCAATAGTGGTATGCGGGACTATACTCTATTTTCCGCTACCTCCAAACATTGCTACAGAATGATGTTACTACAATGTTTTTTTAAACATTGCCCCACACCAGGAAATTCTCCTGTATCGTGGGTGCGTTTACAAACGTTTATAGCCACATACACACACAGTCAGACCGGAAAAACTACCCATAATGTAGGCTATATAAAATATTTGTTCCGAGCCAGAATCGAACCCGCGACACGCCACGCAGCAGTTAATCGCTCAACCACTGCGCCAACCTTGCCGTCAATAGATTGATTCTAACTCACACAAGAACTATAGTTCTTGTGTTCATGAATGTTAGCTTACCAAAAGAATGTCGACTATTTATAAATAGTCGACATTCTTTTGGTAAGCTAACATTCTATGGTCTATTCACAGTAGATATTAAGCTAATAATGACGAACAGCGTCATTATCAGCCAAAAATTATTAAGCCAAAATAAGATGCTCTAGGTTCTCTCAGAAAAGGGCACACAATCTTATTTCATTTTAAAATTCAAGTTTATTTTTTGTTTGTACCTATATTGTGTGTGTGCCAAATAAACTAATTTTCTTTATTTCTTCCTTTCAAATACCAGTATATTTACCACAAACAAACTTATATAGCAATCGAAAATTTGAGTTCGGAAATGGCACAATTGAAAGTTTTATTAATGGACTTTTTCTAGGGATGGCGATCTGAGATCGATTAATTGAAGAATCGATTTCCCGCTCCAAAAATTCGATTTTTGTAATCGATATGCAGCACTGAATCGATTCAGTGAACCGACATTTTACTCTAGAAAATCGACATTCGATTTTTTCTGTTTTGATAAAAACCATACAATTAATTAGTTAGAACTAGCCTTACATGCCTTTAACTATAGGTACCATAAGAGTAAATCACGACGGAGTTAACTTATTTATTTATTTATATCTTGGCATAGGTATCTACAATATTGTTAAACTCTTTATCCTATTAATACAAGCATAATATTATGTACAATATGATGCGATAGACACAGCATGCAAAAACAAAATTAGAACATCAATAAAATTACAATAATATCTATCTAATATTTAGTTTTAGAAAAACCGAGGACAAGAAAAAAAAGATAAAACTTTTTCACAAAAAAAAAACCGCCTTAAAAAAAACCGACTCTTAAAAAAAACACTACAAAGTACAAAATAACTTTAATTTCGGAAGTCGGTGTTTTTCTTCTGCTTCTTCGTTATTTGACGCCGACTTCCGAAATCAAAGTTATTTGGTACTTTGTAGTGTTTTTTTAGGTCATTTTTTTTTGTGAAAAAGTTCTTTTATTTTTCACTTTTTAGTGGTACCCCACACCTAACAACACCACTGGAAAGTCACAGAAAAGCAAAAATACGCAATTTCGTATACAAAGATTTTTAAACATATTTTTTCCAGCTATTTGGATTTAAAAATCAAACTGCTGAACTGATTTTGATAAAATTTCAATGGGACCAATCGAGAAGTATATCCTTTCATACGAAACAAGAATTTTTCAAACCGGTTAATAAATGACGGAGATATGAGGTAACAAAAAAAATACAATCGAATTGAGAACCTCCTGTTTTTTTTGAAGTCGGTTAAAAAGTCAGTATGGCTGCTACTTTTGATGGATGAATGATGAATATTAGGAATTTAATATGGGGAAATTGGACCCTGATACAGTTTTTCGGAATGGGGGACCCCATTCCGCAAAACTAATCGTTTGATAGGGTGACGTGGATAATTGTAGAGTAGGTTAAAGTTAAACTTACAACAACTGGGAGCAGTCTATTTTACTCTGAAGTATTTTAAAAAGAAAAATTAAATCTATACACCACTCACCGGTGTGTCGCGAATTAATCGCGAATTTAATGTTTATTTACCTATTACATAAGATTTTTTTTTTTTGGGAATTTTCACATGTCGGGGCCGCAGCGGTTAACTCTTCGTTTTTCGAGTGTGTTATGTTAAATTTTTCAAGATGTTTTCCGTAACTCGGAACTTTTTTGGCAAATTTCGCAGAATAGGAAAGATGGTATAAAAATCTTTTCTGAATCCTCTCTAACCTTAATAATATGTGTTGCATAGGTAGTGGGTCGCCTCACAACCGCGCAGTATTCTAATACACTACAAAAGAGACAGTTAAAACATGAATCTTAGTTTTAGGCTTGCGAAAACATTCAGCATTACGTTACAAAAAACCGAGTGTCTTTGAAGCTTATATAATAATCTGTTAATTTACGATCAAGAAGGACTCCGAAATCCCTGATCACATCAACTTTACTGAGGTACCTACGTACCACTCATACTGTAATTAAAATCAATGAAGTTAGACTTGCGCGTATATCGTAATTTGGAAACATTTTCCTACATTAAATTGCATAAATTATTACCCTTACACCAGTTTAAAAGTCTGTTCAAGTCATCCTGAAGTAATGTTGAATCGGCTGGAGAATCGATAACGCGGACTATTTTCAAATCATCGGCAAATAGGAATGGCGTGGAGTTAAAGAAGTAATAAAGAAGGTCATTTACAAAGATAATCAATATTAAGGGGTCCAGGTGGGAACCCTGCGGAACACCAGAGGTTATGTCAAAGTCAAAGTCAAAACGTTTATTTCAATTAGGCCATTCAACGGCACTTTTGAACGTCATCATTTACATTTAAAATAACATAAAGTGACTCTACTGTCCGTTCGCAAGGATAGATTCTTATGGAGAAGAACGGACAAGAAACTCCATAGTTACTCTTTTCAAATCAATGTTTTACAATATTTTGAGTACAAAAATTAATTTTAATATATGTGAGGTCGATGCACCTAGAGTATACCTACTACTTATAGGATCAAAGTATTCCCAGCAGAGGTAAACATTTCCATTTTCTTAATAAGTACATCTACATGGTACTCACATATTTACAAATCTTGGGACCATTAATAAAACAGAGTGTGTTAACAGAAAAATAAAAACTCTTTTACATCTGTAAAGTTAACTAACAAATATTGACCAGTTTGATTTTGCCTACACTACACCCTTGATTGTCCTATGGAGCAGGACCAGCATGTTTCCAAGCATTCTTATCTTGAATGTAATCCTCCAACTTGTAATATGCTTATTACAAAGTGTGCATTTTACATACGTTTTAAATTTTCTTTCATTTAATTCTAATATGTCACAAGGTATTTTGTTGTAACATTTAACACAGTAGGTACCCAATGAAAGATGTGTGTACTTTAGCTAACCTATAAAATGGTTGATCTAATTTATCTTTATTTCTAGTATTAGTATGTTCATGGTATCAGATTTATAGCCATTGGTTACGACAGAAAAGGATCTATCCGTTAGGTAAGAGTACAGCCACTTAAGAAGAGAACCAGCAAAGCCGTACACAGCAACTTTTTGAATCAGCACTTCATGGGAATCTTTGTAAAAAGCCTTGCTTATTAAATCAGTGTATATGGCGTCGTTTACTGGTTCGAGTCAAGTGAAGCTTCAATATCCTCAACGAAAGCTACTAGATAAACTACTATACAATACCAACCAAGTGCCCCGTTGGCATCGCTTTCACTTAGGTATGCAAGAAAAACAGTTTTTCACTACAAAAACTCGAGAGATGGCTGTGTGCTTAGTGTTTACTTCGCCTCTCTATTATAAATAAAAATAAAGTTACATTTGTAATGGTAAAAACTATTGTAATTATTATTGTATTCCCTTTTCCTTGAACTAAAGGATTCCCTAGGCTGATTTGAATTATAATAAGATAAGAGATCGGGTATATTATGGTACCTACCTTTCGTTTTTCATAAAATGAATTTATATTTACATTGTAAATGCAGTCTGGAAAAATAAACGATTTTTAAGAAATCTATCTTAGACCTCGATTTTTATGTGAATCGACTCATCAAGTTGCGACATAATTGAATTAAAAATCGGTATTTTTCGAAAAGATCCATTCCTAACTTTTTCGAAAATTACTCTGGGTTCAATTGTTTAAATTGGGTCTTTACCTTTTTGCTGTTTTTTAATAGGCCAATTTCATTAGTCCCCAATTTATGAGATCAGATAAACTAAATTGATCTTATATTTGTTTGTGCGACTGTTTTTTTTTTATTATTATTGATAGGCACGCGCTTGACTACTATCTCACCTGATGGCAAGCGATGATGTGGTCGAAGATGGAGCACGCTTGCCTAGAAGTAACCTATTCACTCTTGACTTAAAGACTCAGTTTGCATATGTTTCTGACTTAATGAAGTTTTAATGGAAATTGTTATCAACTGTTAATTTCCGTGAAAATGAATTTAAAGACAAATATTTTAAAAGCGAATCCCAATTCTAAGATCTCTCTCTGGCTTCCATCATTCCGCTTATCCTTGATAGCTGCTTATCTGCTCTGCACTTTGCGCCCTCTCCAAAACCGTCGTTAATTAGTGACACACAAAAAACAAGATTGTTTTTTTTATACTGTTTGACATGCCTTCGATAGCTCAGTTGGTAGAGCGGTGGACTGTAGAGGAAATACGACTGTCATCCATAGGTCGCTGGTTCAAATCCGGCTCGAAGGAATGTTTTGTTTTTGTAAACATTACCGTTAAAACATTTTTTTACTTCGCGAAATAACGCCGAATAATTAAATCACTAGGCCTGACCTGACAAAGTAATATGGTCAAACTCAACTTCATAAAGGAATAAAAAGCTATAAAATATATAGGAATAAAATATTCGACGTATTTTGAAGGTGAAATGTGTTTTATTTACTAAAGAGTCGAAAAACGCTATACACAAACTATCTTTTTTGCTTATAAAGTCCTTCTTTTCATAATTTAAAGACCTTATCCGGGACCCTATTACTATGGCTCCGCTGTCCGTCCGTCCGTGCGTCTGTCTGTCACCAGGCTGCATCTCATGAACCGTGATAACTAGACAGTTGATGTTATTTTTACAGATGATGTATTTCTGTTGCCGCTATAACAACAAATATTAAAAACAGAATAAAATAAATATTTGAGTGCGGCTCCCATACAAACGTGATTTTTTAGATAATTGTACGGAACCGTCCGTGCGCAAGTCCGACTCGCAGTTGGCTTATTTTCTATTTAGCTGTAGGTACCCAATTTGGATGCAATATTTATTACATAAATAAAATTACTAACTCTATGCATTGATAAATAATTTATTAAAAAAAGTTTTAAATAATATAACATTCAAATGCAATACAAAACAAACTTGATTCACAACAATTTTCCATCAGCTTTTTTATTTTTGATCAAATGTTTGATCAATAATTTCATTCTTTCCAACTTCTTCCGTAATCTTCTCTTTCCTTGCCACATGAGATTCAATCTCTTCTTTCTTGACTCTGCTATAATTTCTAGTCTATGGACTTTGTATTTGAGCTTGATTACTTCTTCTGAGTCTGTTGGTAGTACGTCAACGGGCTGAACTCGAATTATTGTTGGCTCTACTTCTTGACATGGCTGAAATGGAACATTATGAGTAAATTGATGAAGTGGTCCAGCCTATTCTGTCGACATCTCTCCGTGTAAACTAAGGTGCAGTGAGCATCAAGTGAACTGTCATTCTATCTTGTTTGTATGAATTGACAGTTTCTTTTTCTTTTGTTTTCGCTACATGTTCATGTTTACAAAATTTCACTACAGTTCATCACAATAGGCTTAGGTCCTCTTTAGTACAATGGGACTTTTACTGGGGAACTGTGGGTGTAATACAACTTAGTTTTTTTTTTGTGATACAATGCTTTACCAGTATTAAATTAACCGCTCCGGCCCCGGCAACACACTGGTGTGTTGCGAATTAATCGCGAATTTAATGTTTATTTACCTATTACATAAGATGTATTTTTTTTTGGGAATTTTCACATGTCGGGGCCGCAGCGGTTAAAACGTATTGTTTGTAAGTCACCAATAATTTAACAGAAAACAATATGCAACTTGGGCAGATAGTAATACCAACAATAACATTTTTAACGATAATGACTTATGTCCGGGTGGATCCCATGGGATCCAGTATATTGCAAATTGATTTTTACTTAAATTCCATGTTTTTTATGGTTTATTTTCATTCATACTTTCATAAAATTGGTTCCCTCGGATGATAGAGGTTAATCACAAATTAACACTTTTATAATGATCGCTACATAGTCTTGAATTTATATTAAAACCTTAATTTGGGTAGATATTTGAACACCAAATCGACAAGTATTTTCATACCGGTTATTATTTATAATTAATAACTCACAGATATATTAATAGCGGGTACAGCCTCCACTGACAAACGCCTTAGCCCACTCTCCGTCAAGTAAAAGTCTTTAGCCTCAAAGTGTTCAGAGCAAACAGCACTGGATGCTGTGGATGCCCATGATTCCTCTCTGTTCACTGCCAACTCCCATTGTTTCCTTCTTCCTTTATCGCGGGGAAACCTGCAACAGGTTAATAGAACCTTTTTGGTGGAAATGTTTTCATAACAAATCCTAATTGAAACTGTTTTGACACCTATTAAACTATTTTTAAATTATACAACTACCATCATTAGTAGTTAAGTACTAGCCACCAAAGCTATTTAGGTACATAAAACTAAAACTGTTAATATTGGAACAGAATGAACATAGGTTTGTGAAAACTTAGCTTAAACTTAAACTTTAGCTTAGGTAGGTACCTGTGAAATGTTATTCCATCTTTATTTTTAGATATCTTTGCTGACGTGTTTTTACAGTTTGCTACAGCACAACTGACCATTTTATAATGTCTTCAATAGTCTTCATCTACAATAATAATAAGTACTTTTATTGCATTTATTATTATTTCTGGGATAAATCTTCGTTTCACAAACCAGTTTCACCGTGTGGGACTGGTTGAGTATCTTATTATCTTAATTCAATGTTAGGTTGCGATAGTAGTAGATGCACTAATAATTAATCCACACCTAACATTAATGGAAACCACTGTTATCTGAATTCATTAATGAAATTTCTACATGCCGGGATCGGAACACAAAACGAAAATAAACAACTTTTCTGCGTTCCAAGAATGTAAATTACAATGTTCAACATACGACATGTCAAGATTTCTAATAGGTATTGTGTCAAAATCGCTGCCTTTTCAGGCTAACTATGCTAAGAATATCTATTATCTCCTGACACAAATTCTTTACAGAACCCAGTGGTGTCATATTGGCAGTAATTATTTTATCAAAATATTTTGATTCTGTATTTTGGTCATTTTTTTTTGTTTTTTATTATTTAGTTTCTTGTAAGTTTCGTAAAATTTGTATTATTGTTAAAAATGTTACCAATGCCAATTTTGAATATATAATTTTTTAGGCTGGCTATTTCAAAGTAAAAAATATTAGTAGGGCAGTTTTCTTCGTAGTTTTCCGACAAAAATGGTTACTTTTTCGCTTTTTTGAAGGACATTCCTGTGCTTAGAAATAATAATGTTGCTCTAGTAAGTCCTTGTTCCAAGACTCGCTCGACTCCTAGAGCTGATTCAACTCACAACCCCCCCGCTTTGCAGTCCATCTCCCAAATCGTTGAGCTTTGGGTATTTTAGGGGATTGCAGAATTTTATAGTTAATTTTCAGTAAAATAATATAACATCTAATTTCGTAGGTTGTCTTAAATGGAAACCTACGTAACGTAACCTGCAATTTCACAGAACCCTAATAACTGTTTAATATTAGCTATAAATCAAGATTTTTAAATGTCCACATTTCCTAAATGATTGGCGTGTCATATTTTTCCTAATATCTTATTCAGCACGTAATAACAGGGGTGCCGCCTGATGTGTGATAGCTTCATTATTTTTTTAAACTGGGGAGCGTCCGTGGTGCGGTTGTCACGCCCACATTTCACGGGTATAATAGAGATATTTAAATTGTCGGTTTGGAATACAATGTAATAGGACTGTTATTACTCGGCTAGTGTGGGGATAAGACAAAGTTTTCATCGATACTTATTTTTTTAAACTATTGCTCATTTAAAAAAAAACATAGATTTGCAAGTCACTCTTATTACTCTTCTTGTCAATATGATTAGCTATTCGGCTTCAATTATAGAAAAATTTAAAGGGTAGAAGCATTGTTCGAACCCGTAACTTACTGGGTTGACCAATGAACTGAAAAGTTTAATGGAAAGCTAGCATTCAGTACCTACCTACCTCCATATCTGGTTGGAGTGATACCTACCTACCGTAGCCTAATTCAGTTACTATTCATCCTTTAACTTGTATGAAAATAATAGGTACAAAAATTTAAAATATTTTGTAACACAGAGTAAACAGAGAGTATAAAATTAAAATGGTACTACAGAACCTGACTGTTACAGCTGACAGAAGACTACTGTCTAATAAATGAAATTTATGGATCAGTACCTAGCTTATTACTGGCATTATAAGCAAAAATGGGGTTCAAAAACACTACGAACTACAATTTGAAATTATTCTAATAAAAATAATACTAGACTCTTAAAAATGCATGGGGCCAAGCATACAATCAAGCAAACCCGAGTAGAAAACCCTATTAAAAACACACGCCGTGATTTTCCCTAGCATGGGGTCGCCGGGGTCGCGGGCTAACTACAACGCCGTAGCCGTATAAATACCAGACACAAATCAATTCATCGCTACTTCGATAAGATCTTTTAAGTCAAAATGAACTCAATTCTTCAAAGCTTAGAGGACCCAGAGAGGCCTTTCTTAGGTCCAAACCACTGGATTATAACAAGTGTGGGAATGCTGTTACCACAAAGTATACTAGGTAAAATAATCTACATCATAGCACACGAGATAGTCGCGTTTTTCGTAGTCACGCAGTATATCGAGCTATACGTTATTCGATCAGACTTGGATCTCGTGTTGACTAATATGAAGATATCCATGTTGAGCGTCGTTTGTATTGTGAAGGTGCACTCTTTCATCTTTTGGCAAAAGTACTGGCACAATGTCTTGAACTACGTTACTGAAGCTGATAAATTCGAAAGACTAAGTGGAGATCCGATCAAGACTAAGATTGTCGATGCGTACACTAAATACTGCCGTCGTCTGTCATACTTCTATTGGGCTATAGTCTGCACAACATTCTTGACAACAACCGGTACGCCACTAATGACTTACGTGTCGTCATCCACATTTAGAGAAAACATGCGAAATGGTACTGAGGTCTTTCCGCATATCTTCAGTTCTTGGATGCCTTTTGATAAGTACCATTCGCCGGGATGTTGGATCACGGTAGTGTGGCATACACTCCTATGCGCTTATGGTGCTGCAATAATGGCTGCTTATGACACATGTATTGTGGTGATAATGGTGTTCTTTGGTGGGAAGCTTGACCTGCTGCGGGAAAGGTGCAAGCAAATGTTTGGAGAGTATGGAACTGTGATCAGCGATACAAAATGCAAGGAAGTAGTACGAGAGCTTCACGATATACACGTCACGATGTTAAAGTGAGTAGCCCATTCTTTCGATACCTATATTGATGAGGAACATGTCATTAATTTTCTTAGTGTATTGTAAATTTGAATTTTTAAATATTACTTTTTTTTGCATTTTTTGAAAATTTGGCAAGACTAGTGACAAGATATGGTTGCAAAGTTTATTTATCACACAAATGTGCTTTAAGTAGATATGTATTTACATGCTAAACAGGAGATATAAATGAAGTGAAAGGCTGGCTTTTCTCAGCAGACAGAGTAATTATATTTTAAAACAATGTGTGTGATGCACTCTTAGTAATTTTTACACTCTATTGCACTGTTTGTTTTGAATGCTTTGGCATTCAAAACGAGAGTTTAACCCAAAAATAGGTTTTCTAACAGCAAATCTCAGTGCGATACAGAGATTTGCAAATGAGGAGGATTATCTGATCACGATAACAATCTGTCATTGCAATAAAAACCTATTAATAACACAGTTACAAATTAGGCTTATATAAAACGACATAAATAGGTTTAACAAAGTCCTAACCGTAGAAATGGTTCATAAACCTCTGATCGACTTTTAGGTGCTAAATTACTTATTAGCATTGCTACAAATATGTCCTATCAAGTAAGCCAGTCTACTAACTTCAAGGTGCTTATGGCTTAAACGTTTCCCGCAGGAACCAAACATTTTCCGGGAGTAATTTAAGGAATTCAATGATATTGTTAGCTTTCTAACAGCAAACATATTATTATGTATATTTCGTAAATGGATCAGCAGGTGCTGTGAAACCATACCTACAAACAAGATATAATAACAGCTCACTTTTCGTTCACTCCACCTAAGTGTACACGGTGAGATGTCGACAGAATAGACCGGCAGAATATTCTAGAGATTACCTTTGACAAACAATACATTGCTCCTCTATCAGTTAATGTTAATTTCACGGACTGTCCTGCTGTACTGATTTTCATGAATTAATCAATTGGCTGAGTCATCCACTTCCAGAAAATCAGTCCACTCTGGATAGAGATGGCTCCTAAAGGACCCCGTAATACCTGGTCTCCCGCTTCCGCCTATTATTAACTCTCAATGACTCACTGCTTGTAATTTCACACTTGTAATTTTAGTAGCAGCACTCACAAATAAAACCATTAGCAAATGCACCCACCCCAAAAGACATACACAATGATGATAAAATAATACATCAAGTTTACTCTGTGTTTGCTTTCAACTGACTGCGACAAATTGGGATTCCTGGGAAAGATGAGACGGTACTTCATACCGTAATAGCTGCTTGACATGTATCAAGTGCTAGTTCGATTCTGAGTAGGTTCTGCTCTCATCTCTGGTATGGACCTGCCAAATACCAACTTAAACTTGCTTGAAAACGAGCCAAAAGGCAAAGGTGCAATGGTCAAGTCGAAGCATCAAAACCTTGAACATCGACTTCGAGTTACCAGCCTATGGGTTTTCTATCGGCTATATTTTGGGGAGTGCGTGCTGACACAACTTAATTCTGTCAAGCTTGTTCCATCATCCAAACATTATGGACATCTCACCCATAGCACAAATCGTTTTGAAAATATGTACCTTTATTGTGCGTATAGCTAAGTAGTGGAATTCTTATACCTACATACAGCCTAGAGGTCTTTAACTCAAAAGTTTATAGGTTACCTCAAGCCAAGCGCGCTCCATCGTCGACCACATCATCGCTTTCCATCTGGTGTTTATGGTGGTTAATAATAATAAAAAAAGTGTGCTGAAAACTTACATTACTAACCAGATTGCAATCTACTCAGCCTATCGCAATTTAGTGTTGAACATATAGGCCTCCCAACTAGTGCATCAATATCTAAATCTCTGCTTTTCAGTCACATCCAGATTACTGGTCAACAAGTGCACCAGTTTATAAACTACCAATAATAGTAATGGTAGTTTATAAACTGGTACAGTACAGCTTGGCTTAGTACAGTATTCACTGCTTGAAAGGTGGGTGCGCTTTCTTAATTTATTTAGGGTCACGGTTGACGCAGTTCAGCGTTGTTTCTTACTCGTTTTTAAGGGGTCATGTCATTCCTTCTTCTGCGTATCATCTTTCACACAATCCATTTAGTATATGAAAACACACTGTCAACTACTAAAATGCTTGGAGGACTCAACAATGGAATGAATACAAAACATTAACATTTTTAATAGCACAACAGATAGTCTCTATTTTGCTAGTTGAAATGTCTCACCGATGAGCAAAGAAACTCATTTATATTTTGAACCATGTTCATGTAAATTCTACATCACAAAAATATAGAATACCTTAATATTCAAACTGCTTTACCAACGTTTTTGGTACGTAGAAATTCTTTTCGCTCGGCTAAGCATACGCTATTTTCTAATTGTATAATTATCATATTAATTACAAGATATATCACATAGGAAGTCGGACATAAATGAAAAGTCTGGTTTGATACATTATTTCTGTCAAAAACTACGCAGTCCCAAAATTGTATCGATAAAACGTTAAACACGCGCAAACACTATGAAGCAAAGAACACCATGTTACAGCCAGAATACTTAAAAAACAAAACAGTAATTTTGAACGCCCACTGATACTAATTCTTGTTATAATGATCTTTTGTTTCAGGTATTCGAGATTATTTAATTCCCTTTTGTCGCCTGTCATGTTCTTTTACATGGTCATGTGTTCGTTGATGCTTTGTGCGAGCGCCTACCAACTCACTGTAAGTTTTCTTAACAAAGCTTGTAGATTCTAGACCCACTTACCTAAATAAAATTGAGGGTTTGGGGATAGGACAGTGGACAGGGACAGGGAGTGCCTGTGTGGTGGTGGGTTTCAGTTACGAATAGGTGGGTACAGTAAAACGCAATCATTAGGAATACTTCCTCGCCCTTGAAAATCACCGTTACTTCTACAGGTTTTTGACATTGTCATTCAATCAAAAGTTATTACCACTAATGTGTTGTTGACTTTACATACAAACCGATATATTTTAGGAATTAAATATATTTCTTTTCAACAGTCCGCACAAAACGCCGCACAGAAACTATTGATGGCCGAGTATTTAATATTTGGAATCGCACAACTTTTTGTATTCTGTTGGCACAGCAATGACGTTTTGAACAAAGTGAGTCTCCATTCAATGACTATGACTACATAGATAAAATCAATTGAATAATTTTAAATAACCATCGTGAACGCTCGTTTTTTGAGAATTGATAAATTTACTAGAATAAAAATTACAAAAAAATATAACCGACTTCCAAATAAAAACGGAAGAAGAAGTCGGTGTTTCTGGTGAGGTTTTTTTCCCCTCAACATTCCAACCAGTCCATATCAATTTAATTGTCTATCTCCGGAAGAAGCGTGGATTTGTCACTGCCTGATATTAATTTGATACTTACCTTTTTGTTGTTTTTCAGAGTGAGAACGTGACATTAGGACCCTTTGAAAGTAACTGGTACACGGCGAGCTACCAACAAAAAAGAGACGTGTTGACTCTATCAGGACAACTCCACATAAAGAACATGTTTACAGCAGGGCCCTTCGCCAACCTTACTTTGCCGACTTTCATCAATGTGAGTTTTAATAGGGCCTATGCACAGCGGCGAATGCAGTTAATGCGCTCGCTGTGAGACAAAAATCTGTCTAAATCACTAACAAAATGAAAAACGTCGCAGTAAACAAAAACTGAGAGGAAAGCATTTGCATGCATACCTTCCTATCACATTTAAATTTGTTGAGTAATTTATGCCTCCCCTGGAACCTTTGTTCCAAGAGTTATTTGAATAAATGATAAATTCATGTTTGATTAACAACAGGGTCTCCTTAATAATTCATTGACAAATAAAAACGAATCTTTCTTCTTCATATAGACACTGACATTCATTTAAATGCAGCCTTACGTCGTCGATAAGTGGGCGTAGCGTGACAATTTCGTAACTTGTTGCAACGACTGTCTTATTAAACTTGCATAGAGCTATACGGAAAAATGAGGAATGGAAATAAATTTCTTTGTCGTGTTACGAATAATTATATTACTTATCATAAATATTTTTTTGCTTTGCAGATACTGAAAGGAGCTTACAGCTACTACACATTGCTGAGGAAATAAAGTCATTCAGTAGTGTGCTGCTTAATTTTACTAGTCATATTTTGTAGGATAAGGTATTATATCGATACAGAATTTATTAGTAAAACATCTATAGCTATTATAATTATTATCTCTGAAAGCAAACATGTAGAAAGGTAGAAAATAAAATTTACTTATATCTTTGTGTTTTTTTTTTCCAATATTAGTCCTCTGCGTCATTCTGCCTATTATACCCGGAGTGAGACGCCCCCTCGTAGGCTTCATAATTGTGCATAGGTAAATATAATGCTCCAAACCACATGCCATTTAATAGCATGCTCTCTGCCAATAGGGAAGATGTAAATACAGAATTTATTACAATTTTGTGATATGATTAAAGATTTTTGAACATGCTGGTAAAAAGCATGCTCATTACTAGCATCGCTTTGACATCCAAGCTACTAAGTAGCAATTGCTCATTAAGCAAATGTTTGTTGAAAAAACCTATTTTTATTTTAAATTTCTAATATGTACTCCTAACCATCAATACTTGTACAATTTTCTTTTTTGCACAGCTATTTGTTGCTGTCAATAGTCTGGTGGGAGGGTGTTGTGTTGCTACTTGCTCATACTCTTTTATTCACCATGAATGTGTATTTTTAGGACTTACGAGTATAATAATTTTTAGTTATAGACACTAAAACCAGGGGTTAAAACTTTTTAACAAAAAAAAATAACCGACTTTCTAAAAAAGACACAACAAAGTACAAAATAACTTTAATTTCGGTAGTCGGTGTTCTTGGTTGCTTCTTCGTTGTTTGATACCGACTTCCGAAATTAAAGTTATTTTGTACTTTGTAGTGTCTTTTTTTGGAAGTCGATTATTTTTTTTTAAGTTTTTTATTTTTCACTTTTTGTGGTACCCCCCATACCTAACAACACCACTAGAAAGTCACAGGAAAACAAAAATACGCAATTTCATATACATTGATGATTTTTCCATCTTTTTTTTCCAGCTATTTAGATTGAAAAACCAAACCACTGAACCGATTCTGATAAAATTTTCATGGGACCATCGAAAATATAATACCCTTTCCAGAAGAAGTTTTTTTCAAATCGGTTGGCAAGCGACGGAGAAACATAAAAAAATACAAACATCCGAATTGAGAACCTCCTCCTTTTTTGAAGTCGGTTAAAAATCATTTTAATGCATCAAGCTTATAATGCGCTTCTATTGCACAGTAGGTTAATCAAAACAAGTGCCATCTAGCATCAAACTTGAGAAATTCTAGGTTTTAAGGTATGCTTGATGCTGCAGCAATTTCTCAGGATGCATGAAAAAACAGAAATAATTAGGTACAGTTCTATGAAATATCTTGAAAAAAACTTTATTACAGATAACCAACAAAAGCGAGCAGAATTATGCATTTTTGTTATCTTGTGTTACGGTTTTTTGAAACGGTTTTACGAAGAAAACTGGTAGCGCAGCCCGCCCGGGGAAAAAAAACAATGGTTGTCTTTCTCTTTCACAGAAGCTCTTTCTTTTGATTTCTTTCTTTACACTTACGAGCTTTGAGTTAACAATTATAAGTAGAAGCTTAATTAAAATAAACACATACACAAATAAACCTAGTATTGAGTGATCAAGTACAGTTAAGGTGTAAATATAACACGATTGGACGCGGCGAGAGTTCATTAAACTTCGATGTCGGGCAGGCCTGTTAGAAATGTCATTATTGGTTATTGGATTTTATTGTGAATGTTTTGTAAATCTACCGTAAATATCTACAAGTGCTGGTGTTCTAAGTCGTGCTGCTATGGAAAACCAGAATCCTCCTGAGAGAGTGGTGCCGGTGCAATATGGAAGAGGCTCAAGAGCTTTTCGCCAGTTTAAAAATCCTCCGCAGCCGCACATGTGTATTCAGGATACTATAAAGGGCACGACGGAGAAACTGTACATAAATGTGTTGGGATGGCAGAAAATAGCGAACCCTAAACAGTACTCAGATCCTATTCCTTTGTATGGAGGAATGCAGGTTGGTGTTTCATTTACATATTTTCGTCAATTCATCACAGCTTGTGATCGTCAAACAGTGAACTTACTCTCGGCGAAGTAGCACAATTATTCCGCTCCAGTTTCTTGACGAGATCTGATAATATATCTTAATTCAGTGCAAAGTTTACTTAATCTTATTAAAAACATGCAGTGAATACAAAGTGCACTTCTCTTCTAATAACTCTAATAATTCTAATTTGTTTAAGTTATGCTTTATGATAAAGCATAACTTAAAACAAATTAGAAGTTCTGCCTGTTTTTCAATGAAACTTCTTATTTACTTTTTCTCAAGACAGCAGTAGTGTGACATCATTATTATATTGAAGGCCCATCCCGTCATATTAGTTGGCTATCTTCACAGGCAAGCACATCAGCCCGTTTTGACCTGCTATTTCAGCTCATTACAAAAGCTTTTCATAGTAAACGGTTAAAATTTTTGAAAAAATATCCATGGAGTTTCTATTTCCTATTCTCCTTAAGAATTTATTGTAATGGGCATACTAACTTCAACTTTCTGAACAACTTCTTGACAATTCCAAAGTGTCTGTAAATGGATGAATTGAAAAATACTATGATAAATGATATTTTGTAAGTAGTTGTAAATAACAGTTTTACACGACAATCTTTTTGGTTGTTTTTAAACTAGATGAGGCCGATGTTTCCTAGCTGACTACCCTGAGAAGAAACACCGAAACAAACTCAGAGGTCAAAGTCTCTTTTGAAGTCCATACAATAGTACTGGTCAAATCATATGAGAACCATATAGGTTGATGTCTGAGGTGGTCTTTTGAGGATTGATTTATGATTTATGAATTCCAGGTCCCGCAGAATTATGGACCAAATGCTGGCAGGCCCCCGATGATAGTGTTTGCAGTGATGGTCAATCCAGACATACTAAAAGCCAATGGAAAAAATGCTACCAGCCCTACAGTAATAAAACTCTTTATTATTTAGTACTAACTTCCGCCCGTGGCTTTGCTTGCTCGAAAATTTTTTGAATTTGAATATGAGTATTTTATCCTGACCTCCACAGCTCAATTACTGGATTCCACAAAACTCCTTGGTTTGACAACAAGTCAAACTTTTTGACTAAACCTTGGTGGGAAATAGATAGTAAATATTATGAAAACTGTGAAATTTGGAAATACTGTACTGAGGTACAGTGTTTGAATTACCAAAAAAAAGATAGTAATGTACTTTCATTTCTGTTTGTGTATTGGATTCTTTATCTAGATTGCACTTAGTGTTATCAAGTGGAAAGTTGTTTGTTTGTGCTTTCTTATCTCACTGTGTAAACATTAGTAGTATTGATTTGAAAATCAATTTACACAAGGCACTTTGTTGGTCTTTTGTTGGAACCAATTGGTTACAGTAAACCGCAAATTTATTTAAACTTTAATTTTGTTTTTTTTATGGTTTATTTTCATTTTCATTAAATTGGTTCCCCTGGACGAAAGAGGTTTACGGTTTTTTATCAACAGTATTATTTTATAGCCCCAGATAACTCATAAAAGTATATTTACTTACGACTAGACAATAGGTAGCAACTTCCTAGCTGGCCAAATACATACCAACATAATATTTAAAACTTTAGTGCAAATATCTTCACATCTATGAAATTATTTCGTCAACAATTTACTTATTTTCCTTTTAATGTCATTCCAGGACCGTGAAGCCCTAGTGAGTCTCCTCTGTGACTTCGTAGAGGCCATGAACCCGGGGCTAATGCTAGCAAGGAGTCCAGTTATCATGAAGGATAGGGACCTGGCCGGAGAACTGAAGGATGTGTGGCTCGCTGTCCAGAACAAGAGGGAACGGGAGAAGGGAATGAACCAGGATGTTATGTATAAGGTTGGTGCTTTGTTTTGTGCATATTTGTCACAACGCTGCCATAAAAAATAGTAAGAGCAGTCAGCAAAGGCTGTTTCCATACAAGTTATGCCCAATGTTTAGTTAATGTTTTTGGAAAACTCTATAACCACTTTTTCTGACTTACCACCTTCTCTAGATAACCGCAGCAGAATGGTTGTGGTTGAAACTGTCTTTCCTGTCTTATTCATTTTTCATCATACCATAACAGTTCTCACCTACCAAAAAATAATTTTGCTAATTTCACCATGAATGATGATGTCGTATTTACCTATTATCACGACATATCAATGTTTCCAGGTTTACGACATAGATGGCATTGGTGAAGACAACATGAATGAAGATGACAACAACCAAATGAAGCAAGGAGGCTCTCCAAACAGAGGAACTGGCGACAAGAAACCTGTCAAATCCTCAAAGCAAATACTTCTCAATGCTGGACAGAAGTCGGAGTTCGACTCGGGTATGAACAACTGTCAAATTAACCAGAGTCACTCAAACAGAGATAACAAGACCGGTAATACGCCAGACACAACCTACTGTACGCCTGTGTACGGCCAAATAGTATCCACTCGAGAAAACCACAACCAAATCAATGATATCCAACAGAAGTTCGCCTCAAACGAAATAAAACCCTCCAGCTCCTTCAGGAAAGACTGGAATCCTATGCACGGCAAGACGACGGAGGGCTGGGACGAATTCTCAAAACGCAACATATCTACTATAAAAAACGACGAAAAAAAACGATGTATCAAAGATAAATCTAAGATTAGCAACGGTAAATCACACTACGATTTCTTCCCGTATTTTGACAATAAAACGGTGAACGAAACGGACGTACCCGAAGAGGAAGACAGTATGAACAAAGAACAAAATTCGAACGAAGAAAATTCTAAAATAATTATAGACCCAATGCAGAAACTAGTTCTGCATTCGACTGATAAGAATATATGTGATAATAACACAAGTGCTCTCAGCTCAATAAGCTCATAAAATAAGCTTTTACAAACGTTTTGTACGGCAGTTGACGTTGAATCATTTAATCGCTTGTATGTCTACGTCCCCCTGTACGTGATACTCGCTATCGTAATCGATTTCACTATGACATTCATGAAGAACTTCTTCGTTTGGCATTGTCACAAAAGAAATCGATTGCGAGAGGATAACGTCAGGGCGAAATGTTAACAATAGCAATTTAGGTGGAGCAATATTATAACTATTATTTTACGATGTTTTAAAAAATATCTTTTAGTATGAGATATGCATGGCTTGCGTTTGATGAGTTTGTCTTGTTAGTTTTTTAGGTCACATCAATAAATCAGTCCAGCCAAAATTGTCTGTCTCACATTTGTATGGTAGTTAGTGTAAAAAGTTTTTACGGAAAATCGCAACTAAAAAGTGTGCATGGAAAATGTGAATGTTTTTTCATCTCTCTAAACTAAAGTGTATTTGTGAACCAGCTGTGTTTTGTTTCTACCATTTCTATGTTAGTATTGCAGACTTATAAAATGTTGAAACTGAGCTAAATCTGGTACTCCCGATACAATGCTAGTTTGATGAATCTGAATGGTGGGCACGAAGCATAGCATTCAGTTCATGTTAGGAGCGAATCACGACAATACAATACAAAGTATACAACATGCTTTCATGTGTGAGTGCGTTTAATAATAATGGTTGTGTTAATGTAAACGTTGAGAGCGGAGTCGCTCGCGGAGCGCTCGTTCAGACTAGGCCGGTCGATGTAGCCGTCGTTACTCAAGACTGACTTCTCATTGGCCCAAACTATTGGTTTGCTCCCTCACATACTCTTCAAACATCTAGCGAATATGAATAAATCTTTAATAGTATTTAAATTAAATATTAGTGCAAGAACAAACCTATTTATACAGACTTTAGCCTAATTTGATTAAACAAACAATTGTATATTATTACTAATAATTTTTATATAATGCTATATTTTTCATTGTTGCCAATTTACTATATGTATTTAAATCCTGAGCTTGTTACATGTACTTTACAATCACTGAATAAGGAGTTCAATGTTTTGTCTCGAAGGGATGTTTCCTGCGGCCAACTATTTGTTGTTGTGTGAGAGAGAAGTGGCCCTAGATGGCGTTAGTGGGCATAGATGTCCCAAGAATATGAACAACACTAGATTTTATAATTCTTATCTCACTAATGCTGTTTAGAATGATAAGTTCATGGAGTGTTTGAAGTCTAGAATGCGATTGTTATATTGTATTTTTATTCTCTAAATTAAATATTGTAATGAGTGTTGGAATTTTGCTCATTATATAAAGATTTTGGGACATTTTTTTTTGTTTTTAATATGTTAAAAAAGAAGATAAAAAGTCCTATGTCCGTCTCCTGGTTCTAAGCTACCTCCCCACGAATTTTCAGCCAAATCGGTTCAGCCGTTCTTGAGGTAAAAATAGTGTAACTAACACGGCTTTCTGTTATATAAATAGATAATCTTTCGGTGTTTGGAAAAACCCGGTGACATAATAATATACAGTTATAATACATAGGGCTTGCTTTGTCTCATTGTGAAGAAGACTGATCTGTTGGAACCTTTGACGGGATTTACAGTTGACGAGATTTACAGTTGACTGTTTTTAAGCATGTATAGAAACAGCGACAAAATTCAGCCAGACTTGCTTGTTTATCGGAGAGTAAATGAGTCAAGCTCCGATTGTTTGAAGTTCTATGTTGATTGTCTATGAGCTCGTTGTCGGTGTTTATGGTCATTTGATGTCACATGCATGTCTTATTACTTTTTTACCTATACACGTACAACTATCGCGTTTTGAACATAATTCTAGTAAAAAAATCGCAACTAAAGTAGATTTTATATGGTTGGTTAGTCAGTAACATAACTCAGTCTGTAGGTACATAATAAGTCATTTACATTTGTGCAATCCTTTGGTTCTTTTTATATTATTTAAGTTTTATTTTTACTAGTTATTATATGCATACTTTTACTATATTTACTGACTAGAGGTAGAGATCTCAGTTTGAACCATCGCCACACGCAATTATAGATCTTATGTCTTTTAGATACGTCTCAATGTTCTATAAAGCTTTACTGTTTATAAATACGACTTCTCTACATGCATTTGTGGTTGACTGCTGGTACATTATCTTGAGCAATGCATCAATTAAATTGTTGCTTTATTCGACGTCTTATTATGTGAAGATCCCGTGGTTCCAGCAGTCCACCACAAATTAAATTATTATAACTAGGTACTTTTGATAAATGTTGAGAATTACTGCCCATTGACTGAAAGTAAGGGATTAGAAGTGGCAAGCGGTAAACAAACAACCTAACAGCCAGTTCTAATCCTATTCGTTGGGTTAACGTGTTGCAGTTGTATTGATAAATAAATTGATGTTGTTGAATTCTCTATGCCTAGTTTATATGACACTTATTTTTACCGTTCAAGTTCGACCCTTGAATAGGGATGATTCCTGAGTAAAAGAGACAGATTCTATTTAGTCCATCAGTTGAATTATCGAGAAATAGTCGATACGTATTTTTTGCTTTGTCAAATCAATAAAAAATGACGAAGACAAACGTATTAAAGATCAGAAGTGGGGTCTTGTGACGTGACATTTAAGTGTACTCAATTGTGACGTCACACGAGTTTTCAATGCACTATCATTTTCATTTTTTTTATAAAGTAGAAAAATACGTGCCCATTATTTTTTGGAAATCTATCTGACGGACTACATTTTTTTAGTCATCCACCCTATTGACTCGACAGACAGTTCAGATCAATGAAATTGCATTTATTATTTAAAAGATTTTTCTTGTATATTTTTTGATGTGCTACATTTATATTTAGTTTGGTATTTTATAAAGTATTAATTTTAACATTATTCATAGTTTTTAGATAGGTACAATAATTGTAGTATTTTTTGTATGTGCCCTAGGTACGTAGTTATGCTATACCCAATGTTCCTTTGATATAAATTATATTAATTTGTATTAAATTGTATGATCGATCAGACAACATGTATATTTTAATTGTAGTCGTATGATTATTTTGTTACGTTAGTTTATTTGTGTAATATGAAGTGAATTTCACTTGTCAGTAATCATGAACTGACTGAGCCAGATTTTTTTTTTTTTCAATTATTTAATCGATCATCTTTTTCTTCAAGTAAGTACAAAGTATGAAAAGGCTTTTTTGAATATTGATATTTCAGATTCCTTTAATGCAAATCTAGTAGGTAGTACAAATTAATGTCTGTGCTTATCATATTATGCCTTGTAATCTTTCCTATAATAGTTTCGGCTAGTTTTTCAAAGAACTTACAAAAATTGATGAGGGACCCTAGACGCTCTGAAGTGAAATTCACTTTATTTCACGTTTCTGGGTTGTTATAGTTTCAAAATTATCTTATAAATAAAGCTGTTAAAATTCATATTAAATAAAAACAGAATTAGGCATGTGACGTTTTCAGTACGAAATAGATGTATTTTTTTGATTTTTTAAAGTAAATCTGTGTGTAAGTTTATAAACATTGTACCTACCTAATATAATGGAATTAAATAACAGATCTCTTGTTTACAGTATTTAAAATTACATGTCATTTACAAGACTGGTTGAAGTGGTTTTTCATTTATTAATTTTTCTAGCTTCTGCCAATCCTCCATCTGCCTCAGGAACATGCTACCTGCGATAAGACATGTTTATGCCAACCGATAGTCCGACCCTGGACGGGTCTGCAAACTCCATTTTGCCAATAAAACACACTTATAAGCACTCAGGTGGATATAGGGTATGCAAGATACAAAACACGTGTGCCCCCGCAACGGCTGGTGAGACTGATTCGCCACCGCGCTTGCGCATACACTACAGTACCTACCTGGGTATGCTGCAGCCAGTTCAATACTTTCCATAGCCTACCTACTGCAGTACATCCCGTCCAGGTGGCTGGAGTTCCTGGGGTGCCATGAATCTAAATTTCTCTGGTCACGCTCGATACCTATATCATAGACCTCATCCATCGCTTTCAGCAGGTGTGATCGATATCAAGAGCTAGCCCATTCCTCAATAAAAATAAAAAAAGAGTAAGTAGGTACCTACGCAAGCTAGAGCTGGTTCACTTGTTTCAAGTGTTTCATTTGTACCTTGAAAATATGACGAGTTACATGGCGAGTTTGCCAATAAATTCATACCAGCGCGTTAGCGCAGAGTCGAAGCATCAAATTTTTCACCATTGAAGCGAAATTGCACGAATGCACGTGGATTCGCACGCTTTTCACGCGACGTGTGATACTGGCATGGTCACTATCAGGATTTTAATTTTGATACCTAACACAAAAAAATGACAGAAATTAGTCGCCAAATATCAGAATTAGTAGTTTTAAAGGATCATAAGTACCTACCTAGCCAATCTGGTGAAAGTCGCCAGCTTGACCCAATTGATTCTCAAAAGCTAAGAGCACTTAGCGATGATCTGTTTTCTCTTCCAAATGTTGTCGGTAATTAGTCGGAATCAGTCACCAAATAAGTATCAGAATCTGTCGGTCACCGATTCAAAAGTTAAATGGTCTAGGGGGAATCTCCCAACTTGGCCACATTTAAATAATCACTAATGATCAAGCATTTAGCATAGCATCAAAATTAAAATTCCTGATGGTGGTCATGCCAGTGTCAGTCACAAAACCTTGTTTCGTTAGTTTAGCCCTCAGCTCCTTTTCTGTTCTAGTCTGACGTCATGAACAAAGCTACTTATCTACCAAACCTATCTAGATTTTCGCGACCATATGTATGTAGGTAGGTACCTGTAAAATAGTATAATTATATCGTCAAATAAACGGAGATTAGGTACTCGCTAGCTCTCTGTGTCACACAAATTTTCCACCGTTTACCTACGTACCTTCGTTTATTATTTGAGGTCTCATATCCTAAGCCATGAGCGTGACTACCGCTGGACCACGAACTGCAATCGCTTCCATATTTTGCAAATAATTAGTACTCAATTGGTACTAATTGGTACTTACTCGAAAAACAAAATTGGTACCTACCTTAGTAGTTTTCGAGAAAATCGACTTTGAAGGTGGTCCTGCGGTAGTCACGCTCCTTTCAGTAGGACCACCATGAACGCAGAAAAAGGTGGCATGCTACAGCTATTCTGAGTAAACAAATAATTAGTACCCTTAAATGTGGTTCATTTCGTAAAAAAAAACAGAACTGAAACATTTGTATTTACCGAGGAATCAACGATGATAACTTTCGTGCGGGGCTGCGGGCGTTCAGCAAGACCACGACTTTGAATGTCGATTCCAAGTTTCAGGAGCTTGTCCCTTTCCTCGAACCTACATAGAAAATTAGTACCCTGCAAGATTGAATAATTAGTACCTACCCAAAATTCAAAACTAGTATTCCAGTAGTTTACGAGATATACCATGACATTGGTGGGGTGGCGGTATTCACGGTGTTAAATTTTCATTTCAAGATTTCCCTATTAAAAACTATAATTTGGGTGTGTAGTCCCGTCCCAGCGGAAAAATGTCGATTTTCTTAATTTCAGTTTAGCAGATAATTAGTGTATGACGTCATATATAGTATAGAAACAGTTTTTGTTGAATAACTCCCCAATGGTTGGATGCACAAATTTGTACTTACCATACACATTTACACGACGTCATACACTAAATATCTGCTGAACCAAAATTAAGAAAATCGACATTTTTCCGCTGGGACTACACACACGAACTTACGCGGCAGAAATTCAGTTCCGCAACTTTGTGTGTGTATTCAGTATCTCGAGCGCTATCGTGGATTCCGGATCTTCGTCGGTAATAGAACCGAACTTCGGTCGCGTATAACGTGTGCTCACAGAATAAGTTGCCGCTGAACTTACGCCCGACCGAAGTTAGGCTGTTGACGCTATGACGCGACGTAATTTTGGCATAGTGTCGTCAGTAATTCAAATAGCATTGCAGGCGTAATTGTGCTGAACTTCGGTCGCGTAACTTCGGCATAGTGTGTTTAGACACAAAGTCGTAGTCCTGCTGAACGCCCGCGCACGAAAGTTATCATCGTTGATTCCTCGGTAAATACAAATGTTTCAGTTAAACAGAACTGAAACATTTGTATTTACCTAGGCATGATATGTTTACGAAATGAACCACATTTAAGGGTACAATTATTTGTATACTCAGAATAGCTATAGCATGCCCCCTTTTTCTGCGCTCATGGTGGTCCTGCTGAAAGGAGCGTGACTACCGCAGGACCACCTTCAAAGTCGATTTTCTCGAAAACTACTAAGGTACCAATTTTATTATTCGAGTAGGTACACGATCCAGCTAGGTAGGGCTAACTTCGAGAAGGAAGTCAACCGTCGAATCCGACTCGGATGGGCGGCGTTCGGGAAGTTGCGCGGTATCTTCTCGTCTCACATACCACAGTGTCTCAAGACGAAAGTCTATGACCAGTGCGTGTTGCCAGTGATGACCTATGGACTCGAAACGTGGTCGCTCACAATGGGCCTCATCAGAAGGCTTAAAGTCACCCAAAGGGCAATGGAGAGGGCAATGCTCAGAGTTTCCTTGCGTGATCGAATCAGGATTGATGATATCCGCAAAAGAACCAAGGTTACCGACATAGCCCGAAGGATCGCCAAATTGAAGTGGCAGTGGGCAGGGCACATTGCTCGCAGAACAGATGGTCGATGGGGCCGAAAGGTTTTGGAGTGGCGACCGCGTACCGGAAGACGCAGCGTTGGAAGGCCTCCCACAAGGTGGACCGATGACCTGGTGAGGGTCGCGGGTAACCGATGGATGCGAGACGCACAGGACCGGTTGTTGTGGCGACACTTGGGGGAGGCCTATGTCCAGCAGTGGACGTCTTTCGGCTGATATGATGATGATGAGTAGGTACCAATTGAGTAGGTACTTATTATTTGCAAAATATGGAAGCGATTGGAGTTCGTGGTCCTGCTGTTGTCACGCTCATCCTAAGCCTGGGACTTGGAACTAGCAAGTGGTACGAGGTAGGTCTCTGCTAGCAATCTGCTTAGCTTATACAATACCTTCACTCAAAACAGGTGTCACACACTTCTTGTTGCATTTGACCTTTTTTGGTACATTACAGTAGGGAGGGGATATCATTTTCATTAGCTGTATTGTAGCGTGCGATTGAAAATACTGATACTTATTATCATAATTTTAATTTTATAAGTTAAAAAAATCAACCATTACATACTAAACTTAATGATAAGTTTGATTAATCATTATTCAACAATGTACATATTATAATAATTTAGAGGGGGTATTTCAACATGATTAGCTTGTGAAGCCAACACTCAACAAACTAGGGACCATCTATCCTTATCACACTTTCATTCCGTACAGTATATAGAATGCCGTTCTATTATTTTTTCCACTGCTTTTGATTTATACACGATTCAATAAAATCAAATTTGTTATATAGACAAAATGTTTAAAAAAATTAAGCTGTGACTGCCATCATCAAGCTTTGGGGTTGTAATTTTTTGTCAAGATCCCATGTCGTCTGGTGTTTTTCATGATTCAGCAGCCAACAGCTGCAAAGGCGATGCTCAATTTTTCTTTTAAAGTCCCGTTGACTTCTTGGCCATGATATTGGTAACCACACATTTACAACAGAAACATTAACATCTAAATGACTTATGATATTGATTAGTATTCTTGTGACGAACTATTAGTATTACTGGCTTGTTGACTCTTCATTGTCTTTTTTGGTAAGAGCTTCTGTTCTATGTGTGGTATCACGCCACCCTGTGATATGGTCACACCTTCCAGCATTTTGTTCAGCTCTTCATCATTTCGGACAGCCAGCAAAATGTGCCGAGGTGAGATTCTAGACATAGAAACATTAATATTAAAACATTGTTATAGGAGACCTACCTGCTATTGTTAGGAAAAATCTTTGAACACTGAAGGTAGGTAGTTTCCATAAAATGAAGTTGAAGTCATCTTGAATGCCTTGAAGATTCTTGTGAGCATGATTCTTCAGGTTTCATAAAATAATTTCTAAAAGGGTATATGGCCACAACTATCCTCAGAACATCACTATGCATAACGACCCACTGACCATATTTTCTTGTTCATACTTTTTAGAGTGTGATTTCCAATAATCGGGTTTTAGTTTTTGAACTTACTTTTTCAGCGTTGCGCTCACTCCAATTCTTACACAGATGAAATTATTAGGGAACTCATTCATAGTTAGAACTCTAAGGAGTGAGACTTTGCCTGAGAAAGTTTCTTGACAATTACCTTTGTTATAACTCAGGTCCAGCTAAATAAGTTCCTTGATCAGCAAAAGATTTTATAATCTTAAAACCTAAACCAAGTTAGAAATCATAGAAGTGGGTAGTTGCAACTGCAACGTTCATCAAAATTTGTGCAAACTCACCTGCTTCTGTTATTATCCTCAGCAGCCTTTGCCGCCAACTCCAAGATCTCAGCAGCCAAGTACTCAAGAACTGCAGCCATGTAAATAGAAGCGCCTTCACCAACACGAGGTGCGTAGTTGCCGTTCTTGAGAATCCTATGAATTCTGCCCACAGGTAGTTTCAAACCAGCGCGAGTACTGCGGGTTTTGGTCTTCGCCCTCATCCTACCTGGGCTGTTGTCTGTAAAAATTACTCAAATTAAGTTTTCGTAACCATACGAAAATTTAAAATTTTGGTTCAAATTTGAACCGAACGGAAATTTTATACGTAAGATATGAGAATGAGACTAAATTAAGATTACGATTTATACTCACCACTTCGGCTCACTGGTTTCACAGGCATGATCAAATTATTAACGATGATTATTGACTCTTACACTCGACCGAATTAATTTTTGAAATGAAAATGTAAAATGTTCAGTTCAACTAGTTTCAAACAACGCGACGAGTGGCGACGACAGACAACGAAGTCAGTCAACGAACAAACCCAGTGTTACCAGATGAGTCGAGCCCCAAGTCGCCGAAAATTGCATCCCAAGTAGCCTCAACTCAACACGTTGGTTAAAACTTTTAAATATTGATCACATTTTTTTTTACATTTGGATTATTAAAAAAACAAAAAAATCCCACCAAAATCACTTTCATAAAACATTTTATTTAAAACTTTCTACTTTTACTGAAAAAGTAGCAGAGACTGTAGCCACCACTCATCACAGAACGTTTTTATGACTTTCGTCAAGAAACCAAGAAACAAACAGTCCTCAAAAGAACTCTTTATCACAGTTCTCAAAAGAACTAGAATTATTCTGTGAAAGGAACAGGAAATGCTTCGCTAATTCTAATGCTGATTTTAAAGTTACAGCTGCAGTTTTTTCTATAAAGTGCTTACTATTCTATAATGTTTTTAGGGTTTCGTACCCAAAGGGTAAAACGGGACCCTATCACTAAGACTCCGCTGTCCGTCCGTCCGTCCGTCTGTCACCAGGCTGTAATGAACCGTAATAGTTAGACAGTTGAAATTTTCACAGATGTATTTTTGTTGCCGACAACAATTATAAATAAAAACAGATATTTAAGGGGGCTCACATACAACAAACGTGATTTTTGCTCGTGATTGCTCGATATTGATAACGGCAACAGGTAGACATTTGAAATATTCACAGAATATTTAGTTTTTAATTACAAATAATTAAATAAAAAAAAATTTAAATCAAATAAATCACATACGTGTATTTGTGTAAACAGGTAAAAAAAGTTGTTATAGATAATGGTAAGGAACCCTTCGTGTGCGAGTCCAGCTTGCACTTGGCTGGTTTTGTAAATGGCAAGCAAAGCCGATTTCGACTATTCTGGCAATCTCCAAAATAGATTGGAGAAACAATGCATGGGACACGATATCGAATATAAAGTATCGATATCGTACTCATGAGTAGTATCGAAAAAAAGTATCGTACTAGTATGTAAAAGTATCGAAACAAAAGAAACGATACTTCAAAGTATCGAGTACTTTTCTTAGGGCCTATTAAATTAATTATTCACACGTTTTATTCTATTCTATTTTTGTTTATGGCAATGATGCCGATGTCGACAATTCTGCCAATTACAGATGTGCTATGGAAAAACGTGTGAGACAACCGTAGACAGAGAACTATTTTTTTATATACACAACTATCTGCACGAAATGCCATCAATGTCAGTCAGTCACGTCAATTTGGCTTCAGTAGAAAAAACACATGGATTTCCTGTGTCGCAGGTGGCAGGGACAAACACATAGACAGGCCACACACAACCAAGAATAAGAGAACAAATTTTATGTTCACCACATAAAGTCTGCCCCGGCCGAGGATCGAACCCAGGACCTCTTGCTTCACAGGCAGGGCTACTACCAACGAGGCCGTCGAAATATAATACATACATGCATAATAATAATAACAACACCACTGGAAGTCACAGGAAAGCAAAATACGCAATTTCGATTACTAGGATGACAATTTTTCCAGCTATTTGTATTTAAAAACCAAACTAGGTACCCAACCAATTTTGATAAAATATCAATGGTAACATTGGTAAGTATATCCTTTCAAATAAAATATTTTTTGAAATCGCTTCATAAATGACGGAGTTATGAGGTAACAAACTTAAAAAATTAACAAATTACAACAGAATTGAGAACCTCCTTTTTTTGAAGTCGGTTAAAAAACGATTTTGATCGCAATCTAGTGCTTAGGAAAGCTTGACAAGATGGCGTCGCCATGAATATAAGCCGTAAACACAGAACACTATAACCTAGCGGGCCGTAAAGCTAAGTTGTAAGTAAATAATTCCTAAGATTTATTCGATGCGATACCAGTCTCAAAGTACCTACTCATTGACTAAAAATATCGAATACAAAGTATCGAGTTCAAAAGTATCGGTATCCAAAGGAAAAGTACTTGATACCACAAATAATCGATACTTTTATCGTGTCCCTATGCATTGTTTTACTGAGCGATGATTCCAGCAGAAACAAATCAATTCTTCAAACCATACAAAATTGAAAGAGCTTACTAATTCCATTGACTTACATAGATTTGACAGCAACAGACAAATTGACACGACCATTAATAATGACACTCTTGACATTTTCAATTTTGCAAACAACGTTTGTGTTTGCAATTCGCGTGTCGGTACCTAGATCTTGTAGAAAGTAATTGATAATTATTATGAAGAGAAGCTGTATTAACTCCAAATTTATTTAATTTTAGTTATATCTATGATCGAATAAGCAAATAATTAGTTGTATCAAATAACTTAACAGTCCACACCAGTGTTTATAGGTTAAGTACGTATTGATTCTAAGAGAAAATGAATAAAAACAGGCCATGGAACCGCGTTAATCGCGATCGCAATATGCGAGGAGGCTTCAGAGGTGGCCGAGGTGGAAACAGAGGCTGGTCAGGTAACCACAGAGGTTTCAAGCCCCAATGGGGTAGTTTTGATGGCCCTAGTAGAGGCAAGAAGTTTCAAAACAATTATGCAGGAAACAAGGTTCACTGGAAAAAAAGGGATACTCCTGGAAAGCGGCTGTCTGAAGAAGATATTGGTGTTACAGAGTATATTAGCAAACATGCAGGATTTAATGGCATCATTAAATCAAGGTGAGCTATTTGTGTTCTAACTATTCAGTTAATAAGCATACAAAAATAAGTATGAATGCTATTTGGTAAACTCATAAGCTTAGTTTTTGTACAATTACACCTAAAATAGTTAGATACTTATCCATTCAATAATGATACCTCTTACAACAACCTCTAAAAAATCCTAAAACTAAGTAGTCATCTTTTAAACCAATTTATTTTTACAAAACTAAATTCTCACCAGGTACTCAGACTTCCAAGTATCAGAAATAAGTGAACAGGGTGAGATAGCCAAGCTAACTTGCAAGAAGGCTCCACAAGCCCCAGAAGAGGATGCCGTCAGTGAGGATGAGGACCTACTGCTCTCGAAGTATAATCTGGAGATATTGCCCATGGAGACTTGGGATAAGATCAATACTCTAGCTGTGAACAAAGAGCCTGACCCTGACTGTGTGGAGGTAAAGTACTGTGTGGTTGTGAGTTTAACCCCTTATAAGATGAGTCATGTAAAGTGGCCAGTAAACCAGATATTCACTGCAAGGTCATAATATAATCTAATACCCTGCCAGAGTCTGTGATCACTTTCTACTGGGAAGACTCCTATGACATGATTTCTATCCCAAGATAACAGTTTTCAGTTCACCAGCCATCCAAGTGAAACAATGCAAAACTGTGTCTGCTTTCAAGAATGACATGTAATATTTATGTCTACAGATAGACATGGAGGGGGTGACAAAGGAGCAAAGAACTAGAATCCACGATGCCGTGAAGAAAGCATTTGGTGACAGCATAGTTGGCAGCACGGTCAATATTGACGATAAGAAACTTATGCGCTTCCAGAAGTTTAAGAAAGGAGGTATAGTGATAATGTTAGGAACTATCATACTTCTTACTTTACATTTTATACTAATAATGTGAAAGTTGGTTGTCAATTCACTCGCTCTCTTTTTTTTAATTTTTTTTTTTTTTTTTGAAGGCTATTCAGATTTTGGTAAAACCTTTTTGCTATGTTAGACTAGGATACATTATTACTACGGATCAAACTTTTGGATTAGCTTATGCTCCAGCAATGAACAATGATAGGCTAATGAATGGTGTAGCATTAATTTGTGATCAGCATTCTAAGTAAAATCACTAACACAGTCAGTGTTGAAGGCTAAAATAGTTGTAAAAACGGTCCTTAAGAAAATTGTTGTTCATCACAATCATCCACAGCCTGAATTCACCCACTGCTGAGCATAGGCCTATCTTTTCTTATGCCAATCCCCACATTCCGGTGCCAGCCCCATACAAGTTCTACCCATGATGGCAACAATTTTGTCCACCCATCTCGCCGCTGGATGACGCATAATAATTAATTGTTAGTGCAGATTATTATAATTTTTTTTAGCCTGCACTTGTGTCCCACAACTATGCAAAGGCCAGCTTTGTGGCTCCCCTTTCTCCTTCAGATTTTTTCAGTGCAGATTATTTTAAATAATGTTTTTTTTTTCCATGGTTTGTGAAGTGCGCATAGACAACAGAGTGAAGTGGATGTGGCCGGCGGAGTACGTGCACTTCATCGTGCACAAGGAGAACTGCGACACCATGGACGCGGCGGTACGCATCGCCGAGCGGATAGGGGTGCAGTGAGTTTCTACTTTTTCGCCGCGCCACAAACATGCGATTTCTGCTCAAAAATAATGTGTGGATCTAGGTTATTTAAAGTTGTTGTTGTTGTTGAAGTAAAATCATTACAAATAAAGAGAATCAGCCAAATGGTGCTAACTATGCCAGAGCGTGGTGAGATCACTAGTAGCGTAGTGTGAGATTAGTAGGTAGAGAACTTTTTTGAAAAAAGTTCAGGAGGAAAGATGGAGGGACTTTTCATTTTCTATAGAAAACTTAAAATCGCTCTCTCTCCCTCTAAACTCTTTTTCAAAAAATGTTCTCTACTAACTATTTAGACCTGGATATCTAGCGTATGCATACCAAGTTTCATTAAAATCGATTTATTCATTTTGAAAAATAAGGACTTGAAAGTTTGTATCGATGTAATTGAAACCAATATGTAATGCACCGTCCACACGACACCGACTTTTGTCTGTGCACACTTCGAACTCTGAATATAAAATGGTATTGCATGTATCAGACAGAGTTCTAAGTCACACATTACCCATATTGAAACAAATATGAAATTCATCGTTCATCGGAAATCTGGCATTTTGTGCCGGCGGCCATCTTAGATTTGAAATTTGTCATAGTGTACAGTGCAGTATTCTACTAAGCAAACCCTTTCATTTTTGATACCCATATTGAGAGTAATATAAGTCTTGTATAGACTGTCTAAACTCTATGATCCGTCATGCACTGTGTTCTACTTGCAAAGCCCTTTCATTTCATTAACATTATCCATATTGAAACAAATATGAAATTAGAAACATTGAAACAAATATGAAATTAGAAACTTTGAAACAAATATGAAATTAGAAACATTGAAACAAATATGAAATCAGAAACATTGAAACAAATATGAAATCAGAAACATATATAAAATCGGGCATTCTGTGCCGGTATTTGATACCCATAAATTGACAGATTGGTAAATAATGACTGACCTGCTTTTCACTCTAAAGCCATACAGTTTCCAGCAAAGTTCAATTATGGGACGGCTGAACGAAGGATGTTGCCCTGAATTTTATGATGGGCTTCCACTGTCCGCAAAATGCAAAGCAGCACTGTACCTAGACCATGCAGTTGTGTATTAAGGCTCGAAATTGTTTGAGTACGGGCAAGCATACATGGCCCTGAGTCGAGTGAAGTCTATAGAAGGATTATGTATTGACGAGTTAGATTGCAACAAATTGTCAGGAAAAAAACGTTGTACTTACTTTAATTTTTTTTTATTAAATGAACTAAATAAAATGAAAAATATTAAGTAACTACATAAAAACTATAAACTTGAAAACAATTTGAGTAAAAAAAAGTTTTTAAGTTAAACGGTTTTATTAAAAACTAGCACTTGGCCCGCGACTTCGTCCGCGCGTATTTAGTAGGTACTCCACAAACTTCAACGCCTCCTATAAAAGGTTAGTTTTGGAAAATTAAGCACAACAATTTTCATTAATTATACGCCACTCCACCGTTGACAGAATCTCACTTGTCTCTCGCCCAGGTTCAGCGCAACTGTTCACCCCGTTCAACCCGTCAGGGTTTGATTATGTATGCAAAAATTGTTAGTACATCTGTTTCAATTATCCCGCTTTTAGTTTGTTCATAGCATTCCGACGTAAATTGAAGCAAGCAATTATGTCCTCCCCTAAAATCTTAATCACCCCTGCTTCACTCCTTATTATGTATGTAGTTTATTTTCGAAAAATCCAAATATTTGTTATTCTTATTGTTTTATCGAAAACATTTAAATGCCGTGGTGTTTCAAGTTCATCGGATTGGCATTGATACGATTCTCTCCAGTTCGCTCAAGCCGCGAAATTTTTCTTACTCCGAGCATGTTTATTACCGTCGTAACTTTTGAACGAAAGGTCCGATTTGAATAATTTAAAGTGAAATTTACACGGACATAATCAACCTTAATTATCAAACCATTTAAATGGATAAGGATTAATATCATGATACTAAAATCACCATTTTTTATTTCAACATGGGATTTGCTTGAATAATATGAACAAAAAGCGGTCATGGTGACTTATCCATAATAGTTAGACATATGGTATCTCGGACTTTTTGGTAGATATTGATGACCTCTATAAAACTGTAGTACATCACTTTGCTCTATTGTCAATAGATTCCGCAGCGTACGCGATATAAGGATTTTTTCTCACACCTGGGGTTACATTATCGAAGTTTTCATACGGATCCCTAACTTTTTTGAAAATCTTCTATAGCCTATGTCCATCACCGATAATGTAGGATTCTACTGGTGAAAGAATTTTTAAAATCGGTCCAGTAGTTTCGGAGCCTATTCATTTCAAACAAACAAACAAATCTTTCCTCTTTATAATATTAGTGTAGATATTAGTGTAGATAAAGATAATAATGATGTATACCTCGCAGCCAACTAGCTAAATCAGCCGTTTCAATAAAAGCCTAGCCTTTTCATTGAACTGCGCCGTTTATTATTTATTTGTGACATAGGCAAGTCATTAAACGATATTAAACAAAAGATGTCACTTAAATCGCTGAACAATCGGCGCATTTAAATGAAAAGGCTAGGCCGCCAATAAAACGGCTGATTAAGTTAATTGGCTGCAACATACTATAATTAACTAAAAACTAAAACATAATTCGGTAGGTCCTAGGTACCATGCAGTCATCACACCACTCTCCTCATCAGTTTGGGGAAGACAAAATAAAATCGTGGGGCGCGTGAAATTTCTCTCAACAGTCAAACGCTAACATATCATTATAAATGCTATGCTATTTACATATTTCCTCAGGTTACGCTACGCTTACAATTTTATTTTTGTTCGCGTCAAAAAACCTTTTTACAATAAAATACAAAAAAAACCAGGTATATTTTTTAGAGTTTTTCATTTCGAAGTCGGTTTCGATTCGGTGACGATTAGGCTTACCACCTCACTTCGCATAAATTTTCTTCAATATTCGCTTAACTTATTCGTTAAAACATAAACTTTATGTCCATGATCTTAGGTTATATAACGAATATTTTGATAAATACGCCAAATGAAGTGACCTTTAGGATATCTGTGTTATGTTGTCCAGTGTAAAGCCGTCCATGCTGGGCTACGCGGGCACGAAGGACCGGCGCGCCAAGACGTCGCAGTGGCTCAGTGCGCGGCGCCTGGACCCGCGCCGCCTCGTGGCCGCCACGCGCTACCTCAAGGACATCCACGTCGGCAACTTCTGCTTCAAGCGCTCCAACCTCAAGCTCGGCATGCTGCAAGGGAACAGGTGGGTTTGTTTAGACACTCATCGTTGTGGCGCTACCTCAAGGACATCCACGTCGGCAACTTCTGCTTCAAGCGCTCCAACCTCAAGCTCGGCATGCTGCAAGGGAACAGGTGGGTTTGTTTAGACACTCATCGTTGTGGCGCTACCTCAAGGACATCCACGTCGGCAACTTCTGCTTCAAGCGCTCCAACCTCAAGCTCGGCATGCTGCAAGGGAACAGGTGGGTTTGTTTAGACACTCATCGTTGTGGCGCTACCTCAAGGACATCCACGTCGGCAACTTCTGCTTCAAGCGCTCCAACCTCAAGCTCGGCATGCTGCAAGGGAACAGGTGGGTTTGTTTAGACACTCATCGTTGTGGCGCTACCTCAAGGACATCCACGTCGGCAACTTCTGCTTCAAGCGCTCCAACCTCAAGCTCGGCATGCTGCAAGGGAACAGGTGGGTTTGTTTAGACACTCATCGTTGTGGCGCTACCTCAAGGACATCCACGTCGGCAACTTCTGCTTCAAGCGCTCCAACCTCAAGCTCGGCATGCTGCAAGGGAACAGGTGGGTTTGTTTAGACACTCATCGTTGTGGCGCTACCTCAAGGACATCCACGTCGGCAACTTCTGCTTCAAGCGCTCCAACCTCAAGCTCGGCATGCTGCAAGGGAACAGGTGGGTTTGTTTAGACACTCATCGTTGTGGCGCTACCTCAAGGACATCCACGTCGGCAACTTCTGCTTCAAGCGCTCCAACCTCAAGCTCGGCATGCTGCAAGGGAACAGGTGGGTTTGTTTAGACACTCATCGTTGTGGCGCTACCTCAAGGACATCCACGTCGGCAATTTCTGCTTCAAGCGCTCCAACCTCAAGCTCGGCATGCTGCAAGGGAACAGGTGGGTTTGTTTAGACACTCATCGTTGTGGCGCTACCTCAAGGACATCCACGTCGGCAACTTCTGCTTCAAGCGCTCCAACCTCAAGCTCGGCATGCTGCAAGGGAACAGGTGGGTTTGTTTAGACACTCATCGTTGTGGCGCTACCTCAAGGACATCCACGTCGGCAACTTCTGCTTCAAGCGCTCCAACCTCAAGCTCGGCATGCTGCAAGGGAACAGGTGGGTTTGTTTAGACACTCATCGTTGTGGCGCTACCTCAAGGACATCCACGTCGGCAACTTCTGCTTCAAGCGCTCCAACCTCAAGCTCGGCATGCTGCAAGGGAACAGGTGGGTTTGTTTAGACACTCATCGTTGTGGCGCTACCTCAAGGACATCCACGTCGGCAACTTCTGCTTCAAGCGCTCCAACCTCAAGCTCGGCATGCTGCAAGGGAACAGGTGGGTTTGTTTAGACACTCATCGTTGTGGCGCTACCTCAAGGACATCCACTTCGGCAACTTCTGCTTCAAGCGCTCCAACCTCAAGCTCGGCATGCTGCAAGGGAACAGGTGGGTTTGTTTAGAAACTCATCGTTGTGGCGCTACCTTAATTACATCCACATCGGCAACTTCTGCTTCAAGCGCTCCAACCTCAAGCTCGGCATGCTACAAGGGAACAGGTGGGTTTGTTTAGACACTCATCGTTGTGGCGCTACCTCAAGGACATCCACGTCGGCAACTTTACCCAGTTTTCTGCACTGGGCAATCATACGCACAAAACGTTTTGAAAATACTGTCGTTGTGCGTACAGCTAAGGAGTGGAATTTGCCTGCCGGAGTCTGTTTCTGATAGCTATAACTACAATCAAAGTCAAGAGTGAATAAGTTTCATCTAGGCAAGCTATCGTCGACCATATCGTCGCCTTCCATCACGAGAAATTACGGACAAACGCAAGCTTAAAAAAAAAACAGAATCGGTCGTTGTTGTTCTGGCGACGCTTGCGTAGGCCTATTCCCGTAGTGGACGCCATGAGCAGATTGTAGATGGCCAAGCTGACATAACTCGCCGCTCCCGCAGGTTCCGCATCGCGCTCCGCAACGTGACGGCGGCGGACGAGCAGGTGGACGGCGCCTGCCGCCACCTGCAGGAGCACGGCTTCATCAACTACTACGGGCTGCAGCGCTTCGGCTCAAGGGTGGACACTCCCACCTATAATGTAGGCCTGAAGCTGCTGCAGGGGAACTTTAAAGAGGTATGCATTCTAGTTCTTTTGCTGGTTTCCTTGAAGCTAGATATGTATAAAATAGTATGAAGGAAAAGAGAGGACTTTTAAGTTGCAAAGACTATAGTGATCGATAAAACGATTTAAATAAAAAAGGACTTGTAATGTTACGGCTCACCCGACTTGACAAAGGATGAACAGCAACACACAAATTATGGAGGAGTTCCTCGTGTCCTGGTTCTAGAATCCTAGTACTTTTCCCCTTATCTTGATATACAGTAGGGAACCAATCACTTTTCCGAAAACTATTCACCGACGTCTTTTTTTCCATATGCATCATTTGACATATTTTTAAATCATATAAGAAGTAAAAAAAAACGAAACAATAATAGTTGAAAAGTTTTAGGTGAAATGAAATTAGGTCAAATATTTTTCGGATTTAATATGATAGGTGACCATCCAGTATCCTGGGATCCTAGTATCTTGACGGTCTTCTTCACCATGAAGCAGACAGCAGTTCTATGTTCAGGTTCAGGCCTCAACATCATGCAGCAGAGGCAGTTGTTGGCTTGAAGTAAGAGCTCAAAAGCGAGAGTTGGCCTTGCGCCGGGTGACAGCAAAGGATCTTCAACCCAGGAGTCAGGAATTAGTTCCTCAGAGAAGACAGCATCCAGTCACTGTCATTCAGGTTAAGGTCTCCATTCGAGCTGAACGGACCTTGAAGCGAAGAATTGCCCCGGAGCGCGACTAGTTGAGCGCGGCTTCCGAGCGAGAGGTGTGAGGATTAGACTCACCAGAGGTGAATGATATGTAGTCCTAAGTGACAGTGTCAAGGTGGAAAGTCCTAGATCGCAGACCGCAGATCGCAGGCCGCGTCTGTCTGGCAAAGCACCGCATTCGTGGAATTTCAGGACCTTCCAATAAAACACAGGTTTGTTTTAAGTGTCAGTCACTGGACTCTGTTGGACTTAAGAACTCTGTTCTTTAAGAATTTATACAATATTGAACTTATTCGCCTGAAACACAGGACCCTCCTAGTTCAGGCGACCGTGATATTAATACCTTTTGCTATTTTATGTACTACAGTGTAATTTAGAATTAAGAAATTTAAATAAATGATTTGATATGATTTGATTTGTACTACTAACTAACCAATTCTGTGTAAGTCGCAGCTTATACACAAAATTCATAAGAGAATTATTTAAAAAATAATAGGTGGCGGGTATCTTTGTACCATAAATCTTAGCCAATCAATAAAGTGGCGGGGGCCCATGATCCTGGTAATATAGCTAATGTTTTTCGTCGCTATTTTAATGTAAAATCTCCTCTGGGGCCGGCTTCATCAACGATGCCCGATGCTGAGGCTCATGACTTGGAGGTAAGCGTAAGATTTACTGCTGCAGAAGTAGCCGCCGTTATGAGAAAAATGGTGAGTGGGAAGTCTCCAGGGCATGATAGTCTCAGCATTGAGCATCTGCGGTACGCTGGTTTCCACCTTCCAAGAGTGCTATCATTGTTTTTTAATTTGTGTTTAAGTCATTCTTATTTACCTGAGAAATTGATGCAAACTATAGTAGTTCCTGTTATTAAAAATAAAACTGGTGACCCTTCAGAAGTTTCTAACTATAGGCCGATTTCTCTGGCTACGATTATAGCGAAGGTGCTGGACAGTCTTATTGACCGGCTCTTAGGGACACACTTGAAACTGAACGACGCACAGTTTGGGTTTAGACCTGGCCTCTCAACAGAAAGTGCTATTCTGTCGGTCAAACAGACGGTCCAGTACTATACAGCTAGGAAAACTCCAGTCTATGCCTGTTTTTTGGACCTATCTAAAGCTTTTGACCTAGTGTCCTACAACAGGTTATGGGTAAAGCTTCAGGATACCAGTGTCCCCAGGGAAATAGTATCTATACTGATGCATTGGTATAATAAGCAGAAAAGTCAAGTAAGATGGGCAGGCACACTCTCGGATGAGTACAAGCTGGATTGCGGGGGGCTTTCCTCTCCTCGTCTTTTTAATTTTTATGTGAATGAGCTGATCGAGGAGCTCCGTAGCACTAGGATCGGCTGTCACATAGATGGTATTTGTATTAATATAATATAAGCTATGCTGATGTTATGGTGCTGCTGAGCCCTTCGGTCTGTGCATTGAGAAAACTTTTACATAAGTGTGAATCTTATGCGGCGGCCCATGGTCTTAAATATAACTCAGTGAAATCTGAACTAATGGTTTTTAAGTCTGGGACTAAATGCTATGATAGTGTGCCTGAAGTTTTTTTGGGAGGTAACTCTTTAAAAAGAGTTACAAAATTTAAGTATTTGGGTCACTGGATCACCGATGACTTGAAAGATAGTACTGACATTGAGAGAGAGCGCAGGTCATTGTCTGTACGATGTAATATGTTAGCTCGCAGGTTTGCACGGTGTACAAAAAAGGTAAAAGTGACGTTGTTTAAGGCATACTGTCAGTCCTTTTACACATGCAGCCTGTGGGTTGACTATTTGCAGAGGGCATATAGTGACCTGAGAGTGCAGTACAACACTACGTGTTTCTTCTTTCTTTCTTTTTTCTTTCAAGCGTTGTACCTCCGTCCTAACACGCATGCGTACTAGTACCAACAGCATCCTGTGCGTATTGTCGGACCGGTGGGATTCTCCAATGCTCGGGCGATGGATACGACTACACACGGTCAAGTAAACACGCGCACACGAGTGTTGAAGTATCCAATAGGTCATGTTATTTTATTGTCATGTCTGATCTTTACTAACACTAGTTTTTCATAAGCATTTCTGTGTTACTAACAATTTTATGGATGTATATATCTGAAATAAATGAATAATAAAAAAAAAAAAAAAAAAAACTTAACCTCATTGTTAAAAATCTATGTGTGTTCAATCTTGACATTTTAAAGTTCTTTGTTTACGATAGTTAGTGCATGGATACGTCAAATTATAATGTCAAAGTATTTCTCACGGGTGCGGGACGGACATGTCAAACTTCAAAATCCTATAATATACCTTGCTGTAGTAATAATAGAGTTTTAAAATGCGTGAATCGGGTCTCTCCGCTGGCACACCGGTGTGCCAGCGGAGCTTGATCGGTTTGTGATATTTTACAATGTATTTCCAATATTAGCGTACTAATTATCATGAATAACAATAAGATAAACCATCCAGGGTTGAAAACAGTCCATGACAAATTAATGTGAAATATTGCAAAACAGTTTGATTACATCTATATTGGAAGTGACAATATAATCGAGATACAACAAAGCTAAATGCTACATGTGTATAAATAAGGTATTATAGAATAACTAGCACTTCGCCCGCGACTTCGTCCGCGCGGATTTAGTAAGTACTCCACAAACTTCAACGCCCCCTCTACCCCCTTTTAAAGGTTAGTTTTGAAAAATTAGGCACAACGATTTTCATTAATTACCTAAACATTTCTGCTTATTCTGTGGTCTCAGGAGGCCTTAGACAATGTGCCATTCAATTAGCAAATGCGATTTACCATTTAATTAGTCTATGACGCGATTGTCGAAATGCCAAAATGTAGGAATTTCATCACGTGACATTTATATAGCATCTGTCAATCCCATACATTTTTGACGTATTGACAATCGCCTTCGTCACGCTACCGTTGACAGAATCTCTCTTGTCTTGAGGCCAGGATCAGCGCAACCGTTCACCTCGTCAGGGGTTGATTATGCAAACATTGTTACATCTGTTTCGATTATCCCACTTTTAGTTTGTCCATAGCATTCCGACGTAAATTGAAGCAAGCAATAGGTAATGTCCTCCCCTAAAAACTTTATCACTCCTCCTTCACTGCTTACTAAATGTATAGTTATTATATATTATTATTTTCGAAAAATCCAAACATTTCTTATTCTAATTTAAATGCCGTGTTTCAAAACTTCTCGGTATATTACGAAAAAATATTTTTGTGTACAATAAATCCCATCCAAATTCAATAGTTTCCAATATATCCGTGCCTTATTAAGAAAAAATAGTTTACTATTTCACGCGATATTTTACAATCTTCCGGCGTTTGCAATTTTCCGGTGACCATCCACCTGACGCGACGTGCTCGGTGCGCAGTCGCGAGTGGCGACGATACGCTGTCGTACAATAATCGTCTCGTGGCGATTTTCTCGCTGGCGAAGATGGCTTTAGAACGAAGATTTTCAAGTTTAATTCTACAATTTTACAGTCCACATTCCCTCCATTCCAGGCGATAGACATGATCTTAGAATGCCGCGAGGGCCCCATGGAGCAAGCTCTGCAGACATACAAGGAGAGCGGAGCTAGTGCGGCCGCCAAGCTGCTGCCGCGCCGCACCACGTCACACAACGAGGCGCGGCTCATCCGCGCGCTGGCCGAGGCGCCCAACGACCTGCTGGGCGCGCTGGGGAAGGTAATGTTCACGCAGCCATCCTTTACAGCGATACATTTTTAATTTGGAAGTCCGATTCCAGGAGGGGTTCATCAAATCTGCGGGCCTATTATGTTGTGACGGACACGGGCCGACAACGTCTCGGTCCGTGTGCGGGCCGTGACACAGACGTGTCGGATTATGTTGTGACGGACACGGTCCGACAACGTCCCGGTCCGTGTGCGGGCCGTGACACAGACGTGTCGGATTATGTTGTGACGGACACGGGCCGACAACGTCCCGGTCCGTGTGCGGGCCGTGACACAGACGTGTCGGATTATGTTGTGACGGACACGGGCCGACAACGTCCCGGTCCGTGTGCGGGCCGTGACACAGACGTGTCGGATTATGTTGTGACGGACACGGGCCGACAACGTCCCGGTCCGTGTGCGGGCCGTGACACAGACGTGTCGGATTATGTTGTGACGGACACGGGCCGACAACGTCCCGGTCCGTGTGCGGGCCGTGACACAGACGTGTCGGATTATGTTGTGACGGACACGGGCCGACAACGTCCCGGTCCGTGTGCAGGCCGTGACACAGACGTGTCGGATTATGTTGTGACGGACACGGGCCGACAACGTCCCGGTCCGTGTGCGGGCCGTGACACAGACGTGTCGGATTATGTTGTGACGGACACGGGCCGACAACGTCCCGGTCCGTGTGCGGGCCGTGACACAGACGTGTCGGATTATGTTGTGACGGACACGGGCCGACAACGTCCCGGTCCGTGTGCGGGCCGTGACACAGACGTGTCGGATTATGTTGTGACGGACACGGGCCGACAACGTCCCGGTCCGTGTGCGGGCCGTGACACAGACGTGTCGGATTATGTTGTGACGGACACGGGCCGACAACGTCCCGGTCCGTGTGCGGGCCGTGACACAGACGTGTCGGATTATGTTGTGACGGACACGGGCCGACAACGTCCCGGTCCGTGTGCGGGCCGTGACACAGACGTGTCGGATTATGTTGTGACGGACACGGGCCGACAACGTCCCGGTCCGTGTGCGGGCCGTGACACAGACGTGTCGGATTATGTTGTGACGGACACGGGCCGACAACGTCCCGGTCCGTGTGCGGGCCGTGACACAGACGTGTCGGATTATGTTGTGACGGACACGGGCCGACAACGTCCCGGTCCGTGTGCGGGCCGTGACACAGACGTGTCGGATTATGTTGTGACGGACACGGGCCGACAACGTCCCGGTCCGTGTGCGGGCCGTGACACAGACGTGTCGGATTATGTTGTGACGGACACGGGCCGACAACGTCCCGGTCCGTGTGCGGGCCGTGACACAGACGTGTCGGATTATGTTGTGACGGACACGGGCCGACAACGTCCCGGTCCGTGTGCGGGCCGTGACACAGACGTGTCGGATTATGTTGTGACGGACACGGGCCGACAACGTCCCGGTCCGTGTGCGGGCCGTGACACAGACGTGTCGGATTATGTTGTGACGGACACGGGCCGACAACGTCCCGGTCCGTGTGCGGGCCGTGACACAGACGTGTCGGATTATGTTGTGACGGACACGGGCCGACAACGTCCCGGTCCGTGTGCGGGCCGTGACACAGACGTGTCGGATTATGTTGTGACGGACACGGGCCGACAACGTCCCGGTCCGTGTGCGGGCCGTGACACAGACGTGTCGGATTATGTTGTGACGGACACGGGCCGACAACGTCCCGGTCCGTGTGCGGGCCGTGACACAGACGTGTCGGATTATGTTGTGATGGACACGGTCCGACAACGTCCAGAAAATCTAGTTCATGTGGTTTAATACCACTGGATTTTTGTTATTTGATCTGTCTATGCAAATAAGCCCACACCACCAGTACATTAAAAGAAGAGATTCAACGCTGAATCAACGAAATTCTGCCAGATTTTTGCAAAACGGTAATGGAAAATTTCGATAAAATAGTGCGTATGTGTGCAAAGCCTTGGAGACCATTAGCTCGATGTGCTATTCCATACATAACCCTGTCTAATGTACTTTATGATATAATAAAAAAATACAATTTTAAAAAGAAAAACTGTTCGACTTCCTTTATTTTTGATTCTTAGAATTTATATTCATTGTAGATTGAAACACAGCTACACGACTTACATAAAATGGATTTCTTAGCTTACCATTAAATTTAGAATATTCGTTCTTACGCTCTCAAAAAGAGAAGTACAAGGAGAAAAAGGGAAAGTATAAGTATGTTTAATTTATATGTCTATTTAGCAATAACATTTAAGAACCATTCATTAATGTTTCTTAAATTCATACTAATATTATGAATGCGAAAGTAACTGTTTATTAATTTTGATTTGGGTGACACCTGGCTCATGAGTCGACGATACTTTCATCCTGGTGTGTTCCCTTGAGATAACTTGCGACTTTGATGCAGCCGCTGGCAGTAGGTTGTTTTAATTTGAAGTTGAGTATATTTTTTCTGTTTTTGTATCTCTATTGTCCAACAAATGAATCCGTTGGCAGCTGGCCCGCAACACGCGCCTGCTGTACCTGCACTCGTACCAGTCGCTGGTGTGGAACCGCGCCGCGTCGCTGCGCGTGCGCCGCGCGGGGCTGCGCGCCGCCGTGGGCGACCTGGTGCCGCTCGTGCGCGTCGAGAAGGAAGGTACCTACTTTTTCTTGTATTTAAAATCATCCAGTAAAGTATTTGACTAGATAGAAAAAATAGAATTTTATTTAGACCGTCTGTTAATTTTTGAGAAATATTGGATAAAAATTGATAAATATAAAGCGCATCGAGTTCAGGAGTGGGAGCTGTTGAGATCACTTCGCTAGTAAAAATAGTACTATCGTAATGACGTCACGCGATTTCAACGCACTGTATCGTCTTCATATATTGTTTAAAAAAGAAAAAATACATGTCCAATATTTTTTGGAAATCTATTTGAAAGACTAAGTACATTTTTACAGCATAATACCCTATCGGTTAAACCTAGTAACAATTCTAAGTAACAAAAAATAAAGCAAAAAATAATGTAACCTTTTTTATTCAACCATAATGACTAAGTTTTAAACTAATGTAATTATACCTCAATAATTTTAAATCGGCGCCAAAACGAGCAAATTAATTAATAACGTAAAGCGTGACGGTGCGAGTGGTGCCACGCCCTCGCGGGACGAGCCGAACGTTCCCGAAGTACCGGCGAGACAGCAACCCGAGCGGGCACACACGTGAGCTCGCTATACTTACTAAAGTTAAATGAAAAAGGTTAAATTTTTTCAATATAAAAAGTTTTTTTTTGTAATACACAACAGCATTAAAATCTGTGAGTGAACAATACATCACCCCTAATTTCCCACTGTTAGGGTAGGATTTTTTTTCCAAATTTAAATGGGACCAACTTCGGGGTATACCCTTTCTAATAAGAATTATCAAAATCGGACTACTCTGTAAAAAGTTATGCGTGGTCACTGGTCATACATAAAAAATATATATATACAACGTGTAACAGAATAAACGCAATACCTCTTAGGGGTCATTGTACTCATCATTATGAACAACTTTTACTATGGGGCAACCCCGAAATCGCGAAAAAAAATCAGCTGTTCAGTACATTTTGTTGAATGCTGCGCACAGAAATGTAATAGGTTGGGGAAAAAGTTTCAACGCATTTTTTAAGAAAATTCAAAACATTTTTTGATATAGTTTATTTACATTTAACTAAAGTATGTAGGTACCATTTTGTTCGAAAACTTTTTGCCATCTTGTAGGTAGGGACATGATCCCATTGCTATAGAAATTTTGGGACTTCTGATCAAAATACCGCGACAAGTAGTTAAAAAAAAACTGGGTACACTTTTGTGTACCCAGTTTTTTTTTAAATGCGCCGGAACTGTTTTGTGGTCAATTCCCAGTTCTTCAGCTACGTCGTAACTACTGATATGCCGATCTTGCTCCACTTTTTCAAAAATAGCATCCATTTTATCCGTAATAGGGCGACCAGAGCGACATGCATCTTTGACATCAAAATTTCCGGATTGAAAACGCTTAAAACAAATTTGTGCTACTCTCACAGACATTGCACTAGGTCCATAAACATCGCAATTTTTCGCGGCCTGCGTTCCGTTTTTACCTTTTTTGTAGTAAAATTTTAAAATGTATCGAATTTCTTCATTAGATTCACACATCTTGACAGTACGAAAAACAAATGAAAATCACACATTTTCCTAATTTGAATTTGGAATTATGTTCTTTAAAATGTAAACTTTCAATGATACTGAAACCAGCCAGATACAAATAGTATAGCCAAAGAGATTTTATTACAAGTTCATACATACTATAATGCGAAAAGACTTTTTCCCCAACCTAATATGTAGCCCTCGAATTGTTCATAATGATGAGTTCAATGACCCCTTAAGAGGTATTGCGTTTATTCTGTTACACGTTGTATATACACTTCTGGACACATCTATTGGCCCACCTTGTATTTTCAGTTTCGTTTGGTCCTAGCTAAAATTTTATATTAGGTCGAGCAAAAAGTTTTTATGCAGTTTTGAACCTGGCACATTCACAATTTCATTCAATAGTCTTTTTTTGAATTTCGAACACAGTATTTAAAGAAACAAAAGACAATTTGGAGCCTGTTTGTTGATATCAAACAATCGAATACTAAGAAAACTTGGTTTTATTGGTTTACTTGGATTTAATTCTTGAAAAAGTGATTGATATCTTTGGTTTTGCAACAAACATTACTTATTCTTAACATTAAGGTGAGGTTCTATCAATAATCTATGGATACTTCACCTGAAGTCGCCGCCCAAGCTGTGGCACTTATTCAGGCCGGACACAGCCAAAGAAACGTGAGTGCTCAACTTAATTTAAGTCGATCTGCGGTCCGAAATGTTTATCGGAGGTACCTAGAGACTGGCGGCTTTGTTCGTCGCCAAGAAAGCCCACGATCTCGGGTCACAACTGAAAGGCAGGATCGGTTCATCGTGACGACCAGCTTGAGAAATCGTCACCTTACCTCCATTGAGATACAAAACCAACTTCGCGACTTCCACGGAGTATCTGTGAGCGCTCGAACTGTTCGGAGAAGGTTAAAAGAACGCGATATGGTACCACACAAGCCAGCTAATGGACCCAAACTAACGCGAGCCCACCGAACAGCGCGCCTTCATTTCGCACGCAGTCATTTAAATTGGACACAGCAAGATTGGAGCAGTGAACTCTTTTCTGATGAGTCTAAAATTGTGTTACATGGCAATGATGGAAGGAAGAAGGTCTACCGACGTAAGGGAGAGCGTTTCGCACAATGCTGCTTTGAAGAGAGGGTTGCTTATGGCGGTGGTTCATGGACTGTCTGGGGTGGTATATCCGCGAGCGGCAAAACTCAACTTGAGGTTGTTACAGGACCACGGCTGCCAACATTAAATGCTGAAAGGTACATTCGTGAGTGCTTAGAACCTCACGTGATACTATACGCGGACTATGTGGGCCCAAATTTCCTTTTTATGCATGATAATGCAAGAGCCCATGCGGCCGGCATCGTCAGGGAATATCTTCGGGATGTGAACATCACAGTTATGGACTGGCCAGCCAGAAGCCCAGACATGAACCCCATTGAGCACATGTGGGACGAGCTAAAAAGACGTGTTAGGGCTCGTCAGCCAGTTGCCTAGACGATGCAGGAGTTGAAAACTGCCATAGAAGAGGAATGGGAGATGATCCCTCAAAATTTCATAGAGCGGTTGATAAACTCTATGCCTAATCGTATGAGAGCTGTGGTAGATGCCCATGGAGGCAACACGCGTTATTAAATTGAACCTTTATTTGATAAAACATGTTTTTTATTCAAAAATCAATTGCCTTTAACAAGGCGCATATCCGACTTGTTAGGCGTAGCTCCATGTCGTATGGTATTCTGAATTCAAATTTAAAACAATACGATCGAAAAAGATGGTAAAATGTATCAGGTTTAAAACTGCATCAACAGTTTTTGTTCAATCTAGCAATCATATTTCGGTAGGGGCCATCGAAACCTAAACTCTAAGGTGGGCCAATAGATGTGTCCAGAAGTGTATATACGCGTCGACTTGAGACCCTCCTCCGTTTTTTCGTCGGTTAAAAAAGGAACAACCTCGTTACTAAAAACTTACTAACTTAATTTACTCAAAAGCCTTTTTACAGATGAATTCGAGGACGAAGACGATTCGGATTCAGAAGAGAATCAGACTGACGAGAACCAATCTGACACCGAAACGAAAGAATCTGTCAAACCTGACGTCAAAAAAGAGGTTAAAGTAGAAACAGAATCTGTCAAAGAGAAACAGCAACAGAAAAATGAAGAGAAACTTAAAATACCAGTAAAGGTATTGACTCAAGAAGATATAGATAGTGGAAAATATAGTATATTGGATATAGTGATGCCATTACCGGGGTATATGGTAGACTATCCTCCAAATATGAAGGAGTTTTATGAAGAGGAGCTGACCAAGGTTGGACTTACATTGGAGATGAGGCATAAGATCAAGTAAGTTGTGCAGTGTTTTATTTTTTTACTAGCCTAAATTGTGTAACGAAAGACATTGCAGGACAACTTGGATGTCTTCCTTAGAAGTTGGCAAGAGGTGCCAGAACACCGGGAATAATGGAAGGAGTGGTTGACTTTGACTTTGACTCTGGGCAGAGGTCTCCCCTTTCTCCTTCTAAACCTCGGCCTTGTGCGACCTCTGGCCAAGTTTGACCCGCGAACGTGATCAGGGGCCTAACCACCAACTCTTAAAGCAGTATTACTTCAATATTACTTCCAGTGGGAAAGAGACTGAGCTACACAGAACGTATAGCTCTATCTCTTTCCCACTGGAAGTAATATTAAAGTAATACTGCTTTAAGAGTTGGTGGTTTAGGCCCTGATCATCAATCAGATTCTTAATAGTACTATATCGGATCATTTCATTTTATAATAGCAAGTGTAACTCAGGATAAGGTCCTATCTGTTTGAAGTTTGAACCAAGTAAGACATAACAGGATTTCCTTATAACTTTTGCTTAAAACTCATTAACCATGATTAATTTGAACTTGTGATTTGCAGGCTGTAAGTTCAGATAAAAAAACTACTAACCAGTTAGTGTTAAACCTAATTATATTATTAGAATGTTTCGTAATGTTAAGGGCCCACAAAGTTCTCGTTTCAGAAAAATATGGAGATTTAAGTTTAAAGGTCCCTTTAAATCCACAGGCATCGAGCGTGCCAGACACGTGCTGTATGTAGCTGATCTCATTTATTTATGTTATTAATCTTAAACTGTACTTACATTTAGAGCAAATAAAATTATGATTCAGAAAAAAAAGCAAGCACCGCGTGTGTGTGGTGAGGCTCGGCACGGGCACGCTAGTCGCTAGCTAAACCATATATTACCAGATACATCACTCCATATACTTACGCGCGCTAACTACCTACCGGCCGGCGGGTCGCTCGCGACCCATTTCTCAGTGGGTTGCCGACAGCAGCGAGGCGCATACGTTTGCATATAATTCAGTCGACCTGATGTACTTTATAGTTTCGAATTGTTATGATATGGCTGGTTCTGGTGTATTATGTGCAGTTGATGGATGTAGATCCAGCAAGAGAAGCGATAAAAACTTATCTTTTTTTAGTTTACCTGCTGATACTGAAGTGAATATCTAATTTGTTTTACAAACTACGGTTTTTTAAATAAATAAATTGCAAACAGTATGTTTCGTGTTTTGTATTTTTATTAAGTATTGGTTGGTACGTAATAACTTCTATTAGGCGTCTGAGATAAAAATAGAAAGATCAATGACCTCCATTTGTACAACTGTCATTTGAAAATTACGTTAAGCCAAAATCTACTTGTTGCAAATTAATTTTCAAAAATATTTATAATCGTTTTTAACTTGCACCTCTTTAATGTGATTTTCATATGATCATTGTTTATTTATGAGCGTGCAAGTGTTAGAAAAGCGTGCATGTTGTCACAATTTGGCGCCAGCGCAGGTTTGTTTATAGTGTAGAAGCATACTGTATTTACCTACCTATTACGCTAATTGTGTAAATGAACGAATAAATCAATGAATCGTTTTCCTCTATTTCGTATTTTATTCGTATTGGTGGCCATGCGGATTGGTTACGTCACTGATTATTAAATAGTTAGGTACTACACGTTGCGTACGAAGTGTAACAACAAATGCCTACTGACATCTTTAACGAACGAGGCAGCCCTGGCAATTCACAATAACCACACGGCGGCGCGCAGCTACAAAGCAAAACTCATTTTACGCTTGTAAGGTAAGGTACATTTTCGTTCGCAGCGTCTAGCGACTCGAAGGTGTAAGCTATTATAGCAGTAGGTAGTGAACATTTTGTATGGAGTGATGTATCTGGTAATCTGTGGCTAAACGACGCCTGGCGGTGTCAAAAAAAGGCACGCTCGATGTCTGTAGAGTGACATTAACGATGCCACCTTGTGGCGCTGCGCAGGAGCTACAGCATGTCCGGCGCCTACCGCCACGTGGCCATCCGCCCGCGCGACGTGTCGTGGCGCTGCGTGCGCTACTCCGACCCCTTCGCCGACCTCATCGCCTCCGACCTGGACGATCTGCACAACAACAAGATCTCCGGCATTGTGGAAGGTAACCGCACGTGATAATAATCAAACAACATATTACACACGCATTATTACTTAGTTTAAGTATTTTCAAACTTAATGACATCTGTGAAGTTCGCTTTTAGCTGCGCAGTACTCCAGCCTTCACCCTTCCCCGCTGTCACATGATGTGCTGCTGGCGCAACGACTCAAACATAGTATTCAGAGCCGTTATTAGATTTGACTCTACCTGCATTTCGTCTAGAAATACAGGCTGTTTCAGAAGTGCGTGGTCTTATTTAAGGATGATGTTCTGTATCTACAAATTCTTAAGCAAAAAAATAGTACCTACAATTGGCACTCTGCTATCCAATAAAGAAACAATATTTGGATTTGAGTTATATTCTAAGTATTGATCGTTTTTACTTGGCAACCAAACTTAACTGTTAAGTTTGGTTGCCAAGGAAAAACGATCAATACTAGTAATTAACAGACCACCTTATCTCCGAATCTGCTGGAGCCTCCAATTTCGAAAAACAATTCTGATGATAGTTCTGATTACAAGAAAACCCTACAAGTCAAGTGTTAAAGTAACATTTTACAAAAATATGATTCATTCGAAACCCTTTGCACGCGAGTCCGACTCGCACTATGCCATTTTTTTCTAAGTATTAGTTTTTTACGAACCGTAAGTAACGTATGTTATGAAAACATTAATCATGATAAAATTGCCACTCTCTAAAACTGTTTTAATTATCATTTCCAGATGGCAAATACAAAGCCTTACTCCTGAACATGACTCTGCCAGCAAGTTGCTACGCGACCATGGCGCTGCGAGAACTCCTCAAGGTAGACACGTCTAGTGACAACCAGGCCTCGCAGAACAACTACCACAAAGAACGGAAGAATTCCACAGCAGAAGAGAAGGCAAACGGAGAGAAGAAGAGAACAGACAGTGAGAGCGGAGAGAAAACTAAGATGGAGACTGAGAGTTCAGATAAATCGAAGGTGGAAAGTGAGAGCGGAGAGAAAACTAAGATGGAGACTGAGAGTTCAGATAAATCGAAGGTGGAAAGTGAGAGCGGAGAGAAAAGGAAGATGGACAGTGAGACCGAGGAGGATGCTAAGAAACAGAAATTAGACGACGAATAAAAGATTTTATTTTAATGTTTGTAAGAGTTTTATTTTTCTGTGCTGATTTAGGTGTGGATTGTTGATCTGAAATAGAAAGAAAAATGAGTTAATTAGTAATTTGAAAAAAAAAATTGCATACAGTTTCCCTTTTGTGATGTATATGTCGCAGCCAACTAGCTTAATCAGCCGTTTCATTAAAAGCCTAGCCTTTTCATTGAACTGCGCCGTTTAATTAGCGGTATAAGTCACATAGGCAAGTCATTAAACGATATTGTACAAGAAGTTTCACTTACGTCGCTGAAAAATGGGTGCATTTGAATGAAAAGGCTAGACAACCAATTAAACGGTTGATTAAGCTGATTGGCTGCGACATATACAAGGAATAATGAGGGTTTTTTTTTTTAATTGAACTAAGGGGATAAAAAGGGGTGGGAAAGTTTGTATGGAAAAGATGTTTGTTCAGAATTCAAACTTGGTATTATTTAATTTAATTCGAGGTTGATGTACTTTCATAACCTTATCCCTTTCTAAGGCGGAGGAAATATTTTAAGAGTTAGAAATCAAACTAATAATGTTGCTAGTGAACGCGCTAATGAATTTTCTGTCCTGCTATAGGTGAGACAGACCGCGAAAGAGATAGCAGTGTAGCGTGTTGCTAATAATATATGAGATATTTAGGATTACAAAATAATATAATCCATTGACCGTAAAAAGGCAAGATATATTTTTAAGAAAAACATCAAACTTACTTTTTAACAACGTAATAAGTTACAAGGAAACGGAAAATAGTATTTACATTGATTAACTAAAAATTGTGTTCACCACAGCAGGACTACGTACATACTTGAATGTCTTCCTTAGGAAATAAACCGGAAACTATGGGAGGGGTGGCGAGCATGGGGAGCAGTGGGACAGTTCGGACTAGATGATAGGTCTTCTATGAAATTGCCGTTTTGTATGAAAAAATTTAAACGATTTTTTTTCATGTATTTTTTATTTGTATTAATCGAAGTAATCACCCATGCAATCAATGCATCTTTGCCAACGCAGTGGCAGTTTATTGATGCCCTTCTTAAAGAAATCAGCTGGACGGGAGGCAAAAAATTCTTCAAAGGCATTTTGTACTGCCTCTCGGGTATTGATTTTTTTCCCACCAAGAAGTTATCCAAATTCTGGAAAAAGTAGTACCTAGTCTGTAGGCGCAAGGTCTGGTGAGTAGGGCGGGTGGTGGAGAGCTTTCAACCCCAGTTCTTGCAACTTGGAGACCGTCTGCTGTGCAGTATGAGGTCGCGCGTTGTCGTGCAGGAGCAGCGGAGACGAGCGATTGACCAATGCTGGTTGGAGATGTGCCAGCTTCTCCATCATTGTGTTCAGTTCTTCACAGTAGGTACACATCTGCAGTAATGCTCACCCCGTTTGGTAAGAAGCTGTGATGAATCACACCGGCGCTAGACCACCAAACAGTGACCATCACTTTTCTAGGGGTAAGTTTTCGTTTAGGGCATTGTTTAGGTGCTGAACCAGGATCCAACCAACTTGCTGAGCGCTTGCGGTTATTATTATTATTATTATTATTATTATGAGCCTGTACTGTCCCACTGCAGGGCAAAGGCCTCCCTTCCTTGCTTCCACTGTTCTCTGTCTTTTGCCACATCTGGCCAATCCTTTCGGTAGGAGTCTAATTCATCACGCCATCTCCTCTTGGGCCTACCGCGTCGCCGGTTCTTGTTTGGAACCCAATCAGTGGCCACTTTTGCCCAGTTCTGTTGCGACATGCGGCAGATATGGCCAGCCCAGTTCCATTTTAGATTGGCGGCTGAGTTGCGGTTATCAAACAGAATCCATTTTTCTTCGCAGGTAACAATGCGGTTCAAAATTCCTTCATTTGTGTGTCTGTTGAGCAGTGCAAGGCACGTCTCGACGCGTACTTCGCGCTGGCGATCATTGAGTTCGTGGGGCACCCATTTGTCAAGCCTTTTTACCTTGCCAATTTGACGCAAATGGACCAATATTGTTTTGACGCTAACGTCGAAAGCTGCTGCTAATTCAGCCGTAGATTGTGTATCATCAGCTTCCACAATCGCCTTTAATTCGTCACTGTCGACCAAAGTCTTCGGACGACCGCGAGGTTCATTTTTCAGGTCGAAATTTCCAGAACGGAAGCGAGCAAACCAATAACAGGTGGTGCGTTGGTTTGTAGTGTTAGCTCCGTAAACGTCGTTGATGTTGCGTGCCGCTTGTGCCGCGTTGCTGCCACGACGGTACTCATAATTCATAATTACTCGAATTTTTAACGTATCCATGATGGCGAAAAAGATTGAAATGCGATGAAAATGTAACACTAATCAATAAAAAAATTACTACTTTTGGAAAAAAAAAACCATGTTTTTAAAATAAAATTAATTTGAAATTATAATTCTTAGCCAAACAAAAATTATTTTGATTTGCAATGGCCAGTACTGCAGAACGGCAATTTCATAGGTAAAAACCTAATATTCTGTCAAGAAAGTACCGGGAAAAGGTCAATAATCCAGAAAATGTTAGTTATTCTTCCAAATTTATTTTATCGCATTCAAAGAATGATCCTTCAGAAATGATACACTTGTGCCAATGAATAATCGTCTCCCGACCCGTGGTACAACTGCGATGTGTCCAACTGGTTGTACTACGGAGAATTAAAGGGATTTGGGGCACCCCGACTCGGGGGTTTACTTATTTTTTTTTATTTACTTCTCCGTAGTACAACCAGTTGGACATCGCAGTTGTACCACGGGTCGGGAGTGGAATAATCTAACCATCGAAACATTTTTGAAACGTTTTTTACGGAATTGAGTTCACTTCTCGCCACGAATTCTCTTTTTCTACCGAATGAAAACTGGTGCCACGAAGTGGTAATTTGAGCGGAGGCATACGCAAGATCAACAGTCATAATATCAACAGTTAAAACATCAACACCGTAAGACCAACGATTCAAAATCTCAACACTTCAGAATCTCAACAGCTTAGTAAGTCAACAGTTCAGAAGATCAAAGTTTAAAATCCCAACTTTGACATGGGGCACCCCGATTCGGACAGGTTAGGTTAGAAGGGGATGGCGGGGTCTAGTGAGCGAGCGAAGCGAGCGAACTGACCCCGCCATACCCTTCGTGGTTATTTTTTTTCAAACCCTTGAGCCCCGCGAAGCGGGGCTCCGACTTGCTAGTATTGACCTAATAGGTACTTTCAAAGTTGGGATTTTAAACTTTGATCTTCTGAACTGTTGACTTACTAAGCTGTTGAAATTCTGAAGTGTTGAGATTTTGAATCGTTGGTCTTACGGTGTTGATGTTTTAACTGTTGATATTATGACTGTTGATCTTGCGTATGTATTCCTAATTTGAGTTTAGGAAAAAGAAAGAAGTCGGCGTGAGCCATAATTATATGTTGTGAATAAGGTTGCTCGATGGTTTTTGTTGAGTTTTTGGTCAAAAATTCGTTCACAATGACGGCCTTGTGCGAAGGCGCATTATCGCGGTGCAAAATCCAAGAATTTTTTTTCACAAATTGGCCTTTTTCTTCGAATTTGCTCTCTTAAACGCCGCCTAATTCTCAAATAATATTATTTATTTACCGTTTGACCTTCCGTCAAGAATACCGAGTGCACAACACCGCGATAGTCAAAGAAAACAGTCAACATGACTTAGAATTTTTATCGCCTTGGCGTGGCTTTTTCGGTTTAGGTTCAGTTGGACGGCGCCACTCCGGAGCTTGTTGACTGGTTTGCATTTCAAAATCTTAAACCCACGTCTCGTCACCAGCAACAATTCGTTTCATGAATGTTGGTTGGAATGGACTCGTTCTAGCATGTCCTCAGCGACTCATGCGATTGAGTTTTTGGAGAAAATTCAGGTCTTTTGGGACTTGTCGAGCGGCAATATGTTTTATACCCAAAGTGATTGTTTAAAATGGTACTGATCGACTCGTGAGACAGAAAGTTCAGCAGCTATCTCTCTCAAACATGAATGAGTATTTTTAGTTAAGTACTACTTATTTCGTTCACTTTTGCGATGAAACTTCAGTAGAAGGCCTAGCCTACTAGCGCGAGGCAGACCTTCCATCACATCTCGACCGCTTTTGAATGCATTGTACCACTCATAAGCACGTGTTTCTGATAAAGTCGATTCACCGTAAGCATTCTGTAACATTTTCAGCGACTCCGAACCCGAAACTCTTTGTTCGATGTTTTTGTCCATTGTGAAATTCGCAACACACACTAGAGTTGATCCAAAAAAACAGCACTGTATTAATCTAAATGACAGATGCAACTCAAACTCCGCGCCAAAATGGAAAACAGTTGTGCCAAACTGGCAACAAAAGAAAAATGATTTTGGAACCATAAAGAAATGATCAATTCCCGATACTTTTTTGACAGAATGTATATAAGTAGATACTTACGTGTGCTCGTATTGTGTGGTCCTCCTGTGCTGCGCGTGCCTCCCCTGCAGCCAGGCGGCGCCGCGCGTGACGTCACACGCGGCGTGCGCGGCCACGTGCGCGCGCAGCTCGCCCGGCGTCGGGAACGAGCGCGGGCACCACGAGCACTTGTGCGGCTTGTTCTGTGGGGTGGTAACTATGAGGAACTGCTATGGTTCTAAATGCTTAGAAGAATTTACATCCAAGTCGGACTTTTTTATCGTTTTGGTCTTTTGAGTCGCAAGATTCAAAATATACTTGATACTATGTATATAGGTAGCGTACTTATTTTGAGCATTGCGGCTCGAAAGACCAGTTTTTAGTAGTACAAAATATTAGACTAGGTGGATAGATAATGTAACATCTACTAACGGTTGTATGAAACAAAATTTTCTTTTGGTGATTTGCTTGAGGAAAATATAAATTGGTAAGTAGGCTACTGTTTATAAATATGGTATAGGTTCCTGGTTTCAAACTTAAAACTATAGGTACTAAAAACGCTACAAGGACATACCTAACTAGCAACTATAAATTGAATACCTACTTAAACGAAATTTAAAAAAATATTCTTAGGTACCTTTGTATGGGTCATGCGATGATAATACAAGTTGGAACTCGCTGTGAAACATTTTCCGCATTCTGGACATTTGTGGGGCTTTTCACCTGCGGAAAATGTAAAAAGTTAGCCAACAAAATAAAATTACCTAACAATTGTAGCTACAATCGAACGAACTCAGTAGAGTTATAACTTCCCGGTTGTCCAAAACCGGGAAAAAGAAACATACTCGTAGCTACATAACTTTTTGTGTCGATTTTAAATCTGAATGTAAAAACAAAATATCTGGTATGGAACTCACAAATAAATAAAAAACGGCAGTCATAAAATAGGAAAACCTAGGTAAGTACCTTGACATGTGGTTTTTTTCAAAGCGTACCAAGACCTACTAGCAGTATGCAATCTGACTTATTCTATTCCGTCACTCATTTAGTGCTTTCGGGAAAACGCCGATTTGAATGTTGTTTTTCATGAAAACAGAACTAAAAACCTAAAATTTCGGGAGAATCTTATATACTTAATTTCAATTTCTTTCGGGAGTCGGGAGAATTTTATTTTCTGGTTTCAATTCCGGGAGACTCCCGGAATTCCAACAGGTGTGGGAGTCCTAGTTCTCAGCCTCTGGCTAGGTGGTGCGACGATCTTCGCATTATTGATGAACTTCGTGCGCCTCGTGCGATAAAAACAGACGTTTATGTCCGAAAGTGGTCTGCCGTTGTCCAATATTGACTAATTATGACGACGTCGTTTGCATACCTACATATAATAATATGTCGATGTACGTAATCATCCCGGAGCAGGTACCTACAGCTAGCCTGCTCCCTGGTTGTCTTGTCATTTTCAGAATCGTACCAATTAAGATGTCCAAATGAGTGTACTGATAAGGTAGCAAGACCGACAGAGGTATAAGCCTAAGCAGTGTATAGAAACCACAGACAGATACTGACCTGTGTGTATTCTTCGATGTGTGTTCAGCGAGCTGGATGTGCTGAAACCTTTATTGCACACGTTGCAAATGTGAGGCTTCTCACCTGTAACAAATAACTTCGGCTCAAAATGTTTTGTATGTTGGTCTCCAAAGGCAACATTAAATGTGTTCCCAAATCATCGAGCCTCGGTTCAAATTCGCCATCAGTATCGTCTACCAATTCCTGTTAATCCTGTTGGTACAAATACACAATAGGTACACGGTATCAATTGTCACAACGTTTATGTGATCCAGCACCACATAGGACGAGGTCATCTAATAGTTATACCCGTATATTCACCTGAGTACTTAGGTGATACGCATTATACCTACTCATACTTAAATTTTAATCATCCATTTGTTTTTATTCTTGGGACATTCCCTCCATACTACTATTCCTAATTAATGCAATTCCTGAAAGCCAAAATGAATATTGGCACATCCACCAATATAACGCAGTGGCATTTACCTAAGCTCAACCAGACTAGACAAGGATAAACAAACTGTCTTGTATCTCGCATCGAAATTAATCAGAAATGAAAATCGCACATAGGAGGAGAAGAGAAGGAGCAGGATCGTACTGGTATTGTATTTCGGGCTGATGATTGCCTGTTACATCATAGTGGCAGTGTCGCCAAAGCTTTGAGTCTTGCTTTTCCAAAAAAATCAAGTTTCACACAGGACATTCGAAAAAAACAAACGCGATTGCTAATGTCTAATTGAAAAATCAAAGTTCTTTTCAATTTACCCGTATGCGTCCTCATATGCCTCTTCAACAACGACGGCCGGTCAAAGGTCTTCAAGCACACCTGGCAGGGCAGTATGTTCTTCACGTTAGCCGCCTTCTGAGGCAGGCAGAAGCTATCCTTGACGCAGACCAGGCTGGTCCTCTCGTACAATTTCACCAAGTGGTTGTTCAGGCCCTCGAGGAACTTAAAGTCGATAATGTTCAACATTTTGTTCGGTTTCTTGCCTTTCGTTGATAAGTCTAGGGGTTCTGTTTGCATTTCCATTTTGAATTTAGAAAATTTATACTTAAGGTTTTTCTCGCTGGTACGATGGTGGGAATATGTCTCAGCTTGCTCGCCTGGCAGGCCTGGTTGCACTAAAGTTTTAGTAGATGTAGATTGAATGTTGGTGGTATTTGCCAATACTGGCATGAAATTGCTACTCAGGCTTAGTGAACCTCCTTCAGGCCAAGCTAAAACTAATCTTCTATTTATTCGGAACTTCCCATAATCACTCAGCTAATTAAAGTCTTCATTAACACATGATCTTCGCAGCACCAGTCAAACTGATTTCCACTCGAATTTTCACAGGTAACTGTCATAATTTCCCTCGGGTCGTCGTTTAAATACCTGAAGGGCTGACGGGTACAAATGACGGGTGATATTAGTATATTAGATTGTATAACAGTTGTGTCGACGATCGTTCGGAGTATTGTGGTGTCGCCAACAATGTGTTTTGTAGAGCACGGGACACTAATCGACGTGATTTGACGGTTTTTTTTGTGTGGACCCTGGAGCGAGGTGGCGTTGGATGTGGCGGTTTTTACTTTTTCGTTTCCTGGGACCATCCTCGAACAGTGAAGATGTATGCAGTTCTCCGGGTTAAGTTTTCGATGTGCAGGTGCATTGCCCATCGTCATAGAGCATACTGGCTAGCCAATGCGTTGCTTCATACTCATTCTGTCTTTTAAGCTCAAAGTGATCTACTGTTGGATATGCTTGACTGATTATAACACCTTTCTTGTTGGTTCTTTACGTCGCCTATAGTTCCTCAAATTAATCGTGATAAGTATCTACGCAACTAGTAATCTTACAGGATTCTCTTCAGCTGTCATCCTGTTTTCAAGCAGAGCCAGTTACAGATATTTTACATAGACATAAAGTTTTTATCCCATAGTTGTTATAATTTTGGAATATTCTAAGAAACTGGTCCTTTAGACCTATGTGGAGTGGAGCCACGTGATATGAAAAAGAACCTACATCCTCAATGGAACTCAACAACTAAGCTGGCACTAAGCTGGCACTGAACTGCCACTGAGCTAGTTCCATGATTAAGTACCTACTATTAAAACTTTTGATTTTGCATCTCATCAAAGCTTTTTAATTTTGTACCTTCTCTAAAGTTTTCCAGCATCAGTGAAAAGTATTGAAGAAAACGTAATCGCCTATAAAGGTGACACTGCGAAACTTTAGATTTCCCCGCTTTGTGCGACTAAACGCAAGGAAAGCGCGCTCATACAAATATTTACGATTCGACGCATTGTGTCGTATGCCGTCGCTCAGACCTTTGATAAACTCAACAATGTGGGATTTAGGATCGGGATATCGTAGGGAGCAAGGGTAGTTTAAGGGTAATTTATAGATTAAAATCGATGATAATATCGAATCAACTGATCAGCAAATAATCAGAGGTGTAAGTAAGTGTAGGGGAAGACCTAAGACAGGGTGTATGTGTGAGAGATGACTAGACAAGGATGGAAGAAGAAGAAATGTTGCACCGACCCTAAATATCTAAATTGGGATACGGGATAAGGCCAATATAATGAGTAATAATTAATAACAAATGTATTTTTGTTTTTCAAATTCATAACAAAGGATTCACTGAAATATTATGTAAGACTACGCAAAAGGCAACCGCTTTACGCAATAAGTAGGTACCTACCTAATTTATTTTTGATAGTTTTTCAGGAAGTTTTTCAACATGAGTATAGACTTATGAACTTCAACGGAACAGTATATCGAGGCCATTTACCACCTTTGAACCACACCAAACGTTGGCACCACATAGCTAATTAGGCTAAATGCTTTCATTATGATAAAAACCAATAGGTATTGACAATCGGAAGTGACGCAGTACTATTGGTCCTATTGTACGCACCCCATAGCCTCATGGTATTGGTCCTACAGTTCTATTGTACGAGCTCCATAGCCCCATAAGGCTAGTCGATTATTTTAATAAGCTTCGCAACTGGGTTACCAAAGGTAATGGGTTACGAAGGATAATGTGATTGATCGGAATATGGCGTACTATTCAACCTCGCAGTTTATTGTGTTGTGTTCAGCTATGTTAGTATCTAGCTTGAAGAAGTTTTGGAAATAACAATATTGTAGGAAAGCTTCGGATTTGTATCTATTACTTTGATTGCTTTATCAACGTGTAACAGAATAAACGCAACACCTGAAAGGGGGTACTCATCATTTTGAACAACTTTTTCTACCTATGGGACCAATGCCGAAATCGCGAAATAAAATCAGCTGTTCGGTACATTTTGTCGAGTTCGAAAAAATCGACTGCCCCTTACGTTTAGTTTTGTGCGCACTTTTCGACAAAATGAACTGAGCAGCTGGTATTTTTTTTCGTTTCGTTTCGTTACACGTTGTATTTGTGATGGAAAGCCTACGCTGTAATTGCTTATTGGTTTGATACATCAGATACTTACTCATTCAGACTAGGCTAGTTTTTCTTCTTCAACAGCAGAAGTACTTATCTATTTTTAAAGACGCTTCTCGTGGATTTCTTAAATTACAAAATATTACGTTCCCAGCTGAATGCAAGCCATCTAAAGATCTGTCGTCATATTTCCATAACCACCAGGACCTGAAATCAAGATAAATCGAGCCAAATGCGCTAAAAATAACATTCTCTCTAGATCCACTCCAAGATAAAGAACTCTATCGTCGTATTTGCTCGGAATTGCGCGCAGAACAATCGGACGCTTTTATTTTCTTCTATTGTTATTTTAGCAACAAAATTCTCGAAAGCTATTCAAATTCTGCTTTGCCTCTTATTCAAATACCCTCACAAATCGGATTTACTCGCAACTTGTTAAGACTGCCTTGTTTCACTTCTACCGTTCTTTTTATTTATTTTTCATCTATGCGGAGGTAAAAGGAAACTTTTATTTGTCTCTGTGTATACTCTCTATACATCTACCTATATCTTCCCTGGGGTATTTTTACGATGAATTCAGGTCAGGACTTCGATTGTGTTCGGGAAATTTACGGCGAATAAATGTATTTGGGTTATATTTGCGGCCATGTGTATCGCTGTACTGACGAGGGCACTTCTATAAAGTTTCCAAGTAATACTGATGAGACGTTGATTGATTGCTGTGAGATGGCAGATGCTTGGGATAAGATTTCAGATTAAGAGGAAAGCTTGGACCGGGTTGTGTTGATAAGTTGACCCATTTTGGACTAATATTCGGCCGTCAATTGGAATTCGTTTGTCTAAGAATAGGCTAAGCTTATAATGATTAACGCCCTTAGTAAATTGTACTTAAAATTAAAATTAGGGCTGAAGCTGAAAATCGATACTAAGAACCTACCTAACAATGGCCCAATAATGAAACACAGTTCGGGTTTCAGCCTGTACTATCAACTGAAACTGCTATCTTAATTTTCAAGCATAGACTGTTCAATTGTACCGATCGTAAGACGACTGTTTCCTTGACCTTTCAAAGGCCTTCGATCTCATCTCCTATGATGTGTTTTGGGATAAATTGAGGGACAGGGGTACCTCTGTTGAAATACTAAAAACAATCCAGTACCTACTTGTAGGCAAATCAAAATAACCAGGTAAAGTGGTCTAGCACTCTCTCATTGGCATATAGATTGGTATGTGGTGTGTGGGGTTTGACATCCTCTAAGCTGTTCAATCTGTATGTTGATGGCCTCATCACCGAGCTCAGCAGGATGAATGTCGGATGTCGAAGAAATGCAGTGAGCGTCAATAACATTAGCTACGCGGACGACATGGTGCTGCTGGGCCCGACTGCTGGGGCAATCAGGAAATTGCTCTATGAGACTTATGCTGCCTCACACGGATTTACTTATCATCATAAGTAAATCCGTGTGAGGCAGCATAAGTCACCAAAAGTGAATATATGGGTTTTAAGGCCGCATAAACTTTTAATGGACTACTTTTAAACAGAGTGCTCGAAAATAAAAGTATCTTATAACCTATTCCAGGGCCCCTTGTAATTGTGTACCAAATAGGGAATGCAAAACCGGCCAAAATGAAAACCCGGTTTTTTTTCGGGATTTGTATAAAAAACCGGTTTTCGGTAAAACCCGGTTTAAAATTATTTTACTTTTTTAATGCTGGTGAAATTCAGGGCACCTACATCTTGCATCTTATCAATAATTAAATAGAAACATATCTATTAAAAAGAAATACATATTAAAACATTTCAATGAAGATGCCGAAATTTGTTTAAGACTTTTTTTTTATTAGTGATGGGGTTGCTCTTGACTCTAGTCTATTTCAGAGATGATAGAGACAAAGTCTACGATGGAGCGAGCTTACTCAGAAGGAGCCTGTTCACTCTAACTTTGAAGAGATTAGGGTTGTAAGCTTTGTATGTTAAAGGTTTATTTTGCTTTTAGTGCTTAAGCTAAGTAAATACCATAAACAGTATCAAAAAGATCAACTAAACATAATTATCACACATGAATAGAAATTATTATATAATACAAAACTAATATTTATAACAATGAACATCTGGTAAAAAAGTAACTATGTAATAAACTTTTTAGTTATAAACTAACTTTTAAAATGAAATGGCTAACAAACACAATAGCTTAGCTACACATTTTTTTAATTACTTAAACCTTTAATTAACAATCATAATATAACATAGAAATAAGTCTTTTAAAAGAGATCAATAATAATTACAATTAGGTTAATTGTACTTTGTTCTAATTAATAACTAAAACAATCATTTATGAAATAAAGTGAAATAAAAAGTTATTTATTCAATACAAAAAACAACTCAAACATAAAAATACAAAAATCAACAATTTTCTTTAAAAATATTTTTTTACCAAAAACGTTTAAGCTTTTAAACTTTTTAAACGTTTTTGGTAAGGTCTCATTGACCTTGAAAAAAGCAAACATCTAGAGTGGAATCATTTTGACGAGACCGTATTTTGCTGCAGAAATAACCAGCTGTCGAAAATGCTCTTTCTGATTCGACACTTGTTGGCTTGATGGTGATGAGGGTTTTGTATGCCTTTGTTAAAAAAGTACCGCGGCCACCGCCATTCTCGTGTAATGCCATTTCACATAACACCATCTTTTCTGTTTCTAAATTTGACGCAGATAAAGAAAGTGTGGGCTTTTAATGCATGCAAAAGCTCCTCTTTGAAACTTTTAAAAGTAGTAGTTGAAGACTGACACATGGTACAGTAGTGCCATTTGAAAATAATAAAAAAAAAACTCGAAAAACCGGAATTGTGAAAACAAATCCCGGATTTTTTAATAATTTAAATTATACCGAAAACCCGGTTTCTCGGTTTTCGGTGAAACCGGTTTGCATTCACTAGTACCAAAGTTCATCAAAAATGGTTCAGCAATTTAGGCGTGAAAGCGTAACAAACAAAATGTTCATTTAATATTAATTGGGATCGGTACATAGTGTCAGTAAGAGGTTTCCTTTAGTATTTTTCACAAAAAACATTGTAAAGACAGACACCAAAATAGCGTGCAGGTAATTTTCACCTTCAAAGATTTCATTCACCATTTCCCTCAAAGGAAAACTACCTTCCGTAAGCCTCCAAACTAAAATTGAGAGGTAATAAACCGTCGTACACTACCCTCTTTTCAAATATAAAAGTAGCAAAGTAAGAAACAAAAGGTTCCCACAATATTTTCGTCAAATTACGCGCTGTATCGATCCTCCGAGCGTCTGTTGCATAAATGCATTAGTCTGAAGATAGGCACCTCGCACTATTGAGTGGCAAGGCATAGGCGGTAGCGGCGAAACGAGCGGAGAGCTAGCGGGGCGGGATGAAGTGGTTGTACTTGTACGTGTGTCGTGTGTGTTATGCAAACGTTGCTCACTATAGAGGTACTAGTACCTAATCTCGTTTCTTTTGTTTTTTCGTCATGTCCAAAAGACAAAGACATTATGTGACATCCAGAAAGCACAGCTAAAATGCATACAATAACAGGATGTTAAACTGAACTTGAACTAGACAGATAAGAATAAATAAAAAAATAAACAATAAAAAATATATTTAAAAAACTGGGGGCGACAAGTATTTAAAGTGGCAACTAGTTTTTTTGGGTTCCGTAGTCAACAAGGAACCCTTCTAGTTTCGCCATGTTGGTCTGTCCGCGGTTTAGGTCAGAGAACGCTTAGCACTAAAAAGCTGGAATTTGATATCATAACTTTGATATATACAAAGTGATAAAATAAAATCTTAAAAAAAGCCTTTTAGGCCCTACACGTAGTGAAGATAATTTTTTTATCGCCTGTCCCATTAGTGTGGGGTGTCGTTGAATAGGTCGTTTACCCTTTGGATACGGATATCCAAAGGGTAAAACAGTACCCGTTACTAAGACTCCGCTGTCCGTCTGTCACCAGGCTGTATCTCATGAACCGTGATATTTGAAATTTTCACAGATGATGTATTTCTGTTGCCGCTATAACAACAAATACTAAAAATAGAGTAAAATAAATATTTAAGGGGGCTCCCATACAACAAACGTGATTTTTTTGCTCGTTTTTGCTCGATATTGATAACGGCAACAGGTAGACGCTTGAAATATTCACAGAATATTTAGTTATATATTCACTTTAAAAATAAATAATTAAATTAAAATAAAACAAATATTTAAGGGGAGCTCTCAAACAACAAACGTGATTTTTTTGCCGTTCTTTATAGATAATGGTACAGAAACCTTCGTGCGCGAGTCCGACTCGCACTTAGCCGGTTTTTTAAAATACCGAGGGTGTGCGATTACTGTCTAAGGATCCGTTTGCGAAATATTAAGCTTAAAAGTACTAATTTTTGTTAGATTCAAGTGTCCTCCTCTGCCAGCTAAAGGGTTGTTTTTGGACACGTGAAAAAAATAATGTTTGAAGCATACATATAACAAATTTTAAAGAAAAACTATAACAGCTAAGTAGGCTTTACAAGATAATGAGTAATAGTCGACGAACCTATAAAATTTTCTTGGAGAAGGAAAAGTTCTTACATTGAAAAATAGTGAGATCAAACAAAAAAACATCATTTTAAGTCGGCAATTGTGACGTGCAACTACAGAACCCCACAATGCGCGTGGCCCGACACGCACTTGCCCGGTTTTTTTTTTTAACTTCACAGGAATAGAATATATTTGGTGCAGTTAACTTTCATCAACACCAACTATAACTACTTGCAATTTAATTTAAACTCTTATATATTTTTATAACCGCTCATCTCCCGTCACTCGGACCATTCGTGATCCTCTGCGTCCTCCCTAAATTTATTCTTAATAAAGCGCGGAGCGGCCGTTCGATGTATTTTTTGATATCTCTCGCTTTGCGATGAAAGCTCACAATCTCCCGTGTTTTTCTTTGGGGATTGAGTTTGTTCAACGTTTTGATCACGTACTATGGACGATCCTAACGTATCGACTCAAGTAATTTTTTACAGCGTTTGAAGTTTCTCTTTTGAGGATGTTTGTTTTTGAATTTCAAAGAGTTGGATATTTTATGGTCCTGTGATACGTAGTGTAAGGTTTGTGTGTAACTCAAAATTTAATAACGATAGTTTTGAACCTTTGTTTGAGAACAAAACAAATAAGTTACTGCACGATGTTTGTCACGTAAACAGCTGATCCTTTAGTATCAGTGTAAATGTTACAAATTTAATGGTCTTTCACAGCGTTATATTGCCATTTTATGTCAATGTTTTGTCTATTGCTTCAATTGTTGTGTCACAGTTGATCCTTCCGTTAAAAAGCGATTGCTGATGTTTAAAGGAGCAGTTTTAAGGGGCAATGCAAACAATTTGAGATGCCTGAATCTGGTATATTGTATTACCAAAAGTCTGATCTTTGAGATACTTTATCTTACTACAAATGTTACCAAATAGAACGGTAATAAGGTATCTATTGTTTTTTACAGACCTGATTGCGATCGTTTTGCGAATAAGTTAGTTTAATTAATTGAAGTGTTTAGTTTTTTTGAAACAGCATAAACACTTTTCCAAAAATATTCCACTCAGGAAAGAACGTGTTGAGTTAGTTAATAAATTACATAACTACCAGATTTAATTAAAAGATAGCAAGAAAATTTATGAAATTGATACAAATCGATTACAAATTGAAATTCAGGTACTTGAAGACTCACTTAGAGCGGATTTCACCAATGAAACTGAACGCGATCAGTTCATCTAAACTGCGTTCAAGAGCTGTCAGCATCAATATTCCATAGAAAAATAGTGACACTGACAGCTCATAAACGTGGTTTATACGCTGATCGCGATCAGTTTGGCTTGGTGAAAATGGCCCTTAGTTCTCTGTATTAATAAATAAGTGAGCTGTCAATTCCAAATTAAAGAAAACATACTGGCTACAAACGAGTTGGTGATGTGTCAGTGTAGTTGTCAGACAGTATCAACCATGACCAAAATTAAATCAAACTACCCTCCATATAGAACCAAAATGCCAAGGCAAACTCCTACATTAGCTACAGAGAAAACAAACAACTTTTATATAAAATACACGTTCTACAGAGTCGATGTTGGCGCAACTAATTCAGGAGTATTCAGGACTAAGATAACTTTAGTTAAAATATACAGAACAAGTTCTGCGGTAAAAAGGAGCCTCCAGGTTCCAAGATGGCGGGGCGTGGCGTGCGCTGGGCGGGCGGATGGGCGGGGCCGCCCAACTGTGTCAAGTGTTTTCAGATGGATTATTTTTCTTTGATGGCCCTCACTGAGAAAGCTCTTCGCTGTAATGGAGTGGGCTATACTTGTGTAGTTGTCTCCCTGGCTTTAATAATGCTAGTCTTTTATTAAAGTTGGTTTTAGCTGGATTGGAGAGGTCTGTTGTGAGATGGGTCGAGAACTGGGTGTAGATGTTTTGTTACTGAATGTAATATAGTCTTGATTATGCAATGTATCACTAAAAGGTTAGGTTATGATTATTAAAGTCGTTCATGAGTTCATTAGGTATTCAGCTGAATCCGGTTTGACTGGGAGCCGACCCCAATATAATTGGAAAAAGGCTAGGCAGATGATGAGTTCATTATTGTTTGACGACACGGTTGGCGCAGTGGTTGAGCGATCGGCTGCTGCGCTGCGTGTCGCGGGTTCGATTCCAGCACGGAACAAATATTTGTATGGCCTACAGATAGTTGTTCCGGGTCTGGCTGTTTGTGTATGTGACTTTGTATGTTTGTAAACGCACTCACGATACAGAAGAAAAAGAGATTTTAAAGATTATGTCATATTTTTATAATAAAACCGTTGTAATAAGTTGATTTATACTGAAAAACCTAATCTCATTCGAAAATTATAAGAAATGTTATTAGTTTTAGCGTTTCATTCACCTATGAGAAAAAAGTTACCAAACAGCTGCACCCCTCTTTATGTTTTGTTAAAGTAAGTTCTTCTTTTCAAAGTGCAGGGGTACAAGGCAGGGTTCTTACTCATTGCTTTTAGTATAAATATATCCGATAGCAGAAATCTCATGAGGTATTCAATTGTAGTACTTATCTATAGAGTAGGTACGGTTAGTTAGTACTTAGTTCGACTGCAAAAAAGTAACTTTTACTAAAGACTAGCATTTTCCAGCGGCTCCGCTCGCGTTAAAGCAGCCTATAATAATCGTTTCCAGGGCCACATCTGCACGTGTACAATAATAAATGATTTTTTGTGGGTTCGGTGGTTCAGGCGTGAAAGGGTTAAAAACTCACTTTCGCATTTGTAATATATATTTTAGTAGACTGCCAATTATGTATTACATTGTACTTATAAATTATCTGAAATGAAGGAGCTATATTTTCCCAAAATCTGCTCCGTTACCTATTTTTTATTATACTTACCTACAGATGTCCGCAGCCTCCTTTGAAATTATTAATCAATTCGTACCACCCAAAAAAAAAATATTATTGTAAGTAGGAAGTAAGGAACTAAGACAGAAACACATTTAATTTCCCACCGTACGATGTAAGACAGTATATCACACAATTTCTGCGAACAAACCGCTCCCCGACGTAATTCTTTCAATTTCATCATGTATATTTAAATGAGTTTGTATTACAGAACGTCTGTAAGAGCTCCACGCTTTAATGTGGACGGAGACATTCTTATTATCTTGCGAGGGACTGTGTTCATTGTTTCACGTTATATTAAAAGTGGGGTTGAAGTTACATCTCAAAAATTCTAGTTAGGTGGTTGGATAGATAATATTAGAAGCATGGTACACCAAGACAAATATTTTTTTTTTGATTTAAGAATAACAGGTGACTGGTCGTATTGCTAAAAGCGATTTTTTACAGACAGCCTTTGAATTAACTTGATATACAATATGTCACGAAAACCCTGTGGTTCCTTGGGAGGTAGATGTGTAAGTGAGAGTGAGAGAGAGTGTTAAGCATATAAGTATTTTTTTCATTATAAGCACGTGCACGCTTACATTAATAAACAAAAATAAAAACAATTATTGTAACATTTTATACACAACCATATTGCTTTAAAATTCGTCACAGTAGTGTAACATCTGTACTTCATGACCTAGCACAGTAGTGTGTATTCAGCGGCGACACAGACAGCGGTGCAGAGGTTAGCAATCAGGTTTACTTGCCAAATATGAATTGCGATTTTTTAAACTATTTTGGTTTTCAAATTTGACTTACATTATTACCATCAGATATCGATTCTAAAACTAAGAAACAACAGGGCTGTCGTTGCTTAATGTAGAAGAAGAAACTATATATAGGTAGTTTTCAGTGACCGGTTTTCATAGCTTGATAAACGAAGACAACGGTATAACATAACGGTATAATATAACGGTATAATATAACGGCATAAGTAACAATATAAATGTATTGTGTTGACATTAAAACGAGATGAGAATTAGCTTTCAATTAAAACTCACAACAACAATAAACGGAGAAGTCAAATTATATTTCACTAGTACTGCAACTGGTAAGAACACTCAACAGGCAAATTAAGACCTGCTTTCTGTTATTTGTATTAAGCGTAATAATCGCCAACTTCTTCACAAAAACACATTTCTCTGAACACAAAACTACTATCCGTCAATAAATCCTCTACTATCACGTATCGTATGTGACAACGGACACACTCCTCCTCCCGTGTCGCTGTAGATTTTTTCCAATTTCGTCGCGTCGACGTGTCGGGAAAAATCCTCTTTTGATTTATATTTTAATTCACGGTCTCATTTCAATTTATAGGCAAGCCGATAGCTTTGTAAAGACATTTGTACCTGTCTGACGTCATATACATGCTAATGTGTAGGTACTCACTGATATATTTAAGTAGGACTCAAAGGAATTCTAAATTGGTTTCGTTGCAACAAATTTTTTGTGACTTGCTGTTTTGAAATTGAGTAATTTGTGTATTGAAATGAGTTTCGATTGAAGTAGTTGGTTATATATTATGATTGTTTTCAGGTTTTCAATTTGAAAGAACTGTTAGGTTCTTTTAAAGATCGTGATGATTGTCTTTTGCTACTTATAAAAGTAAGAGCTTATGATTTGGGTAAAACTTATGAAGGTACTGGATGCATGGACCAATTTACTACGTTTAGGTATCAAAATATATTAATAATTATTCGAATTCTAATGTCCAGTACTCCAGTAAACCTTTTTTTATTGCAGTTTTATTGTTCTACTATTTTAAACGCTAGTTTGTGAAGATGCATGAGATAATGTTTGTTTTCTCATTCACGTAAAAACTACTAAACGGATTTGGGCACATTTATAGTTTATAACTAACTAGCTTTTGTCCGCGGATCCGCCCGCGTGGATATCGCGTAAAAAAAGAAGCCTATGTCCTTCTCCCTCTATATCCCAGGCTATTTTATGTCTGGCTAAATGTCATGACGATCCGTTCTTCCGTTGTATCGTGAAAGCGTAACAGACAGACAGAGAGAGTTAGGTACTTTTGCATTTGTTATATTAATAAGTAGGGATAGGGAAGGGATTTAACACATAGAATACTTTTTATCCCGAAGTCCATGCAGAGCAAAGATTATTAAACCATACTCTATGATGCAAAGGAAGCTGAACATGGAATCTGAACCGTCGAGGCTTTGTTTTATTACAGTATCATGTTAAATTAACGTCGTCACCAATAAAATCATCTAGGCGTTAAAAATGCTATGACTGTATTAAATTCGAGTCCGAATAGCCAAATTTCATTTTGCATTGCTCACCAAATCTCTTCTCAAATGATTCTATTCCTAATCAAACCTTACTGTAGCACTGAAACAATTGTTCCATCACAATGGAGACTAAACAGTGTTTTTGAGACACAAATTAATTATCTGCCTAGCCTTTTCACTACATTGGGGACAGCTACCAGTTAAACCGGATTCAGCTGAATATCAGTATTTTACATGAAGCGGCTGTCTACCAGACCTCCACAACCCAGGAACTGGATAACACGATGCCTCTTGGCAAGACTGGTGTCAGATTTTCTGGCTTCGGACTATCCGTAACGACTGCCAAAGATCTACAAAAAGGCGTTACATTAATATCGTTTTTCTAATAATTAGACTTCAAAAAAACCTCAACCTCAAACATATTGGCATTACATGGTTCTTAAACGATTTCACCAGACGAATAAGGACTTAACAAGAGATTTTGACCTCTGAGTTTGTTTCGGTGTTACTTCTCCGCGTACTTAGCTATTAGCTAGGAAACTCCGGCTACATTTAGTTTAATTTGCTACATGTAAAAGTGTTATTTTAACCTGTTTTGATAAAGGTTATAATCAAAGCTTACTTTAGTGACACTGAAACGATAGACCCATCACAGTGAGAGTGTAAACAGTGTTGTCGAGGCACTAATATCGTCGCTAAGTGCCGCGCTGGCCGGCTTTGATCCCGCGATATTGACTCCCGCCTGCATCTCATTGGCGTTACGCACGGGGTGAGTTTTCTTTTTTCTGACATTTGGTGTATTTCTAGGGAAATATTTCTGATATCGCGAAAGATTGACTGTAGTATCAGTAACTCAATGTGTTGTTTCTAGTTGTCAAGAACATTGATTTGCATTGCAATACAACTTGTTAAATAGTGATAATGAATGATTAATGAATCTCTGTAAGTAGTTATTTATATTTTCTTAAGGGGCGGAAGCCATTAACTTAAAATTTTTAGCAGAATTATAAGCTGTATATACCTACTCTACGTATCTTTCAAGATGATGTTTGATTTCATTTTGTTTGTGCTAGAAGCTAGTCAAGGCTGTGAATACTTAAAACTTGATTGGATTGTCTGTCAAATAGCTGCTTAAGAGCGTGAACGCCGTATGTCATTTCATACAAACTTTCAGGTCCTTATTCTTCAAAATGAATGAACCGATTTTAACGAAACTTGGTATGCATACGCTAGATATCCAGGTCTAAATAGTTATCAGTAAAACATTATTGAAAAAGATTTCAGAGAGAGAGAGAGAGAGCGATTTTAAGTTTTCCATAGAAAGTGAAAAATCACTATATCCTTCCCCTTGAACTCTTTTTCGATTTTTTTTTCATATAACTATTTAGACCTAAATATCTAGCGTACGCAAACCAAGTTTTATTAAAATCGGTTCATTAATTTCGAAAAATAAGGATTTGAAAGTTTGTATGAAAAGCCGTACCGCGTAAACGCTCTTAAGAGCGTTCACTCATCATGGTGTTTGAGGCTTTCAAGTGTTTATTCTAGCAAATAACTCTTTTACAAAAGTTCTAAGCTAGATTAGTAGCTAGATTAGTAGAAGCCTTATTAGTAGTAGATAGTAGTGATAGTTTTAGTTTACTGAACAGTACAAATAATTATTTCCTGTCTAATTATGACAAGGACAGTTTTAACTACTAAATACTTCCTTCGACATAAATGTAACCTTGCTGTAAATTCGATTTGTTTCAAGATCTACTTACATAACTTTCACATTCAAAATCAGAACAACGTCAGAGTCAAATAAAAAAAATACAAAAAAAAACTAAAACTCGCCTACTGTGTTTCAGCCCTGGGTACCTACTCGAAACACCCCCGATGTCCCTAGAAAATATTTAAATGAAGATCATCTGTTACTTGCGACGCTTTTTGCCAACGCCATCTTGCCCCTTATAATGTTGTTGTAAAGTATTCAAGTTATTTTAGGTTATAAAGTCTTTGTAATGGCCGCGGTTGAGTTGGGATTAAGTTTTGTTTTATGCCATACTTGGTTACGTTTATAGGTTTTAACATTTTAGCCAGTGAGCTGGAAGACAGACATATTATGGATATTGCTGTAGAAAATTTGAGCACACGGTCGAGGTTTTTCTTTTTTAGAGTTCCGTACCCAAAGGGTAGAAACGGGAACCTTTTACTAAGACTCCGCTGTCCGTCTGTCTGTCCGTGTGTCTGTCACCAGGCTGTATCTCATGAACTGTGATAGCTAGACAGTTCAAATTTTCACAGTTAATGTATTTCTGTTGCCGCTGTAACAACAAATAAGTACCAAACAGAATAAAATAAATATTTAAGCAGGGCTCCCATAGGGCCGTTTTTATAGATAATGGTACGGGCACGCTTATCTTAAAGTAAACTATTCACACTTGGCCCCCAGGCTGTACCTAGCTATCAAGGACCACAGGTTATTGTTCTCCTTAGCTGTTAGTACAATGATAGTACTCCTCATAACGTCGGTCAATGTCCACCGTGTCCCGATGGCGCATCGCCATACATTGGTGACTCCTTGAGTAATTTGCTTGGTCTCAATTAAATAAGTTACTAGGTGTAGCTACTGATGTAGGTTGATTATAATAGTACGCTTTTATTTAGGCATAACTTACATTTAGGTGTCGCCTGGTGTTAGTGAATACAGACATGAAACTTTGGCCAAACTGCCCAGAAGGAGCGTTGTTTCGCGAGTGCGAATGTATATACTTCGTGCGCATATAGGTAGGTATGTATTATTGTACGTCTATTTCTTTGGCTCGGCCTGTAGCCTTAACAAAAATTTCCTCAATTTTTTTATTGAGAAATGGGCTTGTTCTTGACCTCGATCACGCCTGATGCAGAGCGATAGATGAGGTCTATGATGGAGCGAGCGTGCCCAGAAGATGCGAAAAATTGAAAACAAGCAGGCGTAGCAAGGAACACCTACATACATATTGCACAGGCACGCCAACCTATCTTTACTATTGTGTAATCTGTGATCATACGTGTGTAAGGATTAAGGACATAAAATAAAAACAAGAATACACATCACAACTTCTTTTAATCTGTATCATGTCAAGAGTATTCCGTCAACAAACTGTAACAAGATGCCTAGTGATACGGATGACGATAATCATACTTAAATCTATATGGTTCTATAGGTGAACAACACTTCTAAAATAAACTTCTTTTACCTGTAACTTATACTTAATGGACATTGCTGACTACGAAAGGAAAAACTTATTTGTATATACACACGATTCGCATGAGATATAGACTCATACGGCGGAACTATACTTTAACTTAGTAACGGAAAAGTGTCTGTGATACAGTGCCTGCTATTTCACAGGAACGGAGGATTTCAACGTACTATCTTCTACTTACACCACCACCGAATTACTTAACTAATACATTTTGGAAGCGAATGTATAATACACCTGAAACAAAAGAAAAATAATGTTAGAATCGAAAAGCAAGGTTAAGTGAAAATTCGGGTTACAAAGCTGGGCACAGCTAATAGTGGGTCCACACGTCACAGAATTATGTCTGTGCAGACTTTGACGACTGAATAAAAAAAATCTATCATACGGACATTGTTGGTTTGAAAAGACTTTGCTCTGTTCTGTACAAACAAATCTAGGCCGGCAATATCGGTCTTGGGCGGTGTTGTTTGCTAAGGGACGATAAGTATTGTGCCAACCCCTACATAAATTGGGATTAGCGTAAGAAAATATCGATGATTTCGTTCCTTAAACCAGGCTGTACACAAGTAGAACAAACCAGAAAAAATAGAAAACTAGAATTTTAAACTCACCCTTATCTAAAGCAAAATAAAACAAAAAAGTAATAAAAGAAGATGGCGCGTGGTACTGCTCGGCGCTCATCCAGAGCTGCGGCAGTCGCGCGGCCAGCGGCGCGGGCGCACGGCGTCGGGCGGGGCGCGACGTCGGCGACCGAGGCACCGGGCGCGCCGGGGCCTGCTGCTGTTGTCAGGACCGGGAGCGGCTCCTGCCTGCGGGAAATGAAAAAGGTTACTCGTAGGTGGGGGTACTCTGAGGACACGGTCACGAGCTCTGCCCTGCATGGGCAGAGCACCGCCGTGTTATGTAGCGGCGATTGACGGCGGCAATTCAATCCATGGTCCGGAGCGAAGGAGAAGCAGTCACCTCTTCTGTGAAGCAGTAATGCAAGCAAGAAGGAGGAGCAATGACGCAAACCTCACGCCCCAGTCGCCGCGCCGCATCAGCATAAGACGCCCCGGGCGTCGGGAGTCGCAGGGCGATTCCCGGCACCGTAGGCGCAGGCCTGCGAACGGCGAGCGATGAGTGGCTCACCGTCCGATAAGAACCAGGCTCGGGTCGACCAGACTCAGGGTTGGGACCGAACGAAATTGGGTAGATCAGACCAGAACGATTGTATTACTAGGGTTCAGCTGCATCCGCTTAGACGTGAATGATCTAAACTGATCTAAACATAGCTAAGGCATGGCTAGGCAGAATATATTTTTTCCTATCTAGTGTAAGTTACAGCCTGTGCACGTGGTTAAGTACAAGGGGGAAATTATTGGTATCTTCAGCTTGTATTGTTCCCACTGCTGATACGCAAGCTTTCTCTCGGTACAATTAGCTTATACTTACTTGTTGTTCCCATGATACAGGCCCTCGCTCCTTGAAAAGTAGTGGTTGTCATCTACCTATCTGAAAATCTTAGGATCTTCTGAAGATCTAATGTTGAAGGAAAGCTTGTTAAAATCTATTGTTTGAAACAGTAGCTTTTATGAACAGTTTCGATCATTCAGTGATGCATCATAAGTAATTATTATAATCAAAAGTCAGGAACCGCATGGGTTTGGGCAAGACCGCAAGTGATAGCTGATAACTATCATGCTCACGCAATATTTACTGTATGAAAGAAGTTTATTCATAGTTCTGATTCAATGAGCTTAGGTTATCTAGCTGACAAGATAAGTTAGTTGATGAACACGTGGTCAGCTCAGAGCAAAGTGCTGCGTAAATCACAAGGTTTTAAAGTACGATTTATTGAATTAAATGTTTTTACATACACGTGTTGTTCTTTGCCAGGAAATAAGAGATATTTGGGTTACGAACCCAATGTTGTAAAGAAGAAAATCTACCAGGGACAAAGAAAACACTTTCATTCAGCAAATAAAGCACTGGGTTAACAATAACTGTAAGAAACTTACCATACTGCTGCAGGTCACGGTATCTGCGGGTACCCTGGCTCACTGCAAAAGATAAAACAATATTAAAACCTTTTTTGTAAGCACGTGTTAAGTACTGATAAACAGAAATTTAAATTAGAAAGGGGCGGGACGCGCTGGACAAACCATCGCCCGAACTAGTGGTCCACTTTAGCCCCCGATACAACACACGGAAACAGCTTGAAGCCATATTCAGTAATCTTACGGCATCACGTTGTATTGGAAAAGCTCGTTCAACCACGTGGTGAGCACTTTTCCTATTATTATTTTTTTGCGGGAAATCGAATACGGAATTTGTAGTTATTTTAAAACCATAATAATATTGCTAAAACATAAAACAGCAATCACGGAAGCACATGGTGGTAGGCATCACAAGATGGCGGATGGGGGAATTGCACTAGACTAAATTCCTGTAGAAATATTTGCACACAACATAAATACCATGAGAAAAATAATATGAACTATGAAGCATACACGATTCAAATAAAATAAAATGAAAGAAAAACGATGAATTAGTCTAATTATTAAAATGAGAGGTAATACTCACGTTCCGCTGCGACACCCGAATGCGATGAGGACTAGTGCGTGCGGTCTTTTATAGTTCAAATTCCTTTCGACTACGCACTGCCATAACATCGTAACTGAACATTGCATAATTTTACTGTACTAAAAACTCGAAACAAAATCTGTTACTATTTCAATGGAACTATAATTTTTAGGACTGATTAGCTCTGAAATAAGTACATGTAGGTAATACCTAATCCTATTTACAAAGTACGTCAAGAGGGGGTTTTAATTTTATGTTTTTATTGAATGCTGTTAGGTACTAACATAGTGTGTAAGTTTTTACTAATACATTTATGGATCGCTGATATTATGTGAAATAAATAATTAAGTTAACATTTTGTTTATTTGTGTACACTATGATATATAAAAAAAAATACAATTTGTTCGTTTGAATGTAAGAGGTAATTTTCGAAACTACTCATCTAACTCATAGGTTACATAGGTTACTTTTAGCCGAGATAAAATCACGTTTCTGTGTAAAGCTAGTTTATTATGCAGGGACAGAACAGTAAATTGTCATTATTTTATCGAATTTTCTTTTGGTATTAAAGTAGTTATTATATTTGAATTGAATTTTTATGCTGATGTAACAGTCAAAGAAAAATAACGAATGTTTCAGCTGTAAGCAGCTGTCAAATTGATGTTTGTCGGAATTGACAGCTGTTTATTTTGCGTTGACGAGTGACGATGGGTCGGTTATTATGCTAAATAGTGCAGAAGACACGCAGTCCTTTGTAGTAGGTCAACAAAAAGCTTTTAAGTTACGTTTTATATGTTTTTTTTAATGTTAAATTTCCTACATAAGTGGCGAGAATGGTTTTCTTTTTCATTCTGTTCTACGTGGCTTTTCTTATAGCATTATAGATAGGTACAAATAGGTACATTGCTCACAAAAAATGTGCACATTCCTTTTTCTCAACCTTTTACTACTGTTTCTTAGTAAACTTTTACAAAGTCTAAGATTTTAAAATAACTTTTTGAGCTCTTAAAACTAATTTGGTTAAAAAACAGATAGGTACCTACTCATAGCAATTACGGATGTTTACTAAATAAATTGCAGCTACACGGTTCTGATTAGCCGACGTGCTTAAAGCATGAAACACTTTTTCACACTACCCTCAGCATTTAGAAACATATTTCAAAAGAACATAGGCAAAAATGTGAACCCATTCTACTTTCAACATTTATGTTCTAGACATAAATATTATAGAATGGGTTCACATTTTTGCCTCGTACCTACTAGTATTTTTCGACTACGAGTACCCTAATCTAACATAATATTTATATGTCAATGAATATAGGATAAGAATAGGTAATTCATTTAGTGTCCTTAATCAAGTAAACATCACGCATTATTTATATCTAATGAGTTTAAAATGTGTTGCAGGTATCTTGTTGCACGCTTTGTTAAATATTTTTTTACAAAGATGTTGTCTTTTTTGTATTTCAGAAGCAAAACGTTAGTATGAATGATAGCCATAACGATGTTATGAATTGGTGTTATAAAGAGAATTCATCATTATGACGAAATACTGGGGAGGGAAAGTCGATCAATACAAACGCAAAAAGATAATACTGGTACCACCTTTGTCAGGCTCCTAACTTTATCTCAAAACCTCCAAATAAAACTCAGTAACGCAGACCCATTCTTTACAGATAAAATATATTCTAAGAACTTCTACCTAAACCACTAAATCAAAGTACATAGCGAGCTATATAAAGTACATAAATCTCCGGCCATGTTGCTTCGGTAAATTTAATAATCCTGGGAGCTCGTCCTTAGTAAAGACAAATGTCCACCCACCACCCTGGAGGGAAAATATTACATAAGTTTCCAGGAAAAACGGCGAGTGGGCGGGGCCTGGGGCGTGGCCTCACCACGCCTTGCTGGGTAGGAGGGGCTTAGGAAAGCTGTATGGATCCAAGATTTGGTCGTTTTACTAAATGAAGGTAAATAATTTGTTCTGAGTGCTGTATAGAAGTTGTACTGTATGTAGTAATGAGTTTGTTTGTGAAGCTTGTTGACATGCACCTACCTACCTAGGTACCTGTGTGGGAGTACGTGCCTACGTAGGTACTTGTAAATAAATTGGCTTTCATTTGAATAGGTGAAACATTCCTCAATGAAGGCTCATTGAGGAATGTTTCACCTATCTATCAGACACTCAAATTGATACTTACGTTCAGCCAAACTTAATTTGGTTTTGCCGGAATCTAAATACTTACAATTTTTTTTTTATTAAGTAATGGGCTTGCTCTTGACCTCGATCACGTCTGATAGAAAGCGAAAGATGAGGTCTATGATGAAGCGAGCGTGCCCAGAAGATGCCTGTTCACTCTTGCTTTGAAGGCAGACGGGTTATATGTGGAAGGGAACACAGACGCTGGCAGAGAGTTCCACAATGACCTAATAGCCTGCTTGAATATTAATATCTTGGTCATACCTATACGATACATTGGATGATAGATGGAAAACCACCCACTTTTCATCATAATTATATCTTTATTTCCTTTTAGATAATTGCCACTTACGTGAGAACAATAGCAAAAATATTATAAATATCCCAGTGTGGGTAAAAGAACAATACATGATTACCTAATTGTCAACAAGTAAAAAGAAGCGAATTCACTGCATTCTTGAGATGAACGATCAGTTCTTTGTTCTTGTTAAACAGAAAAAAACCTTGAAATCAAATCCAATGGTCATAGATGCTGTGCTTAAGAATCTACCTACCGTCTTATATCTTTGTTGTATGTTGAAAATAAGCAGATTAAATAACTACCTTTACCTGCTACCTATAATAATAGATATATATTGGCAATCTATTAACAGTATCAACATGCATTAGGCGGTACCTGATGCATCTGTCCCATGGTTGGAACACTGGTTCAAGAACCCAGCTATTAATAATTAATAAATTAATTTGGTTTACGGTTTAACGGAATGTGCTTGCTAATAGTTAATTTGATGTACATATTGGATATATTATTGTAAACTGCTTTGCATGCTACTGTATAAATTCAAGTTTTTAAATTTAATAGACAGATACAGGTGCTGGGAAGTTTGTTGCGCCACTCCTTCTTCCCAGATAAAACACTAGGAAGTGGTGACGGGGGCGTATTTGGGAGACTGGCTTTTGTAGAATTTCGACGTTCAAAAAGTGCTGGCTTTTAGCCTTATTTGAATATAAATAACTTATGATTTGATTTTGAATAAGCTCAACTCACAAAACTACCAATACCTTGTTAAGGCTAATTAAAAAATAAAACGAAATACTGACAACAAAAAGACTTGATCGTATAATAAGATCAGCATAACCACGCTATTTCCATTAGCACACTCTAAACAAAGACTGCTCTAAACAAAACGGACGCTTTAACCAAATTGCCCCAAAATAGGGAGAAAAATAAAAGAAAAACATTAATGAGCCCCGCTAACTTCCCCGGTACTCCGGTACTGGGACGAAGGGACCACACAAATGCTAATTTTTCAACTACTAAACATTTTTCGGTACGATTTCCAAAAAGAATTTTGTACAGTTGCGTCCAAAATAAAGTGCACAGCGGAAAATGCCTGACAAAATAGAAAAGTTAACTAGAAACGTTGTTTTGTAAAATGATTTCCCATCTCCGGTTTTCTGATGGTAGATCTATCAATATTCTGAATAGGTTGTATGAAGATTTTCACGTCGTATATTATTTCTGTATAATTTATTCAATAGCTGATTTATAAAATCAGTTTATGTACCGTCCCTGGTTACAGATGTCAATATTATTAACTAAGTAGTTTTCTTATGGAAGCCGCACATGGTTGAAATTCAATAGCACACGCTTGCAGCTGCAAGTGTCAATCAGCTGATTACATATTGCTTCGAAACAGCAAGCACCAAACGAATAAGCTCAATTAAATTCTTTAATAGATAACAAGAATTTCACTCTAATTTCTGTGCTAAATCTAGAAAATAAAACTCAATCTAAAACAATTTCCCAATAGGTTCCCATTTATCTGACCGCCATCGTATCCCCGAGCCCCGCATCTGGCGCTCAATTTAAAACAAAAAGGTAACACACAGGCCACAGGAACTTCGGGAAAAAGGACCATCTCCACCCACTTCCTGTTGTTTGTCTCTGGTACACACATATTTTTTAACTAAGTGCCTATTTTGAATAAAAATGCGTCTCCCTTTAACCGTTAAAATGTACGGAGCGAGTCCTGGAGATTTATGTCGCTACGTTCTCTTTATTTTAGAGATAACGCTATTGTTCGTAATTTTGCTCGGCAGTGTATTGGTAGGGTATTGTGTGCGGGAAACGGCGGAGTAATTGAAAAGAATGTGGAGGTTTACTGGTTATAATGTTACAGGTAGATGTGTGGTATGAATTTAATTTAAATGATTTTGTATTAAAATTTGTTTTTGTAATGTCACAAGGAGGCTCTTTGTACATAATTAAGGAATTGTGAAAAAGGGAACTGTGAATTCGGTACTTCATCAAGCAACTAACACAATACATTAAAACCCCTAATTTTGCAACACAAAAAAAATTACACATTTCACAAGCGAACGTTACTAGTTTATTAAGCAACATAATTATAATGTTATGTTCGTTCGTCCCTTAGTATTGACATCGTCTTGTATCGCTATCGATACAAACAGAGGGTAGTTATGTTGCGATTTGGCTTCTAGTCATAACTGTAACCGCTGAAGAAATAACATAAGCACATACTCGTGGACGTAGTAGTTGATTAGTTGCAGGTACCACATGTAGGTATTCAAATCTTGGAGAATTGTGAAAACATAGTTAACGTACAATATGACCAATTTGCCACTATTATGTTTCTGATACTGAATTCGGAAGGGTGCTAGGTTCCATACCTACGAACATCCATAAACTGCTAAACCCTGCCCGGTTCAGTAAAAATAAACCATTTTTCCACTGCAATACCGTATCGGTAGTTATGTCAAGGTTCCCGATCGCTCCCGATCGTTCCCGATCATTCTCGATCATCGACGCCGCCGCCGCCTCGCTTCGTGATCGCCGATCTTTACCGATCGCTACTCGATAATCGCGCGCACTGTGCAAACAGTCGCTTTCATGTTCACGAATTTTTGCAATCGATTTTTATACAGGTTGTTGGAAGTTTAGAAGACTTTTTGACTTTGAAATTCTTCCAAAAATAGTATTACAAAAACGCCAGAAATTAAGTATTATTTTTGGTAAGTAGCATTATTTTTCTATTTTGTTTATATCAAGTTATTCATTGGTGTACCTAATCTAAGACAGGAGTACGTAGATACTCGTATAAGGGATATTATAAATTGCATATCAAATAAATCATCGCTTATCAATACATACTCATCATTTATATTCTTTTTTACATCAAATAACTTACTTCACTACAAATAAACTAAATGTTTAACAAAACTCAAACTGCAGATAATTCGAAATCATACATCAATATGACATTACTTTTTTCCTCATAATGCAATACAGTTAAATTTATTTTTGTACAAAAATACTACATACATAGCATAAATACTGACTGCACAGCAAATTTTCCATATTTCATAGCAAAATAACTAACTTTGACTCGACATTGGGTATGTAACGGTTGTTATATCAGGAGAAACTGGATGCAATCGGGACTTTAGGGCACTCCGACTCGGATAGGTTAGGTTAGAAGAAGAATTTTTTTATAAACCACACAGAAGTAGGAGCCCGCTCCGTCGACCAAGCCCACCATCAGCCATGCATAGAATATTTTAAGGTTTGGCTAGGTCTATTCGATTTGGATAGGTCTATTAGATATAAGATTATTAGCTGTGCATTGATGAAAAAGCTTTTGCTTTAGGAAAAATCGCTGTACGCTGCGAAAATAAATTGTAGTGTGTTTAGTGATATTTTGAGTTGAATATTTTGCTGTGCAATCAGTAATTTTGATGGGAATTCGGAATCTTATTGCATAGAAAAAGGATATTTTTTTATTTGCGTTTAAATACTACCCCTCGTATAATATGTAAACCAAAGCTTAATAGGTAGATTGATTACCGCTTTGTTTCAAGTAAATGAAATCTGAAGTCAGTACAGCTTGGCAAAAAAGAGTATTATGTGGTGATAAGTGGAACTAAATATTTTACTAAATGGAAACCTATGATGTCGACACTACTTGGCCGACAAGTGTTAGATTTTGAGTAACGTTTATTGTTCCACATTTATTTTTAACGATTTGATTAATTCTCTTACTGATATTCTCTTACTATACTTGACGACACGGTTGGCGTAGTGGTTGAGCGATTGACTGCTGAACTGCGTATCGCGGGTTCGATTCCTGCACGGAACAAATATCTGTATGGCCTACAGATAGTTGTTCCGGGTCTGGCTGTTTGTGTATGTGAGTTTATATGTTTGTAAACGCACCCACGATACAGGAGAAAATCCTAGAGTGGGGCAACGTTTTTTAAAAAAAGAAAGAAGAAAGAAAGATTTCCCATATTATGGTGCATTAAAGGAGATAGTGGCGCCCTCATTTTTTCCAAATTCTTTTTTGCCAAACTGTAGGTATATTTTTGAAAATCTATCAGTAAGGTTAGGTTAGATTAGCTTTGAACCCTGCAAAAATTCCTAACTCTCAATTTTATTCTTGAATCGTGTATAATTGATATAGATATTAATAGCTCATAAAATTTCAACATTTTCCATAGGGAGGCATTTTGAAAAAACAAAACGCGTTTATTTCGATAAAAGCTAGGAAAATCAAGTTATCTCTCATTTTCTTTTTATAGTAAGTAAAGAATAGGTAACACTAAATTATTTTGTCTGAATTAAACAAATTCGCCCAGAGAAATGTCGTTATAAATAAATACGATTTTTTTTTATAATGAAGTCAGACATGACATTTCTGCCTGAATCGCTATAGTAAAAAACTGACATTAAAAAAAACAATTTCACGAATTCAAAATGTTCAATTTTATGACCTTTTTGTAAAACTCAGTCTCTTCTTCAAATTCTCCAAACAAACAAGGTTAAATACTTTTTCCATCGAGTTGTTATTGAAATTAGATGTTTTATTAAAAAAAAACACGCGGCGGTTAACTTTTTGTGGGATACATTTTGAGATACTTCGCTGTCTACAAAAAATCAGAGTTAAGAAATGTTGCAAAATTAGCCAAATTTTCGGCGTAATTTTACTGGACTAAGTATCTATATTTTTGAGAATCAAATGCTAGGAAACAAAAGGTCAATTTAGGTACCTACCTATTAACGTATGCCAACATTGTTCTATAAGGTTAAATTGGTTAGCGCGACGTCGGTTAAATATACAACGTGTAACAGAATAAACGCAATACCTCATATGGGGTCACAAAATCGTCTGCCCCGTAGGTACTGGGCGCCCAGTTGGTCCCATTGTAAAAGTTGTTCATAATGATGAATAAGTACCCCTGACATATGACCCCTTAAGAGGTATTGCGTTTATTCTGTTACTCGTTCTATAGATTGACATTAAGCACCACTGACATAACACCTATTCATTAGTAGACGATGCGGTTTCAAGTTCAGTTCCATTCTAAAAACTCTCTAAGTAGTAGAGTCTGTCTAAGTACTTACGTGCGATTATTTACTTGGGCTTCAGCCGTCGGACTTACAAGCAGACCAAGTAAGCCAAGTATACCAGTATCTTAAGTTTAAACTTGCTGTCTCTAGAGCAGTTTGACAAGTTGCGCAGGAGCTGTCAGACTCGTTTCAGTTGAACCGATATTTTCTTGACCGAAGCAGCAAAACACCGTTAATTTTTTTCAAACGCGCAATTAATACGGTTGAAATTACCTACTCACTTAATATGCGATCAATAGCATGAATTTGAATATCACGAAAGCAATCGGACTGCTGAAGTCGATTCTGGCTAATATTTCAAGGACGAACACACTCATTCAGAACTGTGTTTCCGGACTATAATAATTTCATCAGAATGCGTTTTCCAAAAACCTCGTCCTGTAAGTAAATGAGCGTGGGATCGCTGGCTGCGCGTGCGACGGGCGGACGCCTCGGGCGCTGCTCGCACAACCTTCTATTACACGCCAGCTCTCACTGGATCCGCTTAGGTTCCACCCTAGGGTTACTGCTGATTTGAACTAGATTTCAGTTAGCAACTGTATTACCAATGGATGTTGATGAAGTTGGGGATTTACAAGAGGACTGTTGTAAATAATTGTATGTTCATTATCACAATATCACTTTAGTCGATAACGGCTATTGCTGGGTATAGGACTCACCCAGGTGTGTCCACATTGGTCCTGTGCGTCCCACATAAGGCGGATTCTACCTTATAATAACACTTAATAATAATTTATTTCAAATAATCAGATAACAGAGATCCGTATTATGGAAGACCTTCCAACGCAACGAAATTAATGTTGAGTAAGACTAGGTACATTACCAGAATTTTTAAATTAACTTGATAATTAAGTCATTGCTCAGACAATCATGGTAGGCGCAAGAGGAGCAGTTTTTTGAAACATAGAAAAGTCACTTTTCCAATGTTTTTGTGATTTGCGTCATACCTATCATAAAGTAGTAACTAGTATACTATAACTATACAATACTTTGAAATCTTTCATGAACCACCGTGCTTGCGAACGTCTTTTTATTTTTCATAGGTTGTTTCATTCAACCCAATTATCTAATTTGTCCATTACCCTCTATTTAAATTAGAAGAAGGTTAATATGTTAAATCCTCTTCAATAAAGAGACCAAGTTTCCTGCATGCATAGCTAGGTGAGCTTTAACATTAGATTCCTGCTTCATATTTCTATAGAAGGGCAATATTTCTCCTATGTTTAGGGTGCGTTCGCCTTTACAAAAACATCCAATTTCCCTAACTTTGATAATTGACATTGATTGTCGCTGAAATGATATTGCAACTTGAATTTAAACACTGTACGAGAATCCGCAGGCATTTTATATTATCCTGCCAGCCCTACGTTAGCAAATACTAAAGCTATGTGAATCGTCAGAATTGGTGTGCTTACATCGGTCAGAGGTCGGGTCATGCCGAGCTCACCGCTCCAATCTGTTGAGAGCAAGCTAACTATACCTGAGGAGCAGATCTTAATCAGTGATGCGGTGGGTGTAGAGGTGTTTCTTTGATTGCTGGTTGAGTCTTGAGAGCTGCCAGTGACTGTAAGACAAGTGCAGTAACGGGTAATTACGAAACTAACTCGGGTTAAGTGTCAGGACGAGTTTTATGTCTCTTGCCGATAAGTCACATTATGGCTGATAGATTTTGTTTGTTAGATGTTAAAACTAATTCATACATATAAATCGTAATATTTAAAATTCTTCCGTAACTGACTGAGTGACTGACAGACAACGCACAGCCGGAACTACTGGTCGTAGAAAGCTGACATTTCGCGTGCAGCTTTCCTACACTCCGTAGGGGAGCTCTAAGAGAGGATTTCCCGAAATTCCTATGGAAACGGGATATGCGTGTACGAAGTCGCGGGCAAAAGCTAATAGCTTACAATTTTTAAGTTATTTTACCAATCAATCAATCAAAACATTTATTTCAATTAAACCATTTGGAGGTACTTTTGAACCGTCCAGAAGTTTGTCAGGGAGGAAGATGAAGCTACGCTGCGATGGAGAAAAAGGTTCAAGAAACTCTATGGATGTTCATGAATTATTGTTAATTTAGCCACGTTCATAAACGTAGGTACTACGCGAATGTACAAGAAAGAAGAAAGAAAGAAAAAGACTACAAAATATTTTCTTCTTTTCTTTTGAGTCTTATCTCGTATTTATCAGCAATAAAGTTCTTAATTAAATTGAATACAGTATCTGGCATTAGAAACCAATTTGATCATAAAAAATTTCAGAAAAGACTAATTATAAATGATTAATTACATTTTCTTGGTCTGGAAACCATCAAAAGACCACCCAGGAGTGGCGAAACTAATGTTGCTAATGTCTGGCCAGTAGCTCATCCTAGACAGATCTTAATGTCTAGCATGTAGATCATTCAGACATAACTACGCACTAATTGCTATCAAATCTAGACACGAGATAAGAAGAATGACTGATTACCACACTATACATTACTGGCTTATGCCCTTATTTCTTCTACCATAATAACTAGGAAAGTAATGAGCAAACCATTTCTTTTCGTCTACCGCGTTCGTGACCGACGCCGTTTCAACAAGGAATTGTAGTTTGACGTGAATTATGACGTCACTTATTACCTATGTCGTTAGCTGGTGTTGCTAGGTAGGAAATAGTAAAATTGAGTAGTTTAGGAAGTTGCAGTTTATTGTTGTATTCTATTGTTTGATACGTTCTGTATCTCCGTCGCGTGTTAATAGGTTGATTGATTAAAATGTACACTGTGTAGTCTTTTTAACCCAAAGGACACACATACATAGTAGGTGTGCATAATTTTAAATAAACAAATAAAAGTTACTTGTGAATTACAGCTTCCCACCTTCTTTCCTTCATTTAACCTTTTCAACGATTCTGTAGTTTTGACAACCGATCATATATACAAATAGGTAATTAATACCGAGCCCAAATTATATAGAAAGTATACCGTCGACTTGAAAAGGAGAAGAATTTTTTTTTTAAATTGATAGGCACGCGCTTGACCACTACCTATCTCACCTGATGGTAAGCGATGATGCGGCCGAAGATGGAGCACGCTTGCCTAGAAGTAACCTATTCACTCTTGACTTAAAGACTTCCGGGTTTTATTTAGTACCTACTTAACATTTCTGTTTATCATGTTAATAGCTTCGGTAACATATTACATACCTAGATGAGACAAGCAATAACACACTTAGCCTCTTATTCCAGAACGTACACTCGAACTCAACTCGAACTCCACCTCCATCGTAGCTTGTCATATATAAGAATATTAGACACGTATTTTTTCCTTTTTCACGTAAACAAAAAAAAAATTAAAACGATACAGTACGTTGAAAACTCGTGTTACATGTAAGTACACTTTTTCCCTACATGTGACGTAACAAGCCCCACTCCTGATCTTTGATGTGTTTTATCTTCGATTTGTTTTATCGATTTGTTAAAGAAAAAATTATATGTCCAATATTTTTCGATAATCGGCCTAAATAGAATCAAAATAATATTTTTTAACCAGTAATCATCCCTATTGAAGTTTTCGTGCTCGAGAGATGAGTTTTAGCTGAGCAAGCGCGTTTACGCATTTGCTTGCTCATCTCTCGAGTACGAAAACGTCAATAAGACAAGCTTTCATTGACGTTTTCGTGCTCATGTTGGAGGTGGAGCTCGAGTTGAGTTAGAGTGGTCACTCTAACTCAACTCTTTTATGTATATTTATAATAAGGCCACCACAGGCAAATACAAGCAGACGACAACCTCCTAGGTTGACCTGCGAGAGGCCACTCATAAAAAAAACCCCCATGCAGCGATTCCGGGTTTCATAACTATGTCGTGCTAGCCGCTGACTGAACACCCTGTTCCGTGATCCATTTCGACCGGCGTGCTCCAGTACCTAATTTATTTTATGCCGCCGATATACTGTCCTCGGTCAGCAGCGATTTCCATCGAGTTGCTGAGCGAGAGGTTTATATCCAGGTGTCTTTTTTTAGTCCTGGGGGTCTACTCGTTTTAGAATATAGGCCAGAGTTACTCATTAAACAAAAAACACTAAACAGTCACTCAAGTTATATTCCTTCTTTACTTCTAATTAGCCTCATTGTTTATAATAAGTTCCCTAATAATAACTGACGTTCGTGTACCCCACACATTAATAATTTGTATAACTTAAAGCCATTAACACGATTTTCGTGTGAATACCACTGTTCTTTATGTTTGTGTCAAGTTTCAAATATGAAGGAATGCAAGTTTCATTAGACTTGTTTCAGTTTTTATACCATAAAGCTTAACAATTTAGGATTGGAAGTTGTAGGAAAAGGTATTTTAAAACTTTTTACTTATGTGGCTGAAAAGCTTTTTCAACAGGTTTGAAACATGGCCTGGAAAAGTGAGTAAGTAATTATTAAAGTGTTCTTCGAATAGGTACCTACTAAACTAGTCTAAATAAATTGGGATCAAGGATGATGATGAACACATTAATTTAATTAGCGCAAAAAGTCCAAATGCCTTTAAAAATCTGTCGGTGTACCTAGTCGTGTGGTCCACCTCTCTAGGTCTCGTTCCGGTATAAACGGAGCGAATAAATAGCGGCGAAGGTGGTGTGACGATCTGATCACGTTTACGGGTCAAACCTGGCCAGGGATCACACACGATCAAGATCAAGTCACAAGATAGACATGTATGGAGAATGGGGGGGGGGCTCTTGTCCAATAGTAGGACACTAATTAGTCAGAAAAAAAACATGGGTAAGTACACCAACGACTTATTTACAAATAAATATTCTGTTGCAATATTTACGACGACTAGAAGTTTATTATCTTTCAGTTTCTTACTGATTCAGAGAAAATATCATTCAGTTACCAATATGTACCTATATTTTCATTTTACCACAGCACAACTATTTACGGCGCTTTCAATACAAAACCAACATGCGTGTATCGCACAGATTGGACACCACGTCATGACCTGACATCCAGTCTGACAAACCCTCCCTCCACAAAACAAAAAAACAACCAAAAATGCACCTTAACACCTTGTCATAAAGTTGTGAGGTGGATGAGGTAGATGCAATACAAAGTTGGTTCAGCATAACCCTATATTTGCGCGTGACATATCCAAATGTTGATGCACTAGTGCGGAAAATGACGTGTCACCGTGTTCGCACCGAGTCGCGAGTGACGTCATATTATTACCACCTCGATGCTGACATGAGAGGTATTAGCTTTTAGAATTTTTATTCATACTTTTTGGTCTGTCTATTATAAAATTTGAATTCTGAACGAGTGAACATTAATTTGAATTTAGGATTTCTATTGGCTATTTCGTATTTTGTTTTGATAGTTTGGTCATGGTCCACGCTAATATAATGAAATCAAATCAAATGATCTATTTATTTGCAGCACGTAATCTAGATTCTCACGTTATCTAATAAGATAAATTGTTACTATTTCAAGAGCTTTGTAAAATAACTATCTTCTTGCAGTAAAGCACATATATAAGGAGCCTTTATTCAAGAACCTAATTTCGAATTCTTTTGATATTTTGTATACCTATCTAATCTTAACCAAACTTGCCACTGTCTGACAGTGCAACCATTGCAAACGAAAAGCACAGCACAGCCACATAACCACGTGTTACGTCATGTTTTCGACTAATGTCTAATTGTTTTGTTTCAGATTTTGGTTTTCAAAAACATCAAGTTCAATAAATTCCTTAAATAAGGCTCATAACCGTAGCATTATCCATCGTGTAGTTCATAAGAAAGATGGTACCGACCACGTATATAATAAATTATTATAATACAAATTAATCAATAACATTCATTATTATTCTGGGATGTAAACTTTCAAATGACTGAAAAGTCATAATTGCAACAAATGTAGATATTGCACCTGTTAATTCTTTCGTAACACTTATAGGTAATACAGAACGTAGAAAATAACAAACAAACTAAAGTAATTCGGAACCATCAAGTTTATTTCCTTTGAAAAACTGTCGTAAACCGCTACAAAGCAATCGTAAAATAATAAAATATTTGCAGATTCCATGCAAAAATATTCAAAGCAGTGAGTTAAGGCGGCCATATTATTTTGATACACAATGCGACACGCACGCCGCCTAGCGGTGGCTCGGTACTCACACGTTTGACAGCATCCCAAAGATGGCGGCGCGGAAAGCGCGGGAAGACACCACTGCGCACCACAATGCAACTATAAACTGCATTCCACCACATACACCAATAAACATCAACACTGAACACTCTGTAGAACTCCGGCGCCCACTGACGCCACTATCACCCCGGCTCACGCACTGTGCGGGTCACAACGCATGCCCAATCAAGTGACATAATATCACTAATTACGATGACGGAGCTATGCCTTCCCCGGCAGCGGATCGTCGAATGAAAACCTCCACCATGTTGTTACTGAATTTTATACTCCATCCCAGTCAGCAGAGCCTCCAAGTTTGCCTCCTTCAAATTCGTTATGCATACAGCACCAAGGGCTGTTGAATACCGTTCGCGTTTATTTATGAACAGGCAAACTTCTGGTGGCTGGTGGGACGTACGAAATACGTTATAGGCTCGCCTCCCCCGAGTGCCCGAGTGCCGGCCACCGGCGCCGCACACACCACCAACAATGCATGCGATCGCTGAAAAAGGGCTTTTTATGTATTCAACTTCACAACTCTGTAGCTCATCTGCAAGTCGTATTATGGACCTAATTAACAAGTTAATATGGGCGATCCGGGGCCGCCGCGTCTGCGCACACCGCCAGGAATCCATTCTGGATTTACAAATTTGAATGTCGAAGTCGAATTCAGGTTCATTCGAATAGCGAGAAGCCTTTGTGATTTCGGAATACACGAAAATTTAAATTCACCTGCGCAGAAAATGTTTAAAAGTTGTCCGGAGCAGCCGCGTGCGTTTTGAAGCTCCCGCGATTGCGACTTTGCAATGGTAAGGAGCGTTCAGAAATTCCGCCCCGCCCGACACCCCCATCACAAAGTATAATGATATCGTCGCCGGCGTTATTATGGCAGTCGTCATAAATATTTCATAGATGTTGCGAGGGCAGTAATGACCGAGTGACCGCCGATCGCCGAGACTCGTCGCCATCTTAGATTGCACATTATACCCCGGACTGCGTCCCCCCGTGCGAGTCATTATACCGAGATGTTGTGATATCTAACAGTCATTGACTGTCTCAACTTTACGTTGTAACGGAACCGTATAGTATCGGGAAACACTTCTATTGTTTCTTGTTTAAGTTCGCATTCGAACCATGTTCCTTAAAGAAGTTGTGAAGCACTTGCACCCTGCCTTGGTTTAACATACATTAGAGACAACTTACATTAAGCTTTACCTTCATTTTAAAGTCCCCTATGCAGCCGGAACTCTTCCCATCAATAACGAAACTCGCTACAGGAATCTTTGCATTCTACACTTATTTATGTTAGTGCCGCTTGGACGAAACCTCATGAAACTGGAAAGTTAATGAGCTGTTCTGATGCCCACGCTATCTTTGGGTCGATCCGTATATAACTCTGACAATCCGTAGACCTACATTTGCGACAGGAGAGCTGTTCGAAAAATCCATATCTGTTCCATCGAAAAGATTTTTAATGAAACATCCACATTTCGTCTAGGTACAAGTTTGTTACTCGTGGCGGCGGCACGTGCGGCCCCCGCAGACGGCGACGGCGTGAAGGTGGCTAATTACCTCGTCCTCGGCCGGACACCGGCGTCCTTTGATCACCAGCCTTTGATCGGCCGGCGACACTACGTAAAGGTACGCCGCTTAGGAGCAAAGCGGACATCCGAGTTGATCCGAGTAGTAGGTATTTGCCCTGGTAGAAGTTTTTCAAAAACATAACTTCTCTAACTTTTAAGTTTAGGGAAGAGAAAGTGGAAGTTTGTTTTAATTTTAATACTAAACTAACCAGTTCGGTATTAACTATTTAAACAAAACCAGGACCAGTGGGTTAAGGTACCTACGCTGAATCTAACATTGGAAAAGTTTACTTGCAGATCCAGAGCTCAGCTCAGACTGGAAAATATTCAGCTGTATTCAGAAGATGTCCTTTATACTCTCTAGAGTGTCGGCCGTCGAGTTCTACCGATCTCCTTTGACTAAAACTTGTTAGAGGTCCGTATTAAAATTCAAAAACGACGCACGGAACTCAGTCCCGATTCCTGAAAACATTATTCAGGGGATTTGAATAATGATTTTGTTTTAGTCCGTACTCACACCTCTGTTTAATGTATGCGAGAAGATTGGAGCCCCGAAAGTTCGTAACGCGATTTTTGGTCGGACTTAAATGGTTTTCAAACTTAATTTTGTGGGCACTCGGCTTTTTAGTCGCAAAATGTGTTTATGCAAGAATCCCTTTATGAACAAAGTTGTTGTAATTTATTGCGTTTAACTTGCAAAGTGTGGAAGGATTGGACGAGAGTTGTGTGACAAAGTGCACTTCGTAATTGGATGTTTGAGGTGTAATATTTTAGAACAAAGTTTAGTGTCTCGAGCTGGTAGAGTAATGAAATGAAAAATAACTATAAAAACTAAGAATTGTTATTATATTATAGAGTGATAACCTTCAATGGAGTAATTAATGGAATTGTAGTTAGTAAATATCAATTATTCACCCAATACCAACAATTTAGAAGTACCCATCAGTTTCGGGGTTTTCGTAGATTATTATTATGTAGCTTTTGTTGAGATCTCAATAAGAGACACATTGTAGGTATTACGATCCGCTAAGTCTCTTTCACATCTATACGTTTTCGACTCAGTTGCACGGCAACCATTAACGGTACGGTAAAATACTTATGCATTTCATTAAAACTCCTCCAAATCCTCGTTTTCAGTACGTCGTTCTCCAAACGAGCTCATAAGTGCTCTCGCCAGCTCGCTGCGACTTCAGACAGCAACAGTCAAAGTAATTTTACAGAAAAAAGAGAACTCGCCATATTTTATTCAAATTCCGCGTCGCGAACAGTTGAAGCGGAAAAAATATGAATATGATTTCCTTACGCACTTTAGAGAAGTTGCCTCGCGCCAAATGAAGCATATTTCGAGCCATAACACTCGCATTATTCAGAAGAAAAAAACTTGAAGGAGACGGCTATTCATGACGCGATTTCTTTGTGTGAAGTCGCAAAGTAGAAACATGCAGGCTGAAGAAAGCGAGAATACTTTTTCAAAAAGAACTAAACTAATGATTATATTATGGGACTGTCTGTTTTGTTTTACATATTACATTTCTGACATTCCAGTTTGCCAAAAATATTTATTTATTTTTGTTACGGTACTGACTTTCTTTTTTATATGATTTATCCAAACTGATACAACCAGTTTGTAACTTTAATTTTCAGAGAATAATGCTATTGTCGCAGGTTATTGTGCTGGAAAGTTCCTTATAAGTTATACGAAGGTACCAGAATTTACCTCAAAATAACGTTTTACATGTTTGTTTAAATACTTGCCTTGCGACTAGTGTCTGGACTTCACTGCTCGTACTGATACTTTAGTCGCAGAGTGAACAGGAAGCTTTATTCAAAGTAAGTCTGAAGAACAGTTGAAGAGGGAAGCGCCTTAACTTTTTATATACATTTTCTTCGCTAAATGAACTGAAACTGTATTTCGCAGATGCTAAGCAAACTTACTTTTTGGGTTAAGTATCGCTGGAAAATGGACCGTTTGTTTTGGCTCGGTTTTGGGACAAAAAATACGCAAGTTTGGCTTGAAATGGATGAATGTTAATGCTAGTTAGTACTGCTGTATAGAAAGTTTTGGTTGAAACTGCGAATCTACTAAATAGAATATAATATCTACTCGTATGTCTCAATAGAGTATTTACTTTATTTCGTAACTTTCCAATACAAATATAGGTATCCATTTGTTTATTTTGAAATCAGAAAAGAAAGGATTAAAAAAAGAAGATTTTCAAATTTAATTCGATTTTTAAACATTTATTGACTATTCATTTCCTATTTTCCACTAAAAGTTTATGTCCACCCTTGTCTCTGAAACTTTAGCTTCTTTTCATAACTTTCAGTATATCAACATCATCAAACAAAATATTTCAAACACAAATTCTAATAGCCATAACACATCGTCTACAAACGACTACGGAACCAATTTTTCAAATTAAACGTTAAAACACGTTGTTTTTCCTTCGCCCTAGGACTTCATGTAAATTATATTGAGCGGGGAGAGGTCTGCCCACCCCGCTCCCCGAGATAGCGTAATGATGCTACGAGATAACGTAAATGTTATGTTATTATTTATTGTAGTGTTATTTTCAATGGCGCGTTTCTTTTGTTTCATTTTACACCTTGGTAAAGTCAAGAGCTTTCAGAACTTTTCAGGTTTGTACGATTTGGAATGAAATAGAGTCATAAGATGGGCATTAGTAGTTGACCTTAACAGTTGATAATTAATTCATAAAGGTGTTCAATTAGTAAATGTTAAAGCCAAAGGTGGCCTACACTTGAGGTCAGGGACAGGTTTTCAGTTAAAGTGGTTTAAGGCGGTACAATCTTTGGTTTCTAAACGACGCAGTCTCTCTTGAAAAAACCTATTAATTTATAAATTACATTTATAATGCAAATAGGCTATATACATCAAATTAAACCAGATGAAGCCGGTTTTCCTAACTGACTACCCTGAGAAGAAATACCAAAACAAACTCAGCGGATATTGAGCTGAGGCATATTTGCCGCGGTAGGTACCTACTTAGTAGCATTTAATTCTTCTAGTCTATGCTATCTAGGTACCTGCCAACAAAAACAATCTAATTAAAAGAAAAGAAAGAAGTGAAGCTAATGAAATTATTCAAAAACCAACCTCATTTGAAATACAACGTCCCTCGTTTCTGTCAATGCTTGACTTTTTCGAGTCGCTCTCAAATCTGCAAGACAAACAACAGAGGCTATGGAGTTAAACAAACGACGTGTACTCAACGGAGAGGCGAAGTGGGTAGGTATCGGTTGGAAACGATCGAAATCTTAGGAGAAACTGACAACTTAATTTCAGTGCCTTTGATTTCAAAAACTGCGGAATTCATAGATATGTAACTGCGAAAGTCACTCTGTTTGTCTGATCGAACGGATGTGAATTTGATTTGAAAAATTGCTAATTTCTTATAAATAAACCGTTGGATTTGAAGTTAAATATGATCGATACTTGTGTGTTAGACCGTACTCATTTTCAGGCACACAGGCGTCAGTCGACCAAGGAAAAACTTAACATTAAATTACTTAATTGCCCGTTCATTTAGCTTAACTACAGTAAATATTGCATGCGGGTAAAATAAAATCCACAGTAATTTTAAGCAAAAGTTTTCTGTCGCGGTCCTCATTACCCTCAGCAGTTTCAAAACATGTTTATTCCCTAAATTCTATTTGATCTCCAGCACGCCTCACAAAGTGTTCCACACACCGCCGCCGATATCTGGCTCAATCAGCGAGACTTCGTCGCTGAATTTTTCCACGCTTCTTATTCATGGACATTACTTATGCATGCAGCAAGCGAAAATATTACAGCATTTTAATGAAAGAAATATTAATTTTGAAGCAAAGTTTTCTTTGCGGTCGCGACGACGGGCGGAATTAAGTTAGGTCCGGGCGAGTTTGTGGCCCCCCCACATTCTAAATATGCTTCGCTGAATTTTAGTTGGGGTTTTGAACCGTTCGTTAAGACCTACATTTTATTATTTGAGTAAATAAATTAAAGGGCGGAGAAAATGCGCCGTCTGGTGAATGTTTACAGGGCGCAAGAGTTGAAAGACTTTCTCTTTAGGAGGATGGAATGGAAATGAGAGAGATTCATCTTCTTATTTTAATATCACGGACAAAGTTATGTTTTACATAAGTGTACAACAGAAAGTAATTTGGTGTTGCGACGTACTTAATTTTACTAAGTTTAGTAACTCAGAAAGCTCATGAAAAGTTTAGAGTATAGGTATGATATGCACAATCATTACGCTTAAATATTATATGCAAATTCAGCAAACCCGACATTTTTAATCCTCTTTTAAAATCCCTTCAACTTAAAGCTGTAAAATAAAAACGCATAGTTGATAAAACTGATTCTTCACGCTGTAAAATTAAATCAAGCATCAGAATCAAAACAAACGGTTGTTCGCAGACACAATTATTTTGACTTTTCGAGCACTCATTACAATTCCCTACAGAATCACAAAGAGTCTTTAACTTCACTGCCATGGGAAAATAATCTTTCATCAATTGAAATAAGTGTGTGGTTTTTGGAATATAAAGGACAAATTAAGTTGGTACACTTAGAGTAAGTGATTACTCTCAGTTTAGTCATAAAAATGTTAATGCTGCAAAAACAAATAGCGCTTAATGTATGCCGAGGGGAAGAGAATTACTAGGAAGCAGACAACTCACTATTTTGCTACATTGCTGCTGGTACTGCACTTGAACGAGCTTGATTCATGGCTTTTTTTTTTTTTTTTTTTTTATTTTTTTTTTTTTTTATAGGATGGGAAATCATCAAATGACCCCTCCCGCTCTGGGTGGAGCGGCAGGGAGTGTCAGACTTTTACTGACTAAAACCCACCCTTAGTCCTCCTAGTGCCTTTCTTCCCAGGGCCGCGGTAACTCTTTCGAACATATTCCGCAACCCTGGCAGGCTCTGGCCCTGGCGGGCCCCGTCTCCGTTGCTGACTGCTCTTTCCGGCGCGTTCGGAGTGAAACGCGCCGTCGACTCTGGCCTGACCTGATCGGACAGCGAGCTACCCATTGCTCGCTGTCCGCAGGCGTCAGTCACTGCGCCTTGCTCAGGAGCGTCAGTTCCTGAGAGGCGCAGCGACTAACGTTCGTCTGGAGGAGGCGAAATGGGGCCATTACTGCAGTGTGATTCTGTAAGACTTCATTCTAAACTTCGAATCTGAATCCGCTGTGAGTTTCTTGATTGGCATTCTAAAACTCGGTTGATAATTCGAATCTACACTAGCGCTACTATTGCGAGCGTGTTTGCGAGTTGAACTAAATTTACCTCGAGATTTTGACAGATAAAGTATGAGATGACGTAAAAAGTGGCATTCTATAAGGTAATTCCCCTGTCACTTCGACGTTCACTTTGCACTCGAACGCGATTCAAAGTGTCAAATTAAAAGCATCTATTTTATAATAATAATAATAATAATAATAATAATAATCGTTTATTTATACAACAGGGCACATTTACAATAAAATATGTTACAATAAATTTTACAGAACACATATTTCTTTTTATTCATTTATGAGTGAAAATAGAATAAATCATAGTTAAATAGTGTTTAAATAAAGTTTTTAAAGTTATAAAGTGAATAAGTGCCTACCTACTTAAGCCGACGATGGATGAAAAGAACGTGTCTCATTTGGACTGAAACATTATTGATGGATTAGAAAACAAAATAAACACTTCTTTAATTAATATTATTTTTGAAATTCACAACCAGAAATATAAACTTACTTCATGATTATTTCACTATTATTACCGGCACTGATCGATCAAAAAACAAACAGAACGTAAACAAAACAATGCAACCAAAAGTACTCTGTGTATGCAACGAACTTTTAAACGTCAACGGCAATAAATGAAAATATTGTCCACAGATTACTTATGATATTATCTGTCAGTCATTTCTTTTCGTAAGGTAAGCATAGATTATATTCACGGCACGAATTTAGAGTTTTCTGTTTTTTTTTTACTTATTAGCTGCCTTAAATTCCTTAAAATAAGAAATTTTAATTTAAACATCGTAATAGCTAAAAATCTGTGTCAAAAACTGGTAAAATGAAAAACCGATAAATCCCGACTTAGATTTTGTTGAGTGTGGTAGTCACTAGTACAGTGTTGGTCGCTTTGGAGCTCACTTCACTTCGCAAGTGCCTAGGTGATGCTTACAGAATGCAAAATCAAGGTCATTTTGAACCTTATGCGAAGTGAGAGTGAATAACGACTTGAAATGCGAGTTGTTGTTTGAATTTTACAGAATCGACGTGCTGGCACTCCATTTCGGCCCCCTCCCGAGCAGTGGCAGCGGCGGCGACGGTGGCGGCGGCTGCGGCGGAAGCGACGGCGGCGGCGACGGCGGTGGAGGAGGGTTTTCTCCTCGACCCGGCCCTGGCGGGTGGACCGCAGGCTTTGCCCCCAGCCCAGTGATCGGCCGGCTTGCCAGCTGCCGCACATGCGAAGCAGTGCGGCGCGGCGTCGCACGAGCCGGCCCTGTGACCGGGCTGACCACAGCGGAAGCAGTGGTCACTGCGGTCCACCTCCGAGGTGCAGCGTGCTCCCACGTGGTTGCCAACTTGGCAACGGAAGCACCTCAGAGGTCTGGGCTCCAGCAGTTTTACCTGCGCGGAGACCCAGCCCACCAAAAGCCTTCGGCCCTCCGAGACTTTCTTGGCCGCCGACACGGGGCAGCTCACCACTACGGTTCGCATGCCCGTGTTGTCAGGACGGATGGTGCCCACCTTCACCTCCTCTGTAGAGCACCCCCCCGTCCCGACGACGGCGGCCAACACCTCCTCCTCCGTGACGGAGTCGTCCAGGCCCAAAATGCGCATGTCTATGCACTTCGTGGGCCTGGACACTCGGACGTCATCCGCGCCCAAGGACGCCCTAAGCCTTTCGGCTAGAGCGTCCGCGGCCGGACCGCTGTCTGCTCCAGGGATCTCCAGCATCCTGGCCCCGGTCATGGTGACCCTGAGCCGGAGACCCCCGACGATGCCAATCTCACTGAGGTTGACGGCCTCTTTCGCCTCAGTGAGGATATTGGCATACGACACGCCCCTCTTCACCGCGTCCGGCTGCAGCGTTAAAACTACAGCCGCGGTCTTCGGGGCGCGGAGCGCAGCCGCGACGCCTCGCGCTCGCTGCCGCCGCCTTCTCTCCCGCCTCTTTGCCGCCCTGGCTGCCTTTCCCGCCTTCTTCTTCTCCCCGGCCACTTGCCATTCGGCTTGAGCCGGGGGAGGTTCAGAAGGCGAGGAAGCCGGGGGGAGCTGCTGCACGGCTGGCGCAGGAGCCTTCGCCGTCCGCGCAGCCACCCCACCCTTCCTCTTCCTTCCCGGGGCCGGGTCCGGTTTTCCCGACACCGGCTTCGCGGGTGCCGGCCCGGACCCTTTGTCCTGGCCGGACGACCCCGGTGTGGCAGCCACGGCGGCCGCGTACGAGGCCGCCTTTTGCCGGCCTGGGGCCTTCCCAGTCGCCGCACTCGCTGCCAGCGGGGGGCGCAGAACGATCCCCTCCAGGACGGAGAACCGCGCCTGGAAGGCAGCCATCTCCTGCCGCACCAGGTCCAGCACCTGGTTCTCCTGCGGCACGGGTTGGCTGTCCTTCTTGCGCCCCCCTTGAGGCGCCCCCTGTGAGCCGGCTCCTCGGAGTCCAGCCAGGTCTGCTCGGAGCTTCGTGTTCTCCTGTTGGAGAAGCTCCGTGGCGGCCGCCAAGCGGTTGACCTCCGCCCGCAGCTTGGACATTTCGTCCGACGGAGGCCCACCACGGTTAGCCTCCGCAGCCGCCAGAATGGAGACCGAGGCCTCCACGACCTCCGCAAACCTGGCTTTCCACTCCTTATCGGAGCCGCCAGCGGTGTCCGGCTCATCACCAGAAGAAGCCGAAGCTCTCCGACCGGCTTCTCCAGGGTAGCGCCCCTCCTCGGCGAGCTTTGCGGCTCTCTGGGCTGCTTCCTGGGAGGCGACCACCCTGCCCTTGCCTCCATCTCGGCCCTTACCCCGCCTGCTGGTGGGGATTTTTCGGGCCGAGGCAAACTCTCCATTGGAGGATGACTCCCCTGGTCAGCCTCCGGTCTGGGCCGCTTGCGGAAGAACCCGGAGTTTTCCGCAGCAGCCCCCACCCCCTCACGTCCTGAGCTCGCCGAGCCGACGCCGGATGCCGAGTCGTCAGAGTCCAACTCCGCACCCGCACGACGCTCGAACGAGCCCTGCCTCCAAAATCGGGCACTGCCCGCGCCTTGCCCGACCGACACTTTGTCGAGCGTTTTGGCGCTGCATTGGATCAGGTCCTCAAAGGACGCTGATCGGGAGCCTCCTCGGCTCTTGTTGCTTATAGCAAACGGCGAACAAACGTTGCCCCCCCCAGAATACGAAGGGCTTGACACTCCTGAAGAGAGTGTGGCGGATTCTCCTTCTGCTAAGCAGCCGGTACCGCCCTGGGGTAGTTCTCAATCGTTTGAACTCTCCATGTTACTGTTCCTTTTAGAGGGTGCGGTCCCTATCTCCTAACCTCTCTACTGCCTGCTCGCTGCCCTCACAGTCACGTCTGATGATCAGACGCGTACCAGAGAGCAGCGAGCAAGCCAGTGAGACGCACACCGTCCGAGGACCCGAACACTGCTCAAGTCTCCGAACGGTGTGCCCCTCTTGTGTCTCTCTTGGTCTGGTCTCTCACTTGGGACCTTCCGGCATGAGTGGCTCTACCGGCAAAGCCCCCAAGATCACTGAGACACGCAAGCCCCACCACGACGGCAACGTGGAGACACGGTTGGTGGGGTGATTCATGGCTTGAGTGGAACCTCTTTCATTATGAAGTTTAGTATTTTAATTTGCTTGAGCTTGGCTGCCTTTAGTTTAGAAGAAATTGCTCCGTGTGTATTCGAAAACACAAAAATACTTAAGTATATAGCGAGCGATGCGGATGAATTTTTTGACGCCATATTTTAGGGTTAACTTAGTAAGGATTTTTGATTTTTATTTTTAGTGTACCTATATAGTTAGTTAAGTATATATTAGAACAACTGTTAATATCTATTCATAAATAAATAAAAATATAATAATTAGTATACAAGGTTCAACAGAAATAATGCAAAACCTGAAAAGGGGTTGCTGTTAGTACTCATCAATAAGAAGAACTTAATTTATTATGAGACCAAACAAAGAAATAAGAAAGTATGAGACCAACCCTGAGGTTGCGAAAAAAAAGAAGTACAGTACATTTTGTCGAATTATGCAAACATAAAGGTTGTTAGTTTTTTTAAGTGGTTAAGTTTTTCACAACACTTTTTTATACAATTATACAAGTACACTCAAGTCACAATGCAGTCACCTTTTTGGCTGATACACCGTGTTCATAAATACGTACGTTTTAGTGGATTGTTCAGAAAGTTCATGTTATTTTTTTTATATTGGATCATGGCCTCAAAATGCATTTTCATGAAAATGATGAGCAGTAGACATCACAGACCATACTTCCGCTGGCAAGTGGATGATGAGGCATATCTTTTGTATTAATATTTCTACCTACAATTCGGTTTCCCCTCTTCGGGTAAACAAACAGTCAAGGTAAGATATACTCATAAGTAGGTGGCTCGCTGGAATTGATTATCGTCGGCCGATAACAGGCCCACCGCATCCCCCGGACCGTTATTTTGGCGGGAAAATGATGGATGTTCCAGGAAAATATTGTGGCCAAATCTACTGGAAACAAATACACAATACCGGCAAAGTTTGGGCTATGTATCTGTGGATATAGTATATTAAAATCTGGCAATTATTTGGTTTTATTTTGTAGATTCAGGTACTATTTGAGTGAGGTGCCTTAGGTGTATTCATGAATACTTTTTCAACGTTAAACTACTGAGGAAACCCCTCATCTTTTCCTTCAAAAAGTACACAAAACTTATTACATATTTTCCTACATTTAATAAAACAATCGAGTTCTTTATGGAATCAATTGTTAAATGTCAGACCTACTAAACAATTAAGTACCTAGCATGACATTCAAAGTACCTACTATTTTCGTTTGATATTAATACATACTGATTACTTGAATATAGGCAGGGACTAATGTAAAAATCAACGTCTGAAAAAATTAAGTAATTTATTTTTTCAGGCTAACGAGCGCCATCTGCGATCCGAACGCACCGCAAACATGATGGATTCGCGTCAGAAAATACTCTCGGAAATTATTCAAATGAATGCGCCCACTACCCACCTACGTTGTTTTGTTTCCCGCGCTTTCTTGTTTCAAAACTGTATAATTTGCGCGGGCTTCGGTTATCGTCAATTTCGGTTTTTGTGTTTTTAAAACGCGTGCCAAAAATACTGGCTGAAAATATAGATCGAAAAATAGCGCAATGTTTGTACAAGAACTTGTTACAATATTACCTATGCTAACTAAGTCATACTGTTTCGTGGACATTTTTTTTAAATTCAGCCTAAACCGTCCCACTGCTGGGCAAAAGCACATCCTTCCAGGCATTATTTTCCCGAGCTACTTCAAACCAGCCTTTGCAGTAGGCGTTTAGGTCTTCTCGCCATTTCTTCCTAAGCCGGCCTCTGCGCCGCCGTCCATTTTCAGGCATTTGTGGAGGCTGACGTGGCCCCGCCAATAAATGGTAGCCTTTTCTCCTACGTCTATGATCCCCGGATTCAGTTCGTTAGTGGTCAATGGTCACACAACAAAAACAATGAAGATTAAATACTTACGTGACGTTATTCCCATGTTAGCACAACATAAGATTAGCTACGATAAAAATCAATTTAAAGTTAAACAAACAAAAAGATGTTGACTTCACAAAAGCGGGAAAAACCCCTTTATTTGTCTAAAAATAAACAGTAAGTTAATAAAACAGAACCCACTTTGAATCCATTATACCCTGGCTTGAAGGGTTGATATTAATTCGGAAAATATTCTTTTTTAAAAGGGGTGTTTTTCATCAACTTGCACCTGCGGTCTTGTTTAGTTTTTTAAGGTCTGGTCTGGATGAAAGCTTATAATTAAGTGGGGAAATTGAATGTTTTATGTGAGCGTGTTTTGATGTACGCGTTTAAAATTGGAATCGGAATACAAATGCCTTGTTCATATGAACTTACTTACCATGCAGGCTTATTTATTCATAAAGAAATTACCGCATGCAGTATATTCAAATTGTCAATAGAACATTTGGATTTGGAATCCGCTAATCAGTCTAATCTGTATTTAAACCAATCAAAAGCTTAATTTTTTTTGAATAAACCTGCATGTTAAGCTACTGATTAGCAGATTGTTATTTTTTTTTTCATACCTAGAAAAAAATAATCCGGTCTAGTGCAAATTGGACCTCACATGAAGGGTTCGTACCATCGTACAAGATATTAAATTAGCCATACTATGAGCTACTTATAATTTATTTTTATTATTTGTTGTTGTTGAGTGTTTGTTGAGTGATTATTTCAACTGTCTACCTATTACGGTTCATGAGATACAGCGCTGGCAGACAGACGGACGGACGGAAGGACGGACAGCGGAGGCTTAGTCTTAGGCTTAGGTCCTGTTGGCTTTTGTTTAAGGAACCCTAAAAAACTAGTTAACGATTCTTTGCCAAGCCCCAAATCGTATATAGAACTTCCCTTTGGCAAAGGAGAAGCGGTAGCTATATGATTTCCAGTAAATAACGTGTATATACAAAGCCGACACTTCAGGCTTTTGTTCGTGACACGGTTTCCTTTCTTTATCGTCTCATGCCACAGAGTAATAACAGAGATAGAGACGAAAATATTACACGAATTAAGACCTGTTCTATTAGTGCAAGAAATAATTAATTTTCCATCTTTGACTTTTCATATCGACATGGGTTTACTGAGGTAACAGATTAGTTTAAAGTACACTTGTGGATATTGATTTGTATAGGACCTAAGTTAGTTGAAAAGCTGATATCGTGACTAGATTCCAAAATAAAAAAAATACTCTTGAAGACAATCTTAAAAGTCCAAGAAACAAAATAAGTGTGTCATCTTTTTTCTGTTCTACGTATCAGTGTTGCCACATTATCCCTCGCCCCGCGTGTGACGGAGTGCCCTCGTGACGTAAGCTATGTGCATAAATTTCGTGGAGAGTTGTGACATGGCAACCCCGCCACCTTTGTGACGTCAAGGGCTTTCGTCTGACGGTTCTCGAGAGTGTTGCTAGATGCGATTTATTACTTTTTTATTTTGTTTTCGTGGTGTTTACGACTTAGACCGAGTCACGCTTTTCTTTTTTCTTGTTGTTTATTGCAGCAATGTTTTCTTTTCAAAAAAGTATTGCATTAACTGATTTCACTGCATCCAAAGACTACAATAGTATACTGGCTATAGACAGGCAACTCTACCTTATTTTTAATACTAGGAAGTGGTCGAACTCAGCGCCATCTAGTTTTTAGTTAAGGGAACTAATTTATATAAGTAAATGTATAGGTTGGTAGGTGTATAGCTGCTGTCTGATCCTTTATATTAGGTAGGGAGATGAGTGTATCCGCTATACAAGTACTACAAACATACGTTCTACATAAAGGGAAAAAAAACACAATTGAATTTAAACCATTTTATTTAGAAAAACATCACACATTTTACAATAAAATTTTATGTTCGCCTTTTTCGTCCCTTATGATTAAGGTAGTGCCGATTAGCCTTTTCTTTAATTGAATCGTTAATATTCTAAAAGGTTATTTGGCCAGTGAGAACATTATTGATATCTTTGCACCAGTCCTTTACAACAACAACACACACAACACAACACAACACGAACGTTCGAACGAATTGTAATGCGGCTCAACAACATCGAGAAACGAAAGCTCAACTCAACCTGCAGATGCACTAGCGAAACAACAAAAACTCTATTGCAAAAGGAAAATAAATGCGCACGAGTTACATTCTCACGCAGCCATTTGCAATTAAGTGTGGCCATTCAAAAACAAACTTTTGCACGTTTAAATACCAAAATATAACTTCTTCACTATTAAAGCTCATAATAAAAACCTAATTATGTACTAATTCATATATTCTATTATTTTTATATAAGGAGATCATGAAATTATATTATTTTTCTTGATTAATGTTATAAAGTAACTCCCAGAAAAAAAATTATATATTTAACCGTAGCAACACCGCAATTTGTTTCCCTTAACTAAAAACTAGATGGCACTGTTTTCAATAAAAAAATGGAATTTTAATTTTGTTCTAAGTTGCCATAGCATGACTGCATCGTCTTAGCTCTTCTTGCTTCAAAATCACACTTATACATACCTCAATGTAGTTCAAATTTCAGTGCTCGTTATTAGTTTTCCTGGTTTATTAGTATTATTTTTCGCGATATCCCAAGGAAATAATTAGAACTTTTTTTTTAAATGACTACATCGGTTTAATCTGAAACATCTAATTCCATTGCTTTCTTATTCCGAACGAAATTCTTGAATTTTTATTCCGAAGTTTAGTTAGATGCCTAATCAAGAGTCAGTCGATAAACAACAGAGCTCAAAGGACACGTTCCTTTCCAACTTGATTGACGTTTGTTCGAATTCGGAACGCGGACAAAAAAGTAAAGTTTGTCACATCTCGGCCAGTGCCTCTCGTAAATCAAAGAGGTTTTATATAAAACGTTATTTTTCTCTTAAAGCGAAGGGAACGGGTTTAAGGGTGGCGTAAAAAGTTTTTTTCTTACTTTTATGGCGTGAGAAAAAAAGGGCAGGTGAATGTGGAGGGCCGATATTAAAATGTTTCATGTAAATTTTCAGTCGTTCAGCGGGCTATATTTCAGGAGTTGTTCTGTCTGTCTGCGAATTTGGTATTCATAGACGGCTCTTAGTTTAATATTGGGGTTAAAGCGACTTCCTTGAGTGTATTTTTGTGAGTTTACTTTAATCTTTTTTAATTTGAATAAAGGGGCTAACTTTAAACACGAAAGATGATAATGTGACGTGTAGGCAACCGAAAAATAACGTTTTCAACAATGTTGACATCAGTCTTGTAAGACAACATAATGATTTCTTGGAATAATTAAATGGTTTTTGCTGAAGAATTTATCACTGTTTGCAGTCTACACAAATAACTAAAAATTAAAATGAATTCTGAGATATCTGAAGAAAGAAATATCGATTTAATTGTACTTACCTATATTGTATATTTCAAGCCAATATGACTTTTTCTTTTTTTTCTGATATTATCTGTGAGTAGGAATCGCGGTCAAACTGCAGATGAATCACAGTAATATCGCATTTTTTTCAACCACCGGGAAATATATCCAATAAAACGTTCGGCCAAAAATGACTGCAGATCAATACAAAAAGAAGAAAAATATAAATAAAGTATGTAAACTAAGACGAAAATGAAAACGAGTTTACAGTTGAGATTAATAGGTGAGGTTTTTATGAATACCCAGCGGTTTATGAAACACCGAAGGGTCGGACTGCCGACCAAGTGGACAGGCACGGATTTAAATAGAGCATCTATCTGTGGCTTTAGATATTTTGTAGATCATCAAACAAATTTTTCTTTTTTTTTGTGGATGGGAAATCATGAAATGACTCCTTCCGCTCTGGGTGGAGCGGGAGGGACTGTCAGACTCTTACTGACTAAAACCCATCCGTGCTTCTCCTAGTGCACTTTGCGTTCCAGGGCCGCGGTGACTCTTGTAACCAAAATCCGCAACCCTAGCAAGATCATCAAACAACTTTTTCGATGTGTCACGAATTACAAATTAAATTTCAAAATGACAATTCAAGTTATCTGATTGGCTGTGGAACATGTATTCAACAAATTACAGCAGTTGATGCACGTTTGAGAATTGGTCACAGTTAATTTTGCGCTGATTTTCATTCCAGAAATCAATTTCCCTGATCTGGCCTATCTGGCCCAATACAAAATGCGTTCAACGCTAAACATTATTTAAAATATTAATAATTTTTTTATTAATTTTAATATAATTAATTTCTGCCAAAAATGTAAATAAAACTCCTTTAGCTCTCACACATTACGTTAATTAAACACAACTTACACATTTACAGTTTTAATTATTTTGTCGCTACATACGTAATTTTTTTGTGTGTTTATTTGACTGCAAGATTCCAACTATCCTACTTATTTATGAAAACTTCTCAAGAGTCTAATTTTAAATCAGTTGATTTAAAATTAGACTCTCAACAGATTTATACAACTTGAAGAGTTTTCAAGTTGTATAAATCTGTTGATGAACTGTTTTTCTTACCCGACTGCGTCAGAAGGAGGGTAATGTTTTTCGAGCGTATGTGTGTATGTTTGTATGTTTGGTTGTTTGTATGTATGTCCATGTCTTTGGGCCGCCCTACAGCCCAAACGGCTAGACGGATTATGACGGTGTCGTTGAATTCGTCAGAATTGTGGTAGTGGCATAGGCTTCATGAATTTTCAAAACTCACTAAAATTTAGGAAATAAAAAAAAATACTGTCAAAAACCCGACCGCTAAAAACGACTAAACAGTTCCAAACAAGTCGCTTTTCAAGCAGTATGATGCAGTTCAATCACAGATCTGAGGCCACAAACTGCATCAGCCTGCTTGAAAAGCGACTTGTTTGGAACTGTTTAGTCGTTTTTAGCGGTCGGTGTTTTTTACAGTTAGTATTCGATTAACTTAATAACTAAAACTTTTTAAATTCGCAATCTTTAAACACAACACCAAAATCAATCCCCTTCACATCAAATAACAGGCACCTTCAAATCCATCTCTGCAAATTAAGCCGTTCAGCGGCCCTCAGTTTGTTTTGATTGTATTAATTAAAAGTAGATCCCTCAGCTCCAAGATTAACACCTCTCTTTTCTTCAGGTCGTCCATATTCATGTTCGCCGAGGTTCGTTAAGAACTAAGGGTTTTTCATCCTATTTACATACCTTTGCGAATGCTGAGGGAAGCATTCTTTTGGCGCTACTTGGGAGTGTGGATGGGATTCTTTTGAGTTGCAGCTAGGAAGTTATATTTTTAGGAATAGGTAAGTAGTACATACATAGTTTTTAGTTAGTTTATTTTATTTTATATTAAAAATATAACTTTTACTTTTGAAGAAGTTTAATGTGAAGTTATATTTTTAGGAAGGTACCAATCATTTCATTGATGAAACTTTAAAACTACATACTACTTATGTAATGTGTGGATGGATAAATTGTGAATTTTACCAAAACAAACATGACATTGTGCACGGAAGGTTCCGAAGTAGTACCTACTTATTTACTTGTTTGATATTGATTTTGAGTCATTTATTTATAAATTTATATTTTTTATGTTCAATGTTTACTGTTTTTTTTAAATTATATTATTATAAAGAATTCGACCTACTATGAGAATGATGTTCATGCAGGCGCCTGTAAGTGAAATGCTTACAGAGGATCCTCTCGTAAATGTTGCTACAAAATATTGTTTTGTAAATGAGTCGTTGGTGTGCCTTGTTCAATATATAAATAAAATAATAGTAAGTGCACACAACCGATAAATATAATTGAAAAAAATAAATTTTGGTATTTATAGTTTTTGTACCTAATCTCAAAGATCTAATCAAGTTTTGTAATTATTACTGAAATATGTTTCCTTAATTCCTCATGATTTAACTTAATCTATATTGTACGAGCATCGCCACATGATATTAATTGTTTTAGTTTTTACCTGAACAAGCATTTGCTAACTCGCCGATATTTATGTACATTCGCTGACTAGACTATTACGCTCGCCACAAGTCACCTACTTTATGTATTATATAATCTAATGTTTTTACTGATAAACTGTCAATCATTTACGGACACAAAACAGTGATTTTATTTCCTGTACACATCCCTTGTGATTCGTCCATCTACAGACTACTTCTCAGTGTGCGGAGCTACTGCCCGTACATATATTTTAGCACAACAAAAACACATCACTCATTGGACCCAAAATACAGACAAAAGCCTATATTCTTCCCACCTTCGCCCGTACTAAAATATCAATTGCTTTATCCCCCGTTTATATATTCTATTTCCGTCCATTCGCATGTCATCATATCTCCATACCACATACATACAGACATAAACCTTGGGCCGACCATAAAACCTTATTGTCTATACCTCTTTTGTATTCTCGTAAAATTAAATTGAGTAGGTAAGTAAATATTTCTTTTCCATGCATCTTGCTAGAAACGCAAACAATAACAAGCTTAGGGCTGATTTTTCAATCGTCAGTTATCTTCTAACTAAAGAATATAAATGGCGGTTACTATACAAAAGCTGTCAAACCGCCAATTTAATTCTCCAGATACAAGCTAACTGACTATTGAAAAATCACCCCTAAGTCATGAAAAATGCTTAGTTTAAATACTAATTAATAAATTCTCTACCTAAATCATTTGAATTTGGAATCCGCTAATCAGTAAGTATATAAACTTTAACCTTAACCTTATGGGTTAGGTTAAAATGTTTAGATTTTTTTATGAATAAGCCTAGGTAAGTATACGCGTAGCAAGAAACAGAGATTTCTGTGACAGAGAATATCAAATATATGATTAATCTTTGTTGAATCAAGGCCGATGTTTCGGCATTAATCTTGACTAAATTGTGTGGATTTGAATATAAACAAGTCATTTAAGACATCGTTTTCATCAAAGTCAAAGTCAAAGTAATTTATTTGTTAAACATAGGTAATATGGTACATGGTATAAAAAATTGTGTTGTATCACTATGTTTTACCTTGCAAGGCGTACAAATTAGGCGTAAAAATACAAGCTAAGTAAGTCTATTTCAAACAAGTCGTAAATAAGATAGAATAATAAGTGGATCGGACATTTTTATTTTATGCTTCTATCATCTAAAAACTCATTGATCGAGTAGTAAGCCTTTTCAACCAGAAGTTTCTTAAGCTGCGATCATTGAGCATTGTACCAATATTTCAAGCAAAACTGTTTTAGTATGAGCCAGCCCAGAAGCCGACGGGCTATATATAGGTAGTGAGCTCAATTCTAACAAAGGGGAAAGAATGTTTTTAAATTTGACAATTATTATAATACTCGTTTCGCACATAATGTTTATTAGAATTGGATACTATTTTTCATATTTTTGTATCAATACAAATTGTGTAGGTATGTCGCATAAAATTAAACCGAAATACTATGGCTTTGTAGTTTTTAGGGTTCCGTACCCAAAGGGCAAAAAAAGAACCCATATAAGATCACTCTCTTGTTTTTACAGATAATGGTACGGAACCCTTCGTACGCGAGTCTGACTCGCAATTGGCCGGTTTTTTTCGTCTAACCTGAATAACTTCAAAAAAATGTTTTAAAGTTATGAAAAAAATGTATTCAACGCCTCACAATAAGCCCTTTCATTTAATATGTCAGAGGTTTTTTTCAACATTTTCCAGTTTTTCCACCAAAAGTGGCCCCCATGCTCAAATTGATTTAGGTATTTGCGTCCGTATTAGGGTCACAAAGGTTCATATTATTATGTGTGAAAAATTGGATGTGACAGACGAACAAACAGACAACCAGACAATCGAGTAATCCTGTGCGGGTTCCGATTTATGCGGATGTTTGCAACCCTAAAAACTAGTAAAGTCGCCTGTTGGAAATCGCTCTCTGTTTTCCTATAAAACTTTTATTCGAAAAAGTTCTCAACTTCTTAGACCCTATTTGTGTAAAGTAAAGCAGTAACTCTCACTTGGCGCATGCGGACTATGTTAATATGAACGGTTAATTACTTGCCAGCTACCAGAAGGTGGCTGGTTTACCATATACCATACTTACTGAAGTCGTATGTGGGCAGCAATGCTTTTCTTAGTGGGTTGTGGAAGATGTTTGGAAGATGGATGTCAGGAGAAAAGGCTTAGGGATAGAAAGTGCTTAAAATGTCGGCAAGCTCTTCAGTAAACGCTTCAATCAATTAAAGTAATAGCTTTGTTAGTAGTATCTGTGTTCCGGTTTCAGGAGGGCCGGTGAGTTTCTTCTTCAAAATGATTGTCAGTTTGTTTTCCTCTGATTGTTACAATTTCCATAAACTACCGAAACATTTTTCGCTATCTAGAACCCCACATCGTAGGCAGTTGATAATATTTTATGTTGAGTGAGTCTATGTTTTTGTTTCTCTAGAAAAAAATATCATAGCAGTCCATTTATTTAATTTCTACGTTGAGAATCTTTATCATTGATCGCTGATTAACACAGAATGGTACCACCCGGGAGATCATACTAATTCTTTTGCTCATGCCTCACAATGCCTGTCCTCCGTCAACGGCTACTAAGAAACCTTATCTCAACCATCGAAAAACATCTGTCCGTATATTTTTACTCGACATACCTAAAACGAGGTCTCGAATAAAAACGGACCACTTAAGGCCCAAAGAATATCACTCAATGCTCGCTATATTTTTCAAAGCTTCTCTTCACATTCTGTTTTTATCCTACTTGACTCGTAATGTGGTGAATTCATACATGAACAATCGCGATCTCGAGTGGTCTTGGGCTGTGGGGGAAGGGGGGCAGAGGGGCGTTTTTCCTTCTTTTACAACATTCGGGGGTGGATGGTGGATGGTAGCCGGTGGATGAGGGGGTGTCGGCGTCAGGCGACCCGCCCGGATGTCTTTAAGGCGCGGTCATCCCAGATTATGTTGCGTCAGGAGTTTATTTCAATGTGGTTGACCGATTTAATTTTAGTGGCTGCCACTGGGGTGGCTTTTAAGGGTTTTTGATAGTTTATTACGTGTTAGAAAAGGCGGTGTTATCATAAAAGTTGGTTCTTACCTGATACGTTTGTTGACGATGAAATTAAACACAACTGAAGTGCCAACAAGAACAAGTAGTGACTTATACGCAGTGACATGTCATTACCTCATATGCAACCAAATTATGTAGGATCTTTTAAAATATATTTTTTGGCCACAAAAACCAAAATAAAATACGTTTCAAACATCCCTTACTTGGTACTTTATCCCTTTAAATCGTCGGGGAGATATCGCGATGAGCCGAGAACGTCGTTGAAGTCTTACTTACTAACGACCTCCTCTTACACAAATAAATGTAGGAATACTGTGTCTGACTGAGGGTGTTCTAAAACTGAAAAAACAACAGGAAAAGCATTTATTAATGTGGCAGAGGTTTGTAAAATTGTACTAACTTACAAGTGAATACTGCTGGTGTTCTTTCTAACGACTTATTCGATAGTGTGTCGCGTATATCGGTAGAACTACAAAGGTCAAAAATCAAAACCATAGATACGATGTCCACCAAATCGATTTTCAGAACATGTGACCAACAGCGATCATAATTATGATCGTTGTTGGTTTACATATTTCCTGAAATACTGACTACAATTTCGCCAATCTGTCCATTTTTTTAAAATTATTCAAATAAAAAAGTAGGTAAGGAAACTTGTATTGTCTTTGCAGTAATAATAATATGCACACTTGTTTCTCCAATTGGCAGACTATTCGACAGCTGCTTTGCTTCCTACATTATATAAGAATAGAATAGAAGTAGCAAACTAAATTCAACAAACTAAGTCGAGTCTTGGCAGCCCTGTACGAGACATAACTTAGAGCTTCTACTCGTATGTAGTAACTTACATAGCAAGTAACTAAACTTAGAAGTTTAAACTAAGAGCCATTGCATATAGCCACACAGTGTAGGTACACTGTAGTCGTAAGTAGGTGGAGTGCCGCTCAGTTACTTAGTTTTATTGTATAACTGTCTTCTTTGTAATGTATTTTATGTACTTGCTATCATATTGCTGTGTCGGAATTGGTAGATTGCGACTGAGATGCGGAGGCAAACGTTAAAACTTTTAAATTAGTAGACTTGGCCCTATGAGATCAAAATATTCAACAATTGAGAGAGACCGTAAAAATAACACTGCATATGTTTCTCAATGGTGTAACGGAAACGGACAGTCTATTATAAAAACTGCTTGTCTTTGTTCAAGGAAATCATAGTCAACTGCTATAAAAAAGACTGGATTTTCCTTACAGAGTTATCAACATCTGATCAAAATTATTAGTAAAAGGTTTGCTCTTTTTGGAAGGTGACTAAGACTAATTTTCTTGAAAAAAATTGTAGTGATATTTTTAAAATATGACCACAACTTTCCGTTACACCTTGAAGAGATCACACATTTTGACGATTTGTTGAACTTTTAGGTTCATTGCTATCTGGAAATATATTCACCCTTAATCTACCTAATAGATTCAAGCACTCCAGCTTCATAATTTTTATTACTCTTCCCAACAATTACTAAAATGAAACATCCACATCTCCCAACCACATCCAACATAATGTTTCAGCCACATTGAACACAACAACACAAGTTGAGACCATAAAATTAATTAACTAGAGTCCACTTGATAGGGAGTCCTCCAGAGCCCACAGTGACCAGCCAATTACATTAACAGTCGATATAAAAGTGGAATGATAATGTGGGTGGAGTCTGTGATTTTCGAGAGGTCACCGTATCTCAATGAGATGGGGTGGCGAAGAGAGGAACGCGGTATGTGGCATTTTTGTTAAAAGATGTTATTTTAAGTTAAATGTGAGAAAGTTTTGAATTGAGACGGGAAATTGAACTGAAAAACGTTTTATAAGTCTTATGAAAAGAAAAAGCAGATCAGTAATCAATACAATCATTTTTGATCAATTTATCTAATTGGATAGGTAATAGGGCAAGATGATTTTGATGAATGTTTAACATAAACTAAAATGTTCCATATGGGTTCACACGTCATCATCATCATTGACAGCTTTGTTCCAAACGCTTTGTTCTACCTTCACGTTTGTGTCATTACTCCTACGTCTTTGCAAGACCTCTGCAAGTCATTCAGTCCATGACGAGCGAGCCTTTTTTGGGCTGTCTTCATGTCAATTTGTAACGTTCAAAAACTGCTGGTTCAAAGGTTCAAAAACCAAAGTATTTTTTCAAACTAGGCTTAGTTTGAAAAAATACTTTGGTTTTTGATTCACACCTGTCTCTTTGATCACCAGGGATCCGTACTCATTACAAGAAAAACGTTAAGAAAATATACGGAAAGAAAAGTCTCTCAATGTAAAATCTCTTTCTCAAAAATGTCTTTTACCGTGTTCTCACTGAACTGAATAGTGTTTTCAGCGACTACAGCGGCGGTAGGTAAGCCAGCGGCTAAGTGTCATGACTATTCATGGAAAAACCGCGGCGTTTCATTACTGAGAGCCGAGCCAACATTTATTTTAACTTTATGGTAGAACCAGAAATGGTTGCCAGGCGTCGGCGCCCTGCGATATTTGATTTTTGTCAAGAAATGAAAAAGATGAGGGTTTTCTTTTGTTTTTGTTAGTTTTATTTAACTTATATTGTGTACGCTGACTTTTTAATGGCTTCAATTTTGGTGTTCGTCAACGATTACATAGGGGGTTGGCTAGGCAAACATGTATTATACTTATCATTCATGATAGGTTCTAGTACCTGCTTTTTTACATACATGCTATAGGTCTTTTACCGAACAAAATCCATAATACTGCTTCCCATTAGATAAGGTTTTATAAAATCTAGTATTTTGTAAGAAAACTATAAAACCTGTGCCAATTTGGTCAAACTGCGTACAAAAAACACAAATATTTTTTCACTTGTGAAAAATTTTCTTCCTAAACTTTTTATTCTCTGTTTCCAAAGTAAACAGCGTCGTTCGCACAACACATCAATCCTTCTAAAAATCACAAACTATTCCGCGTGGTCGACATTCGCAGCTGAACACGCTATTCAAATGGGGATGAAAATACGGGGGATGAAGTCAGGGGATGAAAGTAGCAAAAACCCCAGGCCCGGCTCATTACCATAGTCTGTGGAAACTCCGCGAGGGATGTTAGAAGCAACACTTTGAAGAAAATTGCAAAATATAGCAATTTAAAATATAAAGTCTTTTTAAATATTTACGCTTGGATTGATTTTTGAGGTAAATAGCAATATTTTGGTGTTCATAACAGGGGTGAAACTTACACTTTGATGATAACGAGAGGATAACCTACAGTTTTGTCAAATAAACCCATACATAGCTTATTCATAGGTGTAAGTTTCTATGACCTTACTTCAGTCACTTAAAAAATTATCAAACTGAATTTTGCAAAGTTAGCCATAGCTATGGACTACAGGTACTCCTATAGCCACCTATTAATTGCAATTATGAGTAAAATAAACCGCCAAACATAATATCTGCCCCTAAAAAGCCATCGTAACCAATGTCGCCTCCAAACTCTGCGTTATATACCTCCTTTCTCGTAGGTGCTCAGTAAAAAGCATCTTCAGGAGTCTGTCGCGGACAGGCCACTTGTCATAAACTAACTCCATGATAAATCGACACCAGCGCCATCTCGCGCCTGTTACTTATTGTTCCCTTACACACTGCTGCCAACCTTACAAAATTGCTCTTAAACGTCACGACAAACAAGATTGAACTTTATTGTGGAAACAGTAAGGTTGGGGTATTGGGTTTGGTAGAAGTATTGGTGGTTGGTAAAATGTGTTACTTTAAGGGTGATCCTCTAGTGAATCTGCAGTAATGGCCGTGGTTATGTCATCGTTATGATAAATACAGTATTTAATTATGTCTGTTAGTAAGTTGTTTTGGCTTATGCTTGTTCTTAGTTGAGGTCTATAGGGAAGGAACTGCATTGCTTAGCAAGTTTGAACAAGATGGGCCAATTTACATGGTTGGGAGAATCTCCCTAAAAATGGTGATAATTACGGTCCGATTGTTATTTTCATAATTTTGTACTAATTAATACCCATATGTACCTACCTTATGTAGGTTCAGATTCAGAATGAATGCAGTCATCCATCAGTAAACGACCATAAAATTGTAAGATTTATCGTTACCTCATGTGGTCAACAAAAAAGCAATAGCAATTTTTTATAAATCTTACCACCCAATATGATTCAAAGATATTTTTGGTCTCTGTCTTCTAAATGAGACAAACTCAAAACTACTCATAACAAAAACAAATTAAAACACTAATTATGAAATAAATCTTCCAATATTCTTAGCATCAATATTAAACTTTCTCCAAAAATGGTTGCACACGTTTTTGCTAACTCTGAAAACAAAACTCGAACGACTCCGATCCTAACTGATTACAATTCCGATCGGTATAATATTAATATCAAATAAACAAAAACTGAATCACAGCTCCGACCATTCGTCACAGCAGCGGTGTAATCCATCTCCAATTTCTCCGTATATTTTGCTCAACCATTATTTAGTTCTGCTGTTCGCCGGTAGATGGCGCTCTACCTAATTTATTATGCATACTGATGACCCGCCGTAATGAGGCCCAGGCTTTATTCCAGAGGTTTTCCTAAAGAAAATTTGGCAACAAGTTTGTTAGGTAAAGCAAAAGAATGGCTTGATAAGAACGGATGGTTTTCTGCGAAATGGTTTTGTTGGCGATTAAGTTTTACGTTTTAATTTCGTTAAGGGTTATCTTGAGGCTTGTGTGGGTTTTGCATTTATAGCTTAAAATTGGCTGTTAATTTAACTAAGAGGTTTTGCGGTGACTTAAAACAGCAACTTAGTGTATTTTTAAGAGTACATATAGATATGACATAGTTACTTAATTAAATGAATGCCTCTAAAATATTTTTTTTGAATTAGTCGAAGTGCTTATGTAAGTAGGGACTACCTAGTACCTACCATCCTAGTTGTCTAGAAATATTCCATATAAATATTAATGTTTTTTGGCAAAATATTCCGCTTTTAACAGCATGTCATAAGAAAATAAATTCCCGACGTATCCTATAAAAATGTAAATAATAAAACATCATTATCGTTCAAGCGTTAACATTGAGTCTCTTTGACAAACGGCGGGGGATGTTGCCAGAGCAAACACTTGGCCGGACACGGGGTGGCCATAAATAAAAAAACAAAAATATTTACACGTCAATAGCTACCGTTGGCTCGAAGTATTGCACCGATATCAATTTTATACGGACCTTTTTACTTTTAGATGGTAATGACTCGCGAGAGAGCGGAATGATGTAAAGAAAACAGTGGGGGCTAAAGGGAAATTTAAAATAGTTTACGCTTCCAATGTCGGTATTTATTGAAGCCTGGAAATTGTGAGTAATGCCTTTGAGAAGGATTTTTTTAGGACTAGGTACGATTTTGAAATGTTAAATGTTAATAAAGCTGCGAGTAGTATTTTCCTGAATGATAAGTATGAAAGCTCTTTTGTGCCGGACGTGGACTGTGTATTAGTAAACATTTGCAACAAACAAATTACAATTTGCAAGCCTGTTCTATCGCAGTGGTGTGGTGGAATGTTGTTTTAATTACCTCAATATTATTATAATATATCATGCACTTTATCTTTACTCAAACCTAATGACTTGTTTAATCAAATTCACGTAACTACATTATTTTGCCAACCACACAATAACTCAGCAATTTTAAGAATTAACTTAGCACAACACGTTCGCATATGTTACACAAAACACAATACATTTACCCTGACTTCCCCTAAAACATCCCAAATAACCAGAATAAACAAAACCACAACAATACGAGTCAATACTTGATAAATTACTCGAATGCCCAAAGCCAATCCATCTTGTTTCCGAATTAGAGAAACAGTCCCCTGCCTCACTTATGCACCCTGCCACTGGCCAACGTCCAGGGTAAGGAAATAAAGGAAAATTTATACCAACCGTTATATTTTATTGTTATTACCTTATTCTTTTTATTTTATCAATTTTTCCTTCGGCCATTTATTGATAAAACTCGCCAGGGGATGAGGCGTCTATTTTGGGAATATAAAAGGGTTGGGATGTGTTTCATTTGCATGGATTATTTGAAGTGGATGTATTGTTTCGGCAGTCGTGAAATATTGCTTTTAAATAAAGGTGCTTACTTAAAGAGATTAGGAAAAAGCTTTTGTTTTTTTTTCGACGGAGCTGGTAAAATAAAATGAGGTTTTGGTTTTTTTCTGAGAAATACCTTCTGGCTTTTAGACGCTACAACAGTAGGTGGCCTGAAATAATAGATATTATGTCCTAAAAATGATTATGATACCATTGGCCAATGTAAATGTTATCAAGGACAATTTTCTAAAGTCTATTAACTAACTCAATCCACAGCTTTACGCCTCCCAGTCTTAAATTAGGTACACCTCCGTGCAACTGAAACCACCCACGGCAAGTATTGACAGCCATTTAATTACCAGCAATTAACAGCAGCCTCATTCCCTAGCGAGCCACGAGCCTGCGACACTCTACTAATCCTATTTCTTATCTTTTACACGCTAATGTCTTAACATTTGCATTCGGTTACTTGCAAAAGGCTGGAGAAAATTTAAGGTTGTGTATGGTGTTGCTAGAGTTTCGATGTTACCCTGGATGTGGGGTAGTGTGGAATACGAATTTTTGTGGAATTTATCATCAGTTCCAAATTTTTATGACTTTCTATTCAGACTAACACTCAATGTACTTATCATTGAGTATTAGTCTGTTACTAGACATATAGGTTATGGGTTGCCAACAGGAAATGAAGCAACGCGGGGTTGCAAACCAACTGTTATGAATTTAATTGTTATCAACTCTTTTTTTGTGACTTCTATTATATGTAATTATTGTAACCGAAAAGTGAACTCTGGTTACAAATAAAACCTGTATTCAATTTCTCTAAAAAGTAAGGTAAACCCTTTCTTTTCGTGGGTAACCCTGCAACAAATTAAGAGGATTTAACAAAAAAAGCTTAGATTTGGCGGAAGCAAGCGATGCTAATTGCGGTGGGGCGCGACGTTGATATGGTAATGAACAACGCCCTCTCTTAGCCAGTAGACGAACTAGAAATGCACCTTGATTTGTTTCGCACCAGATTATAAAGGATTGCGTTAAAATATGCTATTTTTGATTTAAAAGATTGTGTTGTTTCGCTTTTTGCTACTTAAATTCTTTGGTTTGATTTAAATTGAAAGTGTTAATATCCCGTTGTGACTTGTAAAGTAATATACCAGTTTTGAATAAATATTATTACGAAACACTATTCTTCTTAGCGTGTCGATGGCAAATAGACTTATTAAAAATTTGGCCCATTACTCAGCAACGGCAACACCATTCGCTGACGCAGCCATACACTATTAAAATTATAGTTTTAAACTTATACCTGTTTTCAAAATAAGATCGAAATATCCCTACTTAATATGTAAGAGATGTCTACCGCCAAGAAAATATTAAAGGAACGAAGTTTCCCTTCCAAAAAGAAAAGAAAAAGTAGATAACGGAACTCTAATGAGCGCGTCAGTCGGTCCACAGCTATAGACGAAACACATTAGACACCACATTTTTACTTTTAATTATTTCGGCCATTATTCAAATTAGGAATACGTATCAATTCGCGCGCCGTAACTTTTCAATTTTGGGAACGTTACAGAATATATTACGGAGGCGTCAAGATGGAAATTAATAAATGGGAAAATTAAAAACGGACCAACCTGAGGGACAGACAAACAGAAAGTTTTTAAAAATTATACCCTAATATATTCGAAAAATGGCGACTTTAACCGACGGCCGCCAATCTGGACTGAAGTTTGAATAATGTTGAAGTTTTAAAATGGGATGTCGTGTATCACAATAAGTAAGGCAGTGGTGCAGGTGGCAGCTGGTGTCTATGTATTGCAGTTTAGCATTAACAGAAATAAGATCGTCTCCAGCGTTGTTTTTAGGCCAATTTGAAAATTGAAGATTAATTGTATAAATAAGACGTGGGCATTTAGAAGTAAGCCTAAGCTAGACTTAGCAACCAGAAAGACTTAGCTGGAACACATTCCTGGAGAGTTTTTACCTAATGGAGGTGAATAAACAGGATTAATGTCGAGTTCAAAGCCTTTGAAACTCTCAATCATCAATGAAGTAATTGAGTGTCTCAAGACTACGAAGCGCTTGTAGATGCAGCATCTACAAGCGCTTCTATTGACAAATAAAATCAACATTTTCTTGTAAAATAACATAGATCCGCAAGTGTCTAAGCAAATCAAAACCTAAACGGAGCTGGCCAAAAAAAAATTAAGCCATCTAAAAGACATAAGACGTAAATCCAGCAGAGCATGTCATGTCTGTTACTCCATCCTAACGGACAGTCGAAACCAAACCGACTGTTTTATATTCACGGCGAGTGCGACCACTAAACTGGACGACCATAACCGTAGATTAAGAATACTTAACCGTTTACTGTGCAATCGGGCGCTATTGTTTGGCATTCCTTCGCTTGTGTCCAGAATTACTGTGTTTAGTTCTCTTGAACTATACAATTGGGTTGGCTGGTTATTGATGCAAAGGTTTGCGTTTGTTTGAGCTTTTCAAAAGCTTGTCTTCTTGTTCTTTGTTACCTTAACCGGCTGCAGTTGTCTTGCCCTTTGAGATTGTACTTAGTTGACTCCCTGTTATACTGGGTAATTTTTGTCCCTGTGCGCTAACTTTAAGAATCAAAAATATTTAGTATGCCGTACAAATTGTGATCAGTTGATGAAAATTTTATAAGGGAAATTCAATTTTTTTATAGGAATTGAATATGGTCTTCTTGGGGAAATTTGTTTATTTACGTGGGCAGAAGTGGTTCTTAAAGTTTGCGCACTCAGAAAAAAACCCCGTATTATCTTGTCTCATCCACTGATCTTTTATATATCTGTCTAGCCTTTTCTGACTTGTGTTGGGGTTGACTTCCTGTCTAACCGTTGACGGTGACCTCCACAACTCAGCTTGCGGCTTATCGGGCCCGTTGTTCAAGAATTAGGTACTTCTCAAACACAAAGGGGTGTGGATTCCACAATTTCATACCTATAAAGTCCTATCTTCTAGTCTGATGATGGCACTTCAAGATGCATTTGTGAAGGTGGCAAACATACGTCGTAGGTAGTGGTCGAACGTCAAATTATGTAATCACGGCACCTCACTATTGACAACACATCATTTCTTTTATTTTTTCACAAATATCATAACATTCAATCGTCACCATAGGCCGGTCCCACACAACCCGTGTACCGCGCACGGCGCTCACACCGGCCGGCCGCGCGGCGCATACATTTGCATATGATTTCATATCCAGTGAACAGGGGAATAAAATTAGACGCACATGGCGAGCTTTTTTAAAACCCTTATTTTTACTTTTTTCGTATCTGTTTCGCTTTCCAACGGTCGCTTGTGTTGCAGTTTTTGTTTTGATCACTATTTTAGAAGTTTTTTGGGCACTTAGGTCTAATCTTCGGGGAATAATATCCATATCGAATCCAAATCCAAATCGAATATCTGAAGGCAGGGCCGTTCATATTTTTAATCTTTGTAGATATCAGCTACATTATTTGTCTATAGATTAGGGAAATCCTATGAACAGAATCGGGTGATTGATGACTGAAACTTAAATAAAGGCTTGATTTATGATGTTAAAATGACGTTATAGTAAGTTTAACTTAGTAGGTGCTATCCGTCTAGTTCGATGCAATAAACAGAAGTAATAACAATTACAATTTCATAATGTGGCTATTCGACGATAGATGGCGTTAAACTTAATTTATTCATGCATTTTAATTTACATTTTTTCAAACATCATATTAAAAAAAAAAACATTTTAATATACTCTGTAATGGTATGTTACACATTACTATGCAGATCAAACAGTTCTAGTTAAAATCAGTCTATTCTTACATCAAGAGAATCATGTTACCTGACAAAGACTGTCTAGCACTGCGCTACATATTAGGGAAATAATCCTAGGTGGGAGATAGGTTGGTCAAACCGACCAATTCCTTGTTAAGTTCCTAATTTTTATTGGGATTTTAAAATTACGTTTCCATTCTCAAGGTACCTCCATAACTACTCAAAAGTATTAAATTCACTCGACAAATTTATTTTTACCATATCATTGCACTCATCTAGGTATTTCTTACTTGAATTTAACATCAAAATGTACAAAACCATGACCACATCTTCCGCATCCCCATCTCTGTAACATTCCAAACCTCCCGCACGTATCACACGTCACCGTGACGTCACCCGATCGCGTGTACTTAAACAAATACCCTACAAACACAATGTTTAACACTCCGAGCTAATACAAGCAAATTTATTCGTCATACTACGCCACAGAATGAATAATTAATCTTGAGAAATTCTTATACGCTGCCATTGCTGAGCTTTGGAGCTTGTGGTCTATGCTAGGCTTCCGATTGTTGCTATTTGTTTGAGAAAAAAGTTCGTAAAGATTTACAGAGAATACAGAGTAATTTCAGATGTTGTTATTTCATCATTAGTTTTTTTTTAGGTTAGCTCATGATTTTATGCCGCCGCCGAGGCCGGCCTAGGAACAGGTGGCGAGATGACCTAGACGCCTGCTGCAAGGGTTGTTTCGAGGCAGACCGAGAAAACATAACTCTGGAAGGAGTTGGGGTTGGCTGTTGCCAATAAAATCTTATGTTTATGTTTGTTTAACGTATTTTCAGGAAAGCAAACCGGCCTTCAGTTTAAATATTGTCAATCGAGTGGCAAGGCTTGATTATCCGCTTGTTGTGTACTGTTTTCTTCTCTTGTTAGTTTTTCTTTTATTTATTTCTTTTTCTTAGTATTAATAAAACTTTTCAAAACTTTTCAAAGTCTGACTAGCCCTTACTTCTTTCAATATAACTTTTGGCTGTAAGTACTCAGAGTATCTTAGCAGTATTCGCCCCATCCAACTAATCTACTATCGCAATCTCCACTCCTTTAGAGTCCACAATGTCAAGTCATGGTGACCTCAGAAAAATCCCCGTCGTTTCCCATGGATAGTTCGACCACAGCATATGGGCATTTCGTTTCCTCATGCATATTTATACTCTGTGGCTGTGGCGACCCCTCGACTCGATAGCTCGGTAACGAACGGACAAACGAACGAACGTTAGCCTGTGTTGATTCGCGGACGATATCGATATCTACGAGTGTGCTGTGATTGCGATCTTTCGGTTGGGATGGTGCATGACGTTGCCGCCGCGCGCCGGCGCAATTTCTTGGGGAGAATCGGTTCGGTTTGTAAATGAATGTGGGAATCACTTTGTTGCATAATGTATGCCTCTAGTCTGTAAACAATAAACTTTGCAGCCATAGACGATCAAGTAATAATTTTGGGTAAAGTTAACTTCAAACTCACTCCGAGTTTGAAGTTAACTGTCATTCCATTTTGATTGAAAGGATTGAAAACTTCATGTTCTCTTCACATAAGGTTTCATGTTGAGATGTTTAGAATCGCACTGCTGTTCTAGATGGGCTTGTTGTGCAGGTTGGACTAAACCGGTTTCTGGAAAGCCGACGCGTCATAAATAAATGTAACTCATGTAATACGATTGCTGTTGAAAATTCATTCGACAGATCACCGCATCAGGCAATTCTTAGTTGTATGGTATTTTGCTGAACTGGACGAAGTTTCCTTATATTCGTTCCTACATTGTGAGAGTATCCTGTTTGAGTCAAATAAACATGTTTCTAAGGATGTATATCCACAATTCCTTATCTTCTCTCCCGAAGGTTTAAACACAGCTGAAAAACTATTGTATCTATTAATAGCAGTAGGTCGACAGATATTTTTAACAACAGACTCAGATTTGTAGACAAAACGAAGTCTCCACTGAATGGAAAGACCTTGGATATGACATAAACACTTAGATATATAGGTCGATAGATTATCGCGCAAGCAGAAGATTAAGTAAGTGATTATATTTACAACTTATCTAATATCCAACATTAATCCTAGTCGTAATTCAGTACAAGATAAACTATATTGTTTGTTACCTTTGAACTTATTTCCGTTATTTGTAAAATTCCTTTATTTGGAGATTACGTTTTGGTTTTGAAGAACTTGATAATATCAGTTGATCGGATGGGAAAATGTAACGGATGTATCAATTACAATCTTACCAACGTTCATTCATAATACATTTTTCTAAAGGGAGTTTACTTTAACCTAAAATGTACTTTCTTGAAATAAATCTACATCTGACCTGAACATTGTGACATCATCACTGAAGCTTTTCATGTAGGGTTTGTGATGTGCATGTACATCTCCATCTACTGCTTACCCTCCCTCCCCCTCCCCCCTCTTTTCCTGCTTAACTCTTTAGATTATTTGGGCCCAGCAGGTGGCTATGGTCGAAATTATGAATCGTTTTTCATTACTAGAAAATGTATAGGATCATATTACAGAATTACGTGTGTCAATAAATGTAGAAGGGTCAAAGACACTCCAGCAAAATCCAGACCATAAGTTAATTGCAGCATCACGATGGCATTCATAAAATCTCCCAAAGAGCACAGAGTGCACTTGGGGGACACTTCAAAGTGTGGCACATTGCACTGCCAATATGCCGCTTAGTGTATTGTATGTATCGCAAAAATACATCAAACAATTAACAACTTACGTACAACAACAAAAAATTGACATGCAAGATAATAAAAAAAACGAAACTACCACCAACCTATTTATGAATGCAAAATACCGTAAAAAAAACGTTACCAAAAACCTATGGTGTACATAATAACCGTAATAGGAGGTGACCCATAAACCATGGTATGGCGGCAAACACCGGTGATTAGACGCCATTACGGTATTACGATATTACGGAGCATATCGCGCACCGCGTCACGCTGCTTAATTACCGACTTTTGTTCTAACTAGGGCACTGGTGTAGGTACCTGGAATGGACTATATGAAATTGCGTTTTTTGACATAAGAAAAGTTTTTTGGTGGGAGGTAAATTCTTGTTACCTGGAAATGTCAAACCATACCTATAACGTATCGAGGCTATCCCTAATTAGTAGATAATACCAATAAAACTACAGTACACGTACCTACGCTCCTAATCTCTTCTTCAAGTCTGACTTTTTAGAGATTTTCTTTTGATATTTCCGACCTCTGGTTGATTACTCTTGATAGTACCTACGAGTGTGAGTAAAATGGTTTCAAAGTTGCCAGTCTCTTTTTTCGTCAACACAAACTTCAAAAAATAAAAACTGTCAAGTAGTCATTCTTAATTATATCATCTGGCCAAACTTTGCCTAACTAAGCTGGGGTCGGCTTTTAGTCTATACGGATGCAGCTGAATTCTGACCTCTAGAAACCAGTAACTGGGTGACAACGATGATCTCTTTTTAACAAAAATAAATCCGCAAAAGGTCTATTAATCAGAACATTAAGCTTAGCTGTATTTGTAATACAGTTTTTCACAGGTATACGCATGGTCGCAAGTATTACAAAGTCGGGCAATGTTACAGAGAAATGCTTTCAGTAATACGTTCATATTTAGCTGGACGCTATTATATTAATATCGCACGACGGTTTGCCGTGACGAGGCGGAATAATGTTGTAGTTTTTGTTAATAAGGTGACCGGTGAGGGTTACAGGTTCTGACGTTCGTACTGTTTTGATTTGGCGGAAGGAAAGTAAAAATATAATAAGTTTCTCTTGTTTAGCTTTGGATAAAGAAAACAAGACGATGAAATTACTTCAATTACATTCTAAGTTTCACAAAGTAATGCTTTCCATGTCTACTTTACACAAAGAACTAAAACTAACTACTTTTTATAAATGTCATTAATTGATTTACGGATGGACAACGCACAGCCTAAATTTTTGGGTCTAAAAGGATTCGACAGGGGTTCGATATGACAAAGGTGAGCATTAAGGAAAGATTTTTGAAAATGCACCCCTTAAAGGGGTTAAAAGGGGATGAAATTATCCAATTAAATCCTATCCTATCGGGCTAATTTTATGAGCTTTATGAGAACTGTAAGTGGTGACTTATAGTTCTCATAAAGCTTACTCATAAAATTAGCAAACTATTGTTTACATCAAATGCAAATATCAAAGTCATGTTTAAAAGGTTATGAAAGTATGGCAGTCCGTCTGGCACACACATCGTGACATGAACAAACAGTTTTACATCAAATACAAATATTACAACATTCATTCAATAATAACATTAGCAACACTATCTGTCCAAGCATCAACGATACAAACTAAATATTCAAATAACATTCATATAACACAAATCGCGCTGCAGTTAACAGACACTCCTTGTGCCACAGAGCAGGGAATCACTGTGCCGGCGCAGGTAGTGAATAGAGTCGTTTTCTTAATTTCTGACTATTCCTATATTAGTACTAATCTATACTTATTATCTATAATATTATAAAGAGGTAATGTTTGTGAATTTGTGAGGTTGTAGGTGGTAATATCTGGATCTACTGAGCCGATTTTGATTTTTTTTTTTGTTTATAATAGCCTCATTCATAAGGTTATATATAGGTTATACGGGAACGGAAAACAACGGGATATACACGTACAAAGTCGCGGGTAAAAGCTAGTATTAGTATAAATATGTGAAACTCCGGATGTTTGCCAATCCCACCTAAACGTAGGATACTTTTTAGGTCGGTAGTACGTTTCCATGGAATATCTTGCGACATTCAAGCGGGCGAAGTCTCCGGCTGAAGTGAGTTAATAATAAAGTTGTACCTGCTCAACGTACGTGCGCTCCATAGAGAAAACAGAACCTACGATCACTGAAACGCACGCCGATTCTGAGAAAACTGAAAGCTTTCCGAAGAACACTATCGATAACTGAACATCACCAACAATGTAGCATGTGTATGTCCTTCTATATTAGAAACTTTTGATGATGCCATTCCTAGCGGTTGTTCTCGAAGTGTGTCCGAGCTCTGTGCCTCGCACGAACGACTTGAAAACAGGTTGAAAACCCACTAGTTTTCTTATAGCAAGGCCGCTTGTCATCTGTCAGGGGTTCAGCTATAAATATAAGCTTGATAGCTGCAAAGGTGTATCGATAGTTTATTTATATGCTAATTGGAAACGTGAAAAGTATTGCTTGTGTAAGTTGTTCGTCTTCTTGACGTACAACGCCGTTTTATTGGTAAAGATTTAAACTAGAGTTTATTTATTAATTAAAACTTCTTGCAACACAAAGGTTCTTCTTCACACATACTACCATCAACATTGATCAACGTTGGTCGATTGATCGAGCCTTGGCTGAGCGACGGGTGCCGGCCGATAAACAACTGATCGACTGCCGATCGATGCCATCGATCGGCTTTGATCGATTAGTGAGGTAGCTTTGGCTGATCGAAGAAAGAAGTAGAAACTATCGATCGACGTTGACTAATTCATTCTACCATCGATCAACGATCAATCGATTGGTGTGGTAAGTCCCTAACAGTCCTTTTAAGGCCTTACGGTAAATAATTAGGTCTGGAATGAAAAATATTGATAGTTAAAATTACGCATAAGGGAAAGTGAAGCAAAGTCGTGGTTCTAAGCGTGGAGCTTAGGTAATGAGTTTTACTTAGTCAAGTTTTACTTTTCATTAGAAAATACATTCCGCAATTCTACACCTTCTGTTTAACTTACTTAGACTTGTTAGCAAATTGTCGAGTATCCTCATAAAACTAGTTAAAATGGGTTTTATACCGACAAATCGCATACGATTTGAAGCAGATAAGACACTTCCAATTCGGAAACTCGGTTCTACAGTGTTTAGTAAACTCGGAAAATCGAATTTTCCAAGGTATATAATTAGGATTGGCGAGAGACGATTATAAAAATAATATTTTTTGACTGACAGGTTGATCTATAAGTTTCCACCACTTTGAACCAACTTTCTTCAAGATAACTTTTAAATAATTTAATTGATCGGTTCTGGTTTGAACACTATCTTTGATTGTAAGCGGTGTTGTGGTCGTGGATGGAGCACGCTTGCCTAGAGATAACCCATTCACTCTTGACTGTAAGAACCCCAGGTTACAGCTACGAGTGATTTCTCTATCTTAACTAATATCATAAAATTATAGATGCGAAAGGAGATTGTATAATATTGATTGTGATAATACGCTTTCCAATTATCCTAGATTGCCAATCCGATTTTGATGTATTTCGTTACAGTGATAGATAGAGGACCTTGGAGACGATTATTAGCGCGAGCGAGGCCCTGGGATAAAGCTATAGTCATTACATAAAACCTTTGGTAAGTAATCAAACTAGGTAATATAATTTCCATGCTACTTTACGAAAGCCATCTAATCCGCTGTACTCGTATATCTGTTATCTTATCACATATAGTTTTATGGGAATTTGTTCGTAATTAGTTCCATGTATATTAAGTAGGGACGTGATACGAATCTCAAGGGGAAGATGTGGGGAGGTTTTATATTGTCGCGTCTTCTAAGTCTTAGGAAATTACTGTTGAGATAATAAGCGATACTTGCGTCTTATATACTTATGTAGTTAATATGTTTCTTCTCTTATGTACCTGCGGCGAAGAATTAGTCCGATCTCTTAACTATGTAGTTGTAGGGAAATAGACTCGCCCGTGGAGTATTTGTGTGTATTCTATAGGTACACCTCTGCCTGATCCTTTCGGAATGCAAGTGTGAATATTATGATAAGTTTTGATTTTGAAGTGACAAAAGTTACAAAAATTTAATACCAAGAGATTTTGCGTTTACCTCTGCTTGCAACAGTAAGGCATTGCATTCAATATCGGTTAAATTGTGGTGCAGTGTCTACCATACGTGGTTTTAGCACATATGGTCTACTAAAAATGGGTACTTAAAAGTCAAATTGTCAAGAGAGCATTGAATAGCGTTTAGTTTTATTGTCAAATATTCTGAACTTTGAATAACTGATGTGCCTATCCAAGAACATTAACTAATAGCTGTGTATGCTGGCTTATCAATATCTGCTGAAAAAATTGCTACATTACCTGCTGACATCCGTCTCTAGTACAACAACTATTAAAAATATCGTTGGCACAGTAAGTGCAGTGTAACTATCTCTGGTATCATTGCGACAGGCGTCACAGACCCGGCGCGCACGCATAATGGAGCCCGTCGGAAGGAAGTGCGTCCCCCGCGATCAAGCGATACATGCATTTGCATGCATTAGCATGAGTACCGGCTAAGCGCCCACAGCTTTTGATATTTTTAACCGACTGTCTTTCGAAACGGTTACGGTGAGCCATGAACTCATTTTAACAGAAAGAATTGTTGGAAGTAAAACTCATTCAAGACTGTATTGAGTTTCACTTGTACGGGTCAAACAGATCAGAGACTCCAGACAAGTAACATCCTGCCAGGGATTTGTTCGAAAGAGTCACCGCGTCCCTGGAACGCAAAAGGTATTAGGAGGAGCACGGATGGGTTATAGTCAGTAAGAGTCTGATACTCCCTCCCGCTCCACCCAGAGCGGAAGGAGTCATCTGATGATACCATCCATAAAAGAAAAAAAAAACCTTGTTCCCAACAATGTTGGTGTTGCTTCCAGACACATCAGTTGTAGCTGAGCACCAGTATTTTACATAGGGCGACTGGCTTTCTATAATCCATCAACTGGGTAGCTGGATTTGTTCGAAAGAGTCAACCGCGGCCCTGGAACGCAAAGGGCAATAGTAGGAACACGGATGGGCTTAGTCAGTAATACCCTTCCGCTCCGCGCAGAGCAGAAGAGGTCAATTGATGATTTCCCATCCACACAAAATAAAGACTTGTAACATTCTATCAGCTTAGCAAAGGCATTTGTTAAAACGTCAAAAATGTATGGGATTGATAGAGTCGTTGATATGTCACGTGATAAATCCCTTATATTGTGGCATTTCAACAATCACATTCGCGAATACAATGATACTTTGTCTCGCCTCAGATTGGTTTTCAGCTGGTATTACTAACAAAACTGACGCAGCATGAACCCGTCTTCAACATAATATGTAGTTGGACAAGACAAATGGTAATGATTTCGGTTTACCACGTAAAGGGATCTGAACACTCAATGAACCCAAGACCTTTTGATTTCAGACCTCCTGCTTAATTTTTCTGTTACAAATCATGAACTCTTTGTACTAATATTGCTGTGAACTGCGAATTTCCACTCAGATTTGTCAAAAAAACAGAACTATCTTAATTATTATGTTTTTCCTATTATGAGTGAATTATTAATTATATTCTTTTTGAGCGAAATGAATTTTCTTAAACCGTTTTTATTTTGTCTTCTATTACTAGGTACAGTCAGGGCCCTTGTTGATGGACAACATTATATAATTTAACAATATAATTTATCATCAGTTGATATTTTCATAAGGAAAACTCTGTTTCCTAGTTTTACAGTACCAGTTATCACGTAGAATTCAATTAAGAGGGCGTTCCTGAGGCCGCTAGGATTCCGCCGAGGAATAACATAAAAAAATCTTAGAATACCACTGTTAGAAGTTCTTATATAATAAAGACACTTCTAAGACGATTATTGACTGAAAATAGCCATAACAACCACTTAGCATTCGCCCCCACGCTGCGTAGGCGCACATATCCAAGATGGCGTCGCTAGCATCATTCTCAGGACAACACACATGCCTTGAATTTTTTATTATTATGTGGGCTTCACGAAGGAGTTTACCGTTTGATGTGACCACTTGGATTGTGTAGGTATGTTACCTTTGAGGTGTTGTTAGCCGGACAATCTGCCTTGTCCAAAAATAGTGAGCCTCATGTTTAGAATAGGCGGCGATGGGTTTGGCTTGCTTGTAGGCGAACTAGATCGATATAAAGGATTTTGTTTTAGAGGTACACCCTTTTGCTTCTTTTAGATCGATGACTTTATTATATTTTGTTAATTATTCTGCACTTGCTTCTTCAAGCAGCTTCACCCGCGTGATTGTCGGATTGCCCAAAGAAAATACACCTACACCAAGATAAAAATATCCTATATCCTAATCTAAGACATGGTCTACCTGTGTGCCAAGATTCGCTCGCCCTTTAAGACTGGAAGAGTTCATAAACAAACAGACAGTTACCTTCGCAATAATTTAAGCATCGATTAATCATAGCGTACCTATTCAAATTGACTTGTATAACAAATTCAGATCCAGTTTAGAATACCTACTTCACCAAAAATGTTTTTTTAGGAACTGTAATTTTAGGTAATGGGAAGTGATTAAATTACGGATAAATTGTTAGGTCAATAAAAGTAATGGTTTTAAAAAATAATATTAATAATAATAATTTTTATTTCAGACCAAGTCCATAAGCAATATAAAAGTTATAAAAAAAGTTAAACAATATGAGCGCGAATAATTAAGTACAAGTATCTTTTAACAACTAGTCATTTGCGCGTCCTTTCAAGCAAGAAAAATCACCGTGTTAGGTGACTCCGCTTTCCATTTGTCTAAATGTGTCTCGGTGAGACTTTAATTCACGCCGCCGGAACAGCTGCTCAAACTTTATCAAGCGCAAGTTCGATCGTGTATGGAGTACTGCTCACGTCTTTGGGACAGACCTGCCAGACTCCAGCTTGATGCCCTTGAGTCGAAGAAACGAGCTAAGGGGATCATTGGTAATGATAGGCTCATCAAATCGAAGCTTCAAAGTCTTCAGCATCGACGCCGAGTTGCTAGCCTGTCGGTGTTCTACCGTTCCAATTTGGAGAGTGTGCGACGGAATTGCATAGTTTAAATCCGTTCCATCATCGGACAACAAAACGTACGGCGATGCAGCACCGGTACATGGTAGACATCCCGCCCCACGCACAAAACGTTTTGGGAACACATTCATCGTGCGTAAAATACAGCTAAGGAGTTGATTCCCTGCCAGAGTCTGTGTTTCCTAATAGCTACAATCTGGGAGTCTAAGGTTACTTCTAGGCAAGCGTGCTCCATCTTCGAACACATCATCGCTTACCATCAGGTGAGATAGTGGTCAAGCACGTGCCTATCAATAGTAAAAACAAAAAAATGTCTGATTAGATTTGCTATATATCGTAGATTTTTTTAACTTTAATTATTTTATGAAACCTTAAACCGGCATAGGAAACGCATCAAACCTGCGTACATTACCAAACGCAACGGAAGAGTTCTTCCAGTGTTGCTACGCGCAATGCGTCGATTAGCTGTCTCATTAATGTGGCAACACTGTTTATGTCGTAAAGCGCATACGCATTAATATTGATGACTGTTGGCTAAATATTGTGCCTACGTTTATTTGTTTCTTTTTTGTTGATGCTAGTTTTTTGTCTGATTATAAATGCTGTTTTAGCAGATAGGTGATTTGTTAAAATTTCAGTATTATTCACGTTTTTAAAAAATGCAGAGGAATACCATAGATACCATTCTACCTGCTTTTTTTCTATGATATCTTTACAACTGAACTTTTGAAAAATCAAGTCCCTACATAACTGCATTTGGTTTCAAGAGATAGCCAGTGGTTCCTAAACGTTTAACTTAAAATTCCTACACGTTATGTACTTGGTAAGTAAATGAGTAAAAGGTACCAAACGTCTTGGATTGCTCCAAATACATCCATGTTAATAAAAATTTCGTGTTAAACAATGATTTCCTCACAAAATTAACAAGCCCCACTAAATAACTATCAAAAATAGCTACATATTTAATGAGTGTACACATATACACACTACACTGTCGAGCATTGTTCCCATCGATTTGCGTGCGTCGCCATGCGTGTAATGAACGAAAATAACCACCCATACGTACACTGTCGTGCCCCGGGTGTATATGTACTCGCTGTGTACTTATGTACACCTATGTGTAGTAGTACTGTTCACTACATAGAGCTGTGACATTATTGACGGGTTTGTTTTGAGACATGGATTTTAATTTTCTTAACTTTTTGTCTTCATTCGCCCCTATGGCACTAAAAAAAGGTTAAATATTAAATATTTTATGCATAATGCGTGTTAGCAGTGGCAAGTAACTTGGAGTTGATAAGATAATCTGCTTGGTGCTCGCTTACAACAAATTGATAGAATCTTTTAAGCTTTGCTACGATTTTCAGTGACCATTTTATGTGTTTTTATCAGAGATTGATAATTTTTGACACTGTACTATGACCCATTTTCTTGATAACCACGGCTATATACATATACCATGATATACCTAGTGGTAGTCGTGGTAGAACATATACCAAATGACAGCATCATAATACCCTTTCAGTTGTTTAAAAGTTTTAAAAATCTTTTCAAGTGGCTCCGTAGTCGGAACTTACTAGGTCCCAACCCAACAGTGTACAATGAACTGCAGTAATCTACTGACCTCATAAGCTCATATATTATAAGTGACTGCACACTCATACATCAGGAGTGCAGTGTCGTTTGTTGGTAAGTCGATGCGTGAAATGAGAAGATGGCGACTTCGCGGCCGACGGCCCCCTGCCCCCCCCGCCTCACCTACCGTCGAAGAGCGCTTTATTATAGGGAATTATGTGAAATTACTTAATATTATAAGGTTGCTTCCGATCGCGGCGAGATAACTTTGTTTCTTTACGGTTTTCGTAGCTCATTTTGAAGAACTGTTGGGAACTGCTGAATCGTGAATACGAGGATATCTGTTGTAAAATAATTAATATGTGGTGCATTGTGATTTACATACCCCTGTTATGCATTTTCAAGGAACATGGGTGGGTTTTAGTCAGTAAGAGTCTGATACTCCCTCCCGCTCCACCAAGACAGAGAGAGAAGAAGTCATTTGATGATTTCCCATACAAAAAAATAAAAGGTTTAACTTCCTTATTTTACCTAATTTAACGGGAAAATATAAATCTCTATAGTAGCAAGCGACAATAGTTCCCCAACTTATTTGCCCAAACACAGCCAACACCTGAAATCCTGAAACCAACACCTTTCACTTCAAAAACCAACGAAAACAATGCAAATCAAGCCTCTACTTTAAAAGCGGAATACGATTATTTTCCAACTATAGCTATAATATATGTATGTCAGTCATAAATCCGGGTGTTTCGGAGAATACAATTAAAACGATCCCGACCAATCCGTGCTGCATCGCCGGGAAATTATAAATTCCGTGGGAACGACGGCAGGTGTCGCCGTAATCGCATGAAGCCTCCCGAATCATACCGAACCGACCTGCGCCAACTATACGCAAAGAGCAAGCGGATATGCAGATGAGACGCCAATATGTGGTACAAGTTATTTAATAACTGATTTTCTGATAGACGTGGTTCACTTTGAGATAGCTGTTCTTTCTACGGTCTCTGAATTTTCCTCTTCGACATTCTCGTTTAACATATCTTCTTCATGTTCCTTACGCTCGCACAGTTTTCTGTGGCAACTCCTCTATGATTCGCTCAGCCAAAGTATTCAACAAAATTGTTAAGCATGAACAACTTTCAATAGATTTGTTTGCAAGCAGCTTACCGACCATTAGTACTGTTTTATCCAAACACTAGGTATATGGTTTTTGATGCTGTCTAATAGTGATTGCGCATGCATTTCTACCTACACAGGTACTTAATTTAATAGTTAATTTAATGATAAACTTAGTGTTTAGTTAATCGATTTTACAACTTGTACAATAATACTCTATTGCTAAATGTGGAGGCTTGTAAATGGCTCGTTTTGAACTATCTTACTATTACTCTGTTATCTCTATCTTATTATTATGTATTAACTACAGCTGTTAATATAAATTTAACCACCCAAACATAATAAAATAAAATAGAAGTCAAACGCGTCTATAATAAAAACACTATACTAACGACAACATGTTTTTTCAGAGCAAAATCATTATTTCGTTGTATATGTAGTCTATCACTATTCTACTACAATTCTACTTTTAACCAGCACGTCAAATGGGTGAAGAGATAGCACTTTACAGCGCACAAGATGTCATTTGGGAAACCTTTGTTCCACTAAAAAAACCAGCATTGCTACTCAAGCTGCTGATGCTACATTCATAGATTGACGATGCTTCAAATATCCATTGATGCTGCAGTTGTCTACAATCCCCCATACTTCTAAATTCGCTCGACGCTTTTATAAGTGTGTGCAAACCATTATGAAATTGAAGCCCACCTACTGCCACGTCTGTAACTAAATTATTCTCTGGTATGAGTACGTATAATTGTGGTTGCTCGACTATTTGCACACCGCGCCGTGAAATAACACGGCGGCGATAGCACGACCCGCCGCATACTATTGTTTTTGTACTATTATTATTATATGTTGGTGCTGGTAGTCGCGAACAGGTACTTTTGTGGGTTATCATCAGTACGTGTTGACAGTAGAACCAGCCTGTATTTGTCTCAAAGTAAGGAATTATTGGCACGTGAACGTGGATGAACACATGACAAGAGAGGTCTACGCCTAGCAGTGACGTTAAGCTGTGATTGGGATTTTATCACGTTCTTCTCTAGGTATATATATATAGATCTATGCTACGCGCAAATTACTTCATATTTCTGATATACCGACTCCTTGATAGTTCAAAAGGGTCTGTAAATGGGCTTATTGGAGTAAATACGTTGAGCTTGAAAACACCACGTTTCTTTACTACGTGTTGCCGGTTTCAGATAGTTGAATGCGCTTTGAAAGAACTCATGAGGTTATGACATTGCCAAATTAACTAGACAATGAAGATCTGCGGGCCTGGTAGCACCACACTTGTGCTCTAACACTTTCAACATAAATCTAGTAGCAACTTTATATTTCAGGAGTGAAACATTTCTACAGCTTACTTCACTTGTCAAGTAGGTTCATTTATTTATTTACGTTCTATGATTAATAACGAAAACCATACATATTTGGTAAGCGTGTTTCCATCGTAAATACAACATTCGTAACAATGAAACGTAATTGTTTTTATTTGGCAAATACATTATGTAAAGCGAGCGTGTTTGGACGCAATAAAAATATAGGTACTTTGTGTTTTAATTTTTATAATTTTATGGTTCACCAAACTAATTCTGCTACAAATTGTCACGGGGGAAGTATTCCTGATCGTCGTCAAGGGCCCTCAGCGTTATTAGCCGTACCATTTCATTAATAAAATACTTTCGTTCTAATTGCCAAAATCACTTACTAGCCAAGCATATCGTTCCACCCCTGGGGTGCGGGGTCACAATCAGATCGTGACACCACCCTGGTACGCCACTTCCGGTCTACGCGGCCGCTGATTGGCCGGCCAAGTGACGTAACTTCCTGTCATATACAATGGGGTTATGACGATGAATTAGGTTCGATATTATAGTGGACATGGGAATTTCGACGGCATTTTACAATGGCGGTTGTAATTACTTATTTGCGTTTCGTTGACCATACTGTGCCGTTGACATTTTTTTTGAAAATTAATTTGAATCAGTTTTAAGAAACTTGATTACGTCTCCTAAAAGGTGTGATCGACTTTCAGTACATAACATTACGCTTACACACCTAAATTGCCTCATAAATCTTCTTAAGAGCTACTTGCACAAATATCTGATCTATTCTGTAAACATCCACCGTAAGGCCCAGTTTCCACCAACGCAGAGAGGATCAGAGGTCATCCCACCTTGATAGGATGTAATGATACTTATTGACAGCACACTTCACACTTCATGTTCACTTCACCAGTTTCATGATGAGATGTTTACTTTCAGAATAGCACTAAAGATCGTTTAGCGCGAATTTAAATCATTGTTCTATTTCTGACAAAACTTTGAAGAAAGACTGATAACATGTTTATCACACACAATGGACAAACGAGGTACAAATATAAAAAAAAAATATTGATTTATGACACTAATTTTGTGTTCATTTTCATTCAAGAATCTGGCACTGTCAGGGTTATTTTTTAAAACGTTTAGTACCAGTTTCTTGAATGAGAATGAACACAAACTTAATTGATAAATTGTCAAATGCTTGTTACCCAGGATTGCATGAGTATTCAACAGTCAATCACATCAGTAAACTTTTTTTGTTAAATTTGCAAAGTGTCGACATTTTATTTTCGAGAACCGGGGCTTAGTATTTTGCAATGCAAGTGGGTTAAAATCAATTTCCAGAAATAAATGCAATAAATTAATTAGGTATCTATCGTTGTTTTTCTTAATATAATTCTGTACCTGAAACCGGTATTCACCTAATTATGGAAACACTCAACTGTACTACACAAAAAATGCATGCTAGCGTCGAACATGAAACCACATCTAGAAACTCACCGGCTCACTTGGCATCACACAAAAACACTGAGAATATCGAGTTATTCAACTATTTCTCAAAATCATAACGCATGGCGAATTAGACTACACTGCAACTATTTTTTCTAGCGTTTTTCTTGCTTGTTTTGCTTGCGTAAAACGCGTGAAGGTGTAACTGGAATTTAGTCTAGCGACACATGTAGGTATAACACAACAACACATGTGCCTATTTATCTGTGACGGAAAGTTCTACTTATTTACGATCGCAATGCTTTTAAAAACCAGCCGTGTCACACCAGGCTGTACTTATGGCGCGTTTTCACGTGAAACAATTTCCGTCGCGTCATTTCCGGTTGCTTGTTGCTCAAGTTATAGGTTGTTTCAGCTATTTCCGGTAATATCTGTCAAAAATTGCGAAAAGTAAAAAAAAAGTCATTCAAATTAGGCTGATTGACATCACTTTTTAAACGTCAACGTTTTAGCTTTGAAGAAGAAGTGTTACTGGAATATTTTTGAGGCCTACAACGATAAGAAATTAATTATTTTATCTAAGTAGTACAGTTTTGATGGTCCTGTATTTTTAGAAGTGGTAAGGCGTTATCCAAGTTTCAATCATTCATGATGTTTTTTCCAGTCAGTTTCAGTTTCAGTGCACTGTTTAGTTTAATGACTTGTGAACAATAAAAAGGCAAATATATAACTACTGTTTTCAGTAGAAACTTTGGTAGGAACTTGTAAAAATAACAATATACACTCAAAGTTCTCTTTTGTAAGTGTTTTCCACCAGCTTATTTTATTCTGAATAACTATCTAGGTACGTTATGATCAGGCACCATTTTTGGAATTATGTAGCTATTTATAAATCTAGTATTTATCTGTAGGTATGTTTCATCGATACTGGTACTTTCAACCTCAGAATGTTAAAATACTATTGGCAAGAACACTGGCAGCATTGCCACGTCGTACCTATGGCAATGCTTCCATTGTATGGTTCCTTTTTCACAATGATCAATTATTTGATGCCCAATGAATTATTTTTAAAGACACTTGCACTTAATATAGTAGGCTATCTGACTGACCTATCTGTCAGAAATTACAAGTTATCACAAAAGAACAAAAAAATAAAGTAAAGAAATCTAAGCTGAAAAGATAAAGCATTTATATAAAACTTTTCAAGCAGGTAAAATACTTATACATCTTAGAAGGAAGAAACAGGTGAAGTTTCAGCGCTCAAGTAAAATAAGTTAGTTAAGTTGTGTTTAAGTAAGCACAAGCAGTCGGATCACTCGCTCTTAGAAGCAAGTTGAATTTACGACGGTACATAGGTACATATATACCTGAATAACGTTGTTTTTCACAGATGTTTCTTTAAAATTGCAAACGTATTCTGTCATTTGAAATATTAAAGACTGACAAAAGAAAACAACTTTTATTTTCAGAATGTTATGATAATGGCAAGTAATAAAATATAACGAATGTAATGCTTAATGTTTTTATACACTAAAACTAATGAACGTAAATAAATCTACGATTAAATGTAATGAACACGAATGTTAAGTACCTGTTTTTTTAAGTGATAATAACAATGAAAATATTCCAATAATTCAATTCAACGCAAATAAACTATGAATAAATAAATGCTTCAACAAAAACTGCTTGCTTCGTGTAATTTGTAAATATATCAGTCTATCATGATGATAAATGATACTAATCGAGCATTTAGAATAATTACCTCGTATGAATGAAAGGCTAAGCATGCAACTGTGGGAACATCAGCACTAGCACCAATGAAAAAGCTGTTAAAACTTCAAACAATGATAATGTGCCTCATGTATTATTTATGGCACTCCGCATTAATGAACCAAGGTCATTTGAATTCATTTCCTTCGGTAATACAGACGTACGCTTTCACACCAACATTGTTACGTAATCGTAGTAACGTGTTTCATTTAATAAAATGCTTTATTTTACGTATTTACTGTTATTGCCCCACTCGACTTTTATGCGAACCATATCAGTTCTGCTACTCGGTAATAGATGGCGTTGGTAGTATCAAAGTTATAACGAGGAAGTTCGGCAGTTGGGCGCTCGTTTTTACGCCGAACACGTAAAGCGGCTCGTAGACGTTTTAATAAAAGTTTGTTTCGTGTTTATTTTAGGCCGGCGCTTGTCTGGCTCGCAGACTTACAACAGTTTTAAATTTAAATAATTATAATGCATTCGTTTATTGTGAATGAATCGGCCCGGGAGTGTTCGCGAGACGGGTTTATGTTTATTTGGGTGTCGTCGCATATTACGATCGATTATTTTGTCGTAAACTTGTAATGTTCTGTAAACTGCTTTTGAGTTCTCTTTTTAGGTTTTATTCACGCCCCGTAAAAACGTGGAAGATCATAATATTTCAATAAGTGCCGTAGTAATACTAAAACGACTTTCAAAAATGAGAACTTTATGTTGTCGAATGTGGATTGAGTTGTAGACTACGATAAGATTCAAGCTACTTTTCAAGTCAAGTTTTATTAAGCCATGTGTCGTGTGTTTATATCTTTTATTGAATTCAAAAACTGTTCAGTAGGTATACCTATTATAGGTAGTTTTATATGTTTCCTTTTCCTGTTATATTACCTAGCTTACCGAATACGCATGATCTCTGATAGCATGCTCATTATACTTCCCTTTATTTAATTTTTCATAAGTAATTATATAAAATTAATAGCTTGATTATCGTTGCGGTGATCCGTGAATTCACTCCAGTCTTCAAGCCTCCCCATCAATTAGAACTGACAAAACAATCCGCGCTCTCGAACCAGTGTTGCCAGACGTTTTGAATGGGCGATCGTACGATGGGTAAATAAAAAGTCGTATTCCCTAAGAAGGCTACAAAAAAAAAAATAGTACGTTTTCAAAACCTTTGTTTTATTATATTAAAGCAAATAATCAATTAAAACACTCCTTTTAAGTCTTCATTTATCCCCGTAAAGGGTTTTACTATTCATGTTATTTAACATTTCTCGTGTTGGAGAAAAATCCACACAACAACCATAACGCTTAATATGCTGTTTGGCTAAAAGGGTGCCATTTAATGTTTCGTTGCTCAGCCTGTTTCGGATCTTTGTTTTTATAAGATTGACTGAACTGAAGCAGCGTTCACAATCTGCGTTAGAGTGCGGAAGGCATAATAAGTCCAGAGCAAATTTTGCTATATTTTTAAAATCTTCAAAAGCGCAAATTCCTGCCCAAAATTCGTCTGGTGGAAGAGTCATATCAACTTGGTTTATAAGCGTGGGCAATCTTCTCCATTCGTCATCCACATTTTGCATTATTTCACCGCTTACAATCCGAGGCACAATGTTCATTAGAGGTAGCAAAGTACTTACTTTGTTCCTGTACGATTCTGACATAGCGTTGGTAGGATGGATAGCCTCCAATTTTGATAATACAGGATCATTCAAGTTGTACCGTTTTTTTATTTCATGAGCACTTGTTATTAAAAACTTGCGGCAACGGTGGAAAAACTCTGTGCACTTTTGTGGGTGGCTAGTGAACTCCTCACTTGTTACATCGTTCATTACTTTTATACCCAAATACATTTGGCGGTCGGCAAGATATTTTTCTTGGCAATCTATATTAACAGAAGAAAGTTCAGTTCTGTTAATATATTCTCTCTCCATAAAACATAACAAAATGTCGCGGTACATGTCCCGAACTTTCTCATTAAGATTGATTATTACAGCACTATCTGACTGGAATAATTTATTAAATGCAGTGAACTTGGGCAAAATCCACGCCAGAAACTTGTAATATAATTTCATGAAATTGTCATTCAAGTTCTGAAAGATTATCTCCGTTGAAAATAATTTTTCTTGTAACCACGTGCTTGTAAAAAATAATTTCAGTGGTTCCCACTGTTCCAAGATGCGTTCAACAACGGCAATAAGGGACAACCATCTTGTTTGAGATGGATGTAGAATTTTGTGTGGTTCTACATCTAGAAACTTCTGAAATTCTTTATATTGGCATTGTCTTTTTGCACTAAGCTTGAAATGATTATAAATTTCTCGTGCCAAGTCTTCGCACCTTCGAGGAAGTTCTTTGCATGCTTCAGATGCGCACAGGTGAGCCGAATGACATACACATTTTAATATGAAGATACCCGGTAAATTTTCCTTCAGCCTGCTGGCAACACTGTTATTTTCACCCATCATCACATTACAGCCGTCGGCGGCAAATCCAATCATATTATCTAGCGGGATGTTCTTATCCAAAAAAGACTGAGTCATAACTCTGTACAAATTCTCACCTGTAGCACCTTGGTTGACCATATCAGGGTTTTCTGAGTCAAATACCTTGCACAGTTCCCACATTTTACTAACGATTTGCTTCTTGTCCTTATCAAAATATCGCACAACTATACACGAAGCTTTCTGAGTGCTAATATCCGTTGATTCATCGGATATGGTACTGAACTTTTGTGTAGTCAAAACACTAGTCAACATTGACTTTTCTGCTTTGCCGATGACTTCCGTTGTCACTGCAGTTGCCTTCGTTCTCTTCAGAGAAATTTTATGTTTGACATCAAAGTCATGCAATATATCATTGATAATATCAGTCAGATGATCGATAGAATTGTAAGAAATATTGTGTTCGGCGATATAAGCTGATAGCTTTAGTTCTATTTTAGATTCCAATTTATTTTTCCCAACAGGATTTTTTGTGACCAAATTTGTCATCAAATTACGTTGCTTGTTTGCAATTTTAGCATTAGACAGAGCTTTAAGGTGTTTCTGCCTAGTGGAATGAATTTTTAATACACTATACTCAGATAATAATTCACAATCACATACAATACATTTTGCTTTGTATTCACTTTTGCCGGGTTTCAGCCAATGCTTGAAAACTTCAAGATTTTCCCAATCGGCGCGGTATTTCTGAGCTCTGTGTTTTTCTTTTTGATCCTTGGATAACTCATTCCGTCTCGCCAGAGTCTTTTTTGGAGTTCCAGGACAAGGGCGACTTGGGCCTGGATTAGATGTTGAATCTTCATCCTCCATGATTAAAAACTTTCACACTTTAACTTTAAATAACTAAATATTGAATTAATGAAATACTTCCGACTTTCGAGTAACGTAACGTGTACCATTGGGATCTAAGGGAAATCCCCTAACCATAGACAAATCTAACTAACTAGTGATGTGAAGGGTTGGTACTTAGTAAGTAAAAGAATAAATAGTGACGTGCTATATTGGTATTAGTACTTTGGCTGTATGAAATCTAAAAAAGTCGTATGTTTACGTACGATTTCTGACCTTGGATCGTACATGCAAAATAAATGTAAAAAATCGTATGAATACGATTTAAATCGTACATCTGGCAACACTGTCTCGAACTTCAAATAACATCAAATTATCGAGCTCCAGAAGATGACTTCCCTAATTAAATATACTAGGTAATAATTTATTCAATTACCGCTTATATTAGGTATATGGAATTGATAATAAAAGAGGTTATTAATTTCATAACTTATTTGTATTCGAATTATGGATCCGAATATAAATAAGTTACAGACATGTGGATTACTTGCTTTGAGTACCTACCTACCTACCTACCTACCTACTTTTGATTTTTTAAACAATGTTGTTAAAAACTTCAAAGGTAGGTAAAAGAATATAACACAGTAAGGATTCAGGAAATCAAAATGAAACCCCAGAAACTTTTAGAAGTAATTTAATTCAGGTTTAAAGTTTACAAATTGTAACGAAACAACATAATTTACACCTCGGACTTGTTCAAACTAAACTTCCTCATTTCCATTTTACAGTACATCAAAAGGAAAACTCAGTACGGCCGTTTATCTAACAATCTTGAACCGAAATTCTGTCGTTAAAAATAAAGTATTAACAACCCTTGGAAAGACAGTGGATTCATATCTTGCATGACAAACGCTATCAACCGGGTACCTACTACCTACATTCATGCTACGAGCATTTCCCGTAACACACAAACATAAACTTACAGCACACACACGAACATGAAGACACACACAATGAAAACTCGTTCCTGTGTGTGCAATTTCCCGTCTCCACACTGTTCGAGTTTCCTCTGTGTGCATGATGTTCTCTCTCGCTTTCCCCTATCTCTCTGACTCTTTCCTTTGTCTATAGTTATGTTGTCCCGTGTTCGACGGTCCATTATTGTATGTTTAGTCTTTGCTTTTTGTAAATATTTATTACTTGTATCTGATTTACGTAGTTCTAAATGATTGGTTGGTGTTTAGTTAAGTTTTATTGATTGAGTTCGTTCATGCTCCTACGATGTTTTGTTCCGAGTTTGTAAATGTAAATGATGTTGTGAATGTTATAGGGCTACTGAAATAAATTGTAACGTTATGTGACTAATGTGTGTTATATGGAACGACTTTATAAATTATCAACCTGTCTTGTAAATTTAGCATATAGGTAAGTACGAATATTATTTATTCTGCTAAAATGGTGCCTTTTCCCTGAAAATGAAAATTATTTTGGAAGTTACATACAAGAAAAAGTCCCAAATTTATAGTAACCTTTATTATCACCTCCATACGTTATCAATATTCCATTTATTAATTAAAACGGGCCAAAAATTAATTCGTTGATAAGCTGCAATTATGAAAATTTCCATTTATCAATAGTTCATACATAAATATTGTTGCATACCTAATTATGAGCAATAAATATCGGTGTATGATCAGATAATTGAACATTTATCAAAGCGACCAATCAGACTGTTAACGTAGATGTATTCAATGAGCTCGGATTAAAATAATGTTGAATTTATTATAATTAATTATCTGTTTGATGGATACAACTTATGTTAAAGTTCTACCTACTTTTCAAGTTGTAAAGTTTTCATTTCAGTGATTCCAATTAGATTCATAATGTACGTTGCTTATGCATCATCTACTTATGTAGTAATTACTTATTCTGTTAACAGTTTTTTTATGTGTAATATCATTTTCAATACAGTCTTATGGTTTTCATTGACTCAAACTAAATTGTGTACTTAAGTTAATAAACTAATTATTTAGTTACAATAACACTAATAAACCCAAGTCTTCACCCATTGAGGACCAAAAGCCACCTAAACTTAACCAGAAACATGTGCAGAATGAGACATAACACTGTAATAGGGAACCCATACTTAGCGACACCTATTAAAGAAAAAAGCAGAAACCGTGTTCGGTGCGAAACGACTTATCTTCAATGACCAATCATACAGAATAGATTCACTTCCATACACTTAGTAGTGCTAAGTCTGGTCTGTGGAGGGGGGAGGGGGCCGGTGGGCGGCGCCGCGCATGCGTCTCGTTGCCAAGACGACGGCACGTACACTCGCGTGTGTGCGTGCGCCTCGTACGGACGCGAGCGTACGACGAGCGACGGATCGTATTTAATAATAGCTAAACAAGTAGAATTTCTATATTTGATTTTGCCACTTCAGTTTTGTAGATGTCCTTTTTTAGAATCGAGTTCTGCTGGTTGATAGTTCAGCTTTAGTTCTTAGCTGTAAAGCTTGTTGCTTCAGATTTTATTTTTGGAAGGTTATTGTCCCCTTGGAGTCGCTTACAAAAATGGCCAATCCTATTCATAGTAGGTAGCGAGAAGTTTTCAGCATCGTTTGTAGAGGTTGATTAGCAACGTTTTATTCTGAATACTTTGTCATCTCTGTAATACTTACCAACTATAATAACACTTACACCAAAAAACATTCTTAACGCATTTCGTAAACATCCTGTGACGTCACCAGCTTTTCATTTTATCGCGAACGCATCTTACCGCGTACTCCCGTGTACCGCATTCCGCGCACACCGCGGCAGCGCGCGTGCGCGTGTGTGCGCGGGACGGGACACACGCACACGCGCGCACGCAACACCGCCCCGCACCACCTACTATATCTACAACTATGTTTGCGCTTCCAACACTCTTTACTTCTACTCGAAAACTCCTTCGAGACCTGAAAAGGAATTTTACAAGGGCGCCTTTTTCTTTTGAACACGAACCTTTGGCTGTAAAACGGGAGCTCTTAACCGTTATAAAGGGATGTATTGATAGTTAGTGGTTCCTTTGTAGTCGGCATCTCGCGGGACGCTCCCGTAATAATAAAGATAAAAAAGAAATCCATATAGTTGGTATACAGCCTTAGTGCGTACTTTATTTAAAGTGCCTGCCTGTAGCGCGAAGTTTTTTGCTTGAATATTTTGTGTGTGAGAGTCATTAGGCAGAATGTTAGGTACAACGGCAGCCTTGACCCAGTCTGCGTCTTTATATTCCGGAAAATCTGGTTCCATTATTCAAAATGGAGCCACTTTTCAATATTAGGTAGGTGCTATGAATAGTTGTTTACTTAAGATACAAACGGTGTCTCAGATTATCTGGGTATGCAGATTTTAGAGTGCGAAGGCTATCGGGTCCGTAATCTTTATGTCTCGGAAATTGCCAGAAATGTAAAGACTGAGAGCCTGATAGAATTTCAAATGTAAATGTCGATATAACATGATATGTAGTCATTGCCATCGAGGCAGTTATCATTCAGCAAAAAAAAACATGCCAGGTAGTTATTTTCGTGTTGATAAGAATATTTTCCCACCAAACGGCTATTGCGTGGTTCCGCGTTTTTTCTCTCACGTAAGGAGGCTTGCCATTTAAGAAGGTATGTATTTTGTAAAAGCCATCCGCATCATTTCTTGGATCAAAGTGATAGCAGTTTTTAACCAGTTTGGTCCTTTTCCTCATTAGTGGAAAACTTTGGAACATGAATCCAGATTTTCCCAAATAAAAAAAGATTTAGGAGTCAAAGAACTGAAGTTCATGGTCAAATAGAATGATTTATATATAAAAGGCTTCGAAAAAGTTTAAGATTTTAGAACAATTATTGGCAATTCACAAAACAAGTATAACCTTAATATCGATTTCAGGAAGTACACATCATTTTCCGTGGAGTTTATTGCTAATCCAGCTCGTAAATGTGCAAAAACTTCCTTCATCCATAACATCAAACTTATTCCTGAAAGTTTCAGAAAAAATATCGATTCAGGAACCGCATTACAGCCACTGAAGGTCATGGCCGATGCCCTTCAGCTTAAAACGAGCCTAGTCGTTACTGTGGAGCCAGAAAGAGAACCGCCCGAACCTCCTCATAACAATCGATCCAGTTCCCAAAGATTCCTGCAAAAAATCGATTCAGGAACCAAATAAGAGGCACTGAAGGTCACGGCCCCATCGATCCGGCGTAGAAAGTGAGACTGGCTGCCACTACTAACACCGTCCCGTTGGCTATGCAGCCTGAATTAATCGCGCATATATTTGAATACATTTGGAGCGGCGCAGTTCGGGCCGCGGTGTCGTCGGCCCCTTAAGTTTTAGCGATTTTGTTTCGGGACTGTATTGGTGTGGGTGCTTCGCGGAATTGAAGCCACAGTTGTCAGCAGTTCATCAGTCAGAGCTTGACAAGTTGAAGACGGAGTTCTGGTTTGTCATACGAATGGTGTAGCTACATTCAATCGTCGAATTTTATCAGAACATAAAGTGTCTGAAACATTGTGCAACAACAGGGGTTGTTTACAAAGCATTTAACATTTTCATCATGATGATCATTTTCATCATTGATTGAATCAGCTTTTCAGTTGTTTAGTTTTCGTATTGCATAATTTGCAGCTGCTTCTATACGAACTAACTCAGCAAGTCCCTGAATATTTTAATTTCGACCTTGCCCTCCTGGCATAAGCATGGCATAATGCTCAGGGCGTTGTTTGGGTAGATGTTGGATTTTAAATAAAATTTGTGGTATGTGCATGGTTTATGCTTGTTCTTTGACATCATATTAGCAAACTTTAGCTACGCCTGTATTGACATCTTGGATACGCATTTAAAGCTGTGTTCGGGAATTGTTTTATTGATGAGTTTTATACTGGGACGAGTGGTGCCCGGATAGTATAATATGTCTTTTCTGGTGAATATCTACAAGGACTCAGGAAACCTGTTAAGGGAAAGTGTATCATCTAATTACAATCTACTACATTTCTAATACGTTCACGGAGGCGATGATTGTCTGATAATCTTTTCTTGTTACTTTTTTTAACTTCTGCTCTTCAAAAATTTTAACAAGTTATTAAAAATCCAGAAATTATTTGTTCGGTATTGTTTTTTATGTACTCATACTTATTATTATACCTATAAACCACTTTTTACAACATTACCAGTTTTAACACTTCCAACTATTGGGAAAACAAAACCTTTGGTCGTCTCAAGGTCGAACATTTGGTCACGTCAGAACTCAACAATTAGTTTAGTAACACTAACTATATTAGTTTTAGTGCTGACAGCCGTCCGACTGTGTTATAGTTTATAATTAGCTCGGACTTTACAATTAGTTTGGTTGGATCTATTCGTATTTTAGATGCGTGTAGTTAGAGCTGATTATTACTTTTATCGGGAAGGCTCAGCAAGTGCGTCTAGTTGACTGTTCTTTCTTTCTTTCTTCTGTCATAGTCTTTCAATAGGTTCTGTATCAGGAGGAGTATTGGAGTGCTTCCATAGTTTACAGACGTACGTTTATATATTAGATTGAATTTCGTTATTATTTCTCTCACTTGCATTGCTACGTAAAATAATAAGCATAATTTTAACATAACTTTTATTACTATGAGATTTTAGGCTTAAAGTAAATGTTTATGTATTTATGTGGTTGCGCAAAGCCATTACAAAGTCGTTTCTGGTTTCTTACAAGATATTTTCGAAACAATGCTGTTTTATTTGAAGAGATTATGAATCTTTTATTATTTTATGTTTAAGGGACCATAAACTTATTTTTATGACCGTTAAAGACACATTTGTGTGTTTTGATTACATACGTACAAATAAGGTCATCTTTCTTCGACCAATCCAATTTGGTTACCAAGTATATTTATACAACCCAGTCAGATTCTTCTTTGATATTTGGTTCAAGGTTTCATATACAACGATCCAGTAAAGAAACGAGTATCTTTGAAGTCGATAAGGCCACATTCAGTGTCATACATTTCTCAATAGAATCCCATCTCCCGATCACCGATCAGCCACAACACCGCAACCTGGAAATCAAAAAAAGATAGCTTTTAATAAAAACAGCGGGAGGCAATAGCAGTGTCCGGTGCGAAGCGGGTTATTGTGGCTCCTAAGGCATCCGTCGAATACGTAATGTAGATGGAAAGTCGAGCGATTGTCACAAGAGGCCTATTACTATGCCGGCGATGTCACACAAGCAGATGTCCTGCACACACCCGCCTCACATTAGTGAGCGTACACTGTCAGGTACGGGGGAAACGGAAAAAAGTTTATGTAAATAAGTTTCGAGCTGTGTTTTGAAGTAAATGACCCTGTTTAGTGCGGGTTTTGTGGTGTTAAGCTGTTGTTCTTGGTTTGCCAAGACAAAGTTTGTCAACTTTCAAACGTCTTCAGGGTACCGCAGATAAATTATAAATTATATAATGCCAGGGTAGGTATATTGTTAGACTATGGGGCGTTTAGTAGTTACTTCGTACTTCATTAAACGGAATATATAATGTTTAAAGCTGTTGCATACAATCCTAAGAAGGCTTTTTTTTTTCATTCAAATTATTTGGACCTTCAGGACTAATATCATAATGTACTTGGAAAATTTTAGTTTATGGCCTAAAACCGTTGACAAAGCGGCGTTTCCCACAAAGAATGAACTGATTACCAGTTTCAACGAAGAAACCTAAGTAGGTGAGGTTTACGAGGCAACTAAACTCTTGAATGGAGTCCACACCAGGGTTTAATAGTGTTTGGTTGTGGCAATAATGTAATAGCTTGGAAACCAAGTACCAGACAAAGGTTGTAAGACCAAGAAAGCCTTAATGAGTCATTTCCCTCAGTTAGTTCTTCCATTTTGTGATGGAAATTTTATTATTATTTGTATGTTTTTGTTTCGTTTACAACTTGAAAGAGACGTTCTTAAAACTTGACGATGCGGTGAACTGTTGTTTTCTTATTGTGTTGTGTTTTTTGTGTGTATTTCTCTCTTCGATAGACCCTACTTCTGATTTGACATAATGTATGTACAACTTCTTTGTATAATTTTTATCAATCTTTATTATCCAACTGATGGGCAAAGGTCCCCCACAGTCTTCTACTCTTTCCGGTGTGTCATTAGATATTTAATTGTTTTCCAGTTCAACTACGAACATGATTTATCTCTTCTTTCCAATCCCCTCTAAATTACCGGCCTCATCAAAATACCTTCCGTATCAACTTTATCCAACTCTTCATCGAGCACACCTTTACCATCAGCCGCCGTAGTGTGTACACGCACAGCGTAACGGCGGCCATTTTCACAGCCTACTTACGTGCCGAACAGCCGAACTGTTCCGACGGCTATCGATGCTATCTCCTGATATTGCCTTTTTAGCCGCCACCCGTTAGCCTCGCGCCATTACCAAGGATTAAAACGGCTGCTACCCTGAATGCAAGTTTTGGACAATTTTCAGTGGTGAGTAGAACTTAATTTGGGACAGATCTTGGATCCAGGTTTCAGGTGGTTTCCAGTTTTTTTCGTGGATGAAGGTTTCCTGAAAAGAAAATGGAAATTATCGTATTTTATTAACTGTAGACAACGATTTATGCAAGTGTATACCCAGATAAGATTAATTCTAATTTCGTCGTTGATATCAAATGTATTCGGTGTTGTACTTTTCGACTTCAGTTTTGCATTATTGTGAAAAGTAATTTTGTGACTGAAACTAATGAGCAGATTAAGGCTGTCAGTGCTCTCATAGCACTTAACAGCGGTCTCATGAGGTACATCTACCTCTAAGTAAAATCTTCACCAAAATTACCATTGCAATGTCTTCGTTCAGACACTACAACATAATCGTCTCCCTCGACACAACACTGCCACACACCTCCGACCTCCAGCCAAAACAATTTCCACCATCTGAACTTTAATTCTTATATTTCAGGAGCAGTGTTGTGTCTGAGGTGAGAACAATACTGAGGGGGGTGTAGCGTCACCCCTTGCCCCCCTCTCTGGTGCTGCCCCCCTCTCGCCGGGACGTCGACCTTGCTATTGCAATGCTCAACACGCGCTATACTTTTGTCGCTGCCTGAATAAGGTCACGGTATTCAGTCTCCAGGATATATGGGTTAGGTAGAACATATGATTGCTGTTCAAAGATTTTCAGAGTAACCGGAATTTGAGAGAGGTGTTTAGTTGCTCCGCAAATAAATAATCTACCTACATGTTTAGTGTCAACAAGATCCAGTATTTTGTAAACTTAATCGCTAGATCGCAAGATTATATTTATTTGTAGATTAGGTAATAGATATTCGACTGTCAATGGTGGCGATAAATCTTTTACGCTTTAATTGCAGTATTTAGCGTGTAGGTGTTAGCAAATTATTCTCTAATACGAATTATTTAGACACATGGATTTATTATCCTTAATTTGTAGACAGCATTTTATTTCTACCTGTCTATTCTATAGCCAAATGCTATTTTCTAAGCTATTTTCTAAATAAAGTTACAGTAAAATGCCACAAAAAAAAATAGATTTTACTTATTTCAGTCTCCCAAACAACGCCACAACCCCCTATGGCTTAACTAAAACCGAACCGTTGAGTAATTTTCACAAAAATATTTCTGTACTTTCAGCTAAGTTTCACGGCCACGCAAAAACCAGCTTTCACCGAACATCTGTGCGTAGTGAGACAAACGCGAGACGCGACCCGAGCCTGTATGAAAGCGTATCTTATGCATTTTACATGAGCTGTGCCAGCCATCAGGCCCCTTACCTTGCCTTCACACCGACGCGCGCACGCACACGAGCGCAGGCGTGCGGCCATTGTCAGGGGAACAAAAACACGCACACTACGCCGGACTCGTTCTAATTAGTTGTTTGTAAACACATGTCACTGAGTGCAGCTGTGTGCGTGTAGATGCGTGCAAGGTATCGTCCATGAATTATGTAATGCAAGTGTGTTGTCAAGTGAAAAGGTGAGAAGGCATGGAGATTCTTTTGGAGGGTATTGACACAGATGTTGTCACTGGACAGTTAGTGGCAAGCGTTGCTGAAAATCTTATGCTCGATTCCCAAAATTGAGCATAATGTTTGGGAACCATCGTCCGCCAAATACGATGGATGGACTGAGTATTTGTTGATATGGGTAGGTGTGAAAGGAGGTCTGTTAAGATAACGACTAACAGGCAACTATGGAAGACGCTGACATCTTGCAGCGACCCAAAATATGATGGGATGAGGCCAAAAGAATGAACCACCAACAAAGCCAACTTTTCAACTTTTCTAAAAAACATTTTCTTAAGACCACAATAGACTAAGTAATGTGTCTGGTACCTTTTAGCCGTACATAACGAATACATATGTACCAGTAGCATTGTCCGAGCGTCACTTAGCAGAGACAAACGATCTGGAGGAGTGCCAGCGACGGGGAATTAAGATTGGTGACTACGAACGGAGATATTTCAATGTATTACGCTTGGACGATGGATGTTTCAGTTTGTGGAATGAGGTTGAGGTTGAAAAACAGCATGTCTCCTCTTGTCTAGAGGTTGGAAAGCATTGTCCTTTTAGGTGTTCAAAAATATAGACTTCAACCAATTCGAGTTCCATGGCCAGTGACATTCTGTCAACAATAGCGTCGAGATGGCGATTAGCATATTATATAGTCAAAAATATATGGGATTGACAAGCCCTATCGAAATGTGACGTGATCAATCCGTTATTGGCATTTCTACAAACGTCATCACTAGAATATCAGTATGAACGAGCCTCTAGAGAGCATTATGGCAGCCTAGCCTTTTTCGATACCTCACTCTTCGAACAGAGATACCCTGATGGCGTAACAAGCATGTGAAAAGCCAAACGAAAGAAAAAGAATACTGAAGTATCTTGATTTGACGAAGTTAGACTAGGTATCGTGCTAAAAATCTCGAACCAGGGGTCTACTCTATAAGCCCCGGAACCGGAACTAAGAATGAATGACAACACGATTTGACAGTTGTTCTTCGTTCGGGTTCGTAACTAATCGTAAGTCCGTAGGTGATATGGAGTAGAAAACGCCCGATAATAAGGTCGAAACTACGGATTTCGGGCTTAGAGAGTAGACTCCCTGCTTTTGTATTGGTGACTGGACTCACAGAACTTCTAGTCGACCTCCTTTAAACATTTAAGAAAATTAGATGGATAGGTTCAGACTTGATATTGATTTTTAAAGTTGCAACTCGGAAGACCAAAATTAATTAGACTATCTCCGTGAATCATCTTCATCTCACTTCTGAGCCATGTCTACAAGATGTTTTCCAGAGTCATCACAAACCGTCTCGCACGCAGGTTTGACGGCTTCCAGCCTCCCGAACAAGCCGGATTCCGAAAAGGCTTCAGCACCGTAGACCACATACACACGCTGCGGCAGGTTATACAGAAGACCGAAGAGTATAATCTGCCCCTCTGCTTAGCATTTGTGGACTACGAGAAAGCCTTCGATTCGATCGGGACTTGGGCTGTGCTGCAGTCTCTCCAACGGTGCCAGATTGACTATCGGTACATCGAGGTGCTGAAGTGTTTATATGAAAACGCCACCATGTCAGTCCGACTTCAGGATCAGACATCAGAACCTATCCTCCTGCAGCGGGGTGTGAGGCAGGGAGACGTAATTTCTCCGAAACTGTTCACGGCCGCAATGGAGGACGTCTTCAAGGTTTTGGACTGGAAAAGGCTAGGCATTAATGTCAATGGCGAGTTCATCACTCATCTTCGATTTGCCGACGATATAGTCGTCATGGCTGAGACCACGGAGGACCTCAGTACAATGCTCGATGACCTCAGTAGAGCTTCCGAAACAGTGGGTCTTAAAATGAACATGGACAAAACCAAGGTCATGGTAAATACCCATGTAGCACCCACTCCTATCAAGATTGGAGGCTCTGCACTCGAAGTTGTTGATGAGTACGTCTACCTGGGACAAACGATCCAGCTAGGTAGGGCTAACTTCGAGAAGGAGGTCAACCGTCGAATCCGACTCGGCTGGGCGGCGTTCGGGATGTTGCGCGGTATCTTCTCGTCTCAAATACCACAGTGTCTCAAGACGAAAGTCTATGACCAGTGCGTGTTGCCAGTGATGACCTATGGACTCGAAACGTGGTCGCTCACAATGGGCCTCATCAGAAAGAAGGCTTAAAGTCATCCAAAGGGCAATGGAGAGGGCAATGCTCGGAATTTCCTTGCGTGATCGAATCAGGAATGATGATATCCGCAAGAGAACCAAGGTTACCGACATAGCCCGAAGGATCGCCAAATTGAAGTGGCAGTGGGCAGGGCACATTGCTTGCAGAACAGATGGTCGATGGGGCCGAAAAGTTTTGGAGTGGCGACCGCGTACCGGAAGACGCAGCGTTGGAAGGCCTCCCACAAGGTGGACCGATGACCTGGTGAGGGTCGCGGGTAACCGATGGATGCGAGACGCACAGGACCGGTTGTTGTGGCGACACTTGGGGGAGGCCTATGTCCAGCAGTGGACGTCTTTCGGCTGATATGATGATGATGATGATGATCTCCGTGAATATCAGGAAACACTAAAAGCATTATATTGATATAAAAAGCTGGTTGTGATCCTCTCACACTTTTCCGAAGTGCATACATTATGCATACATCCTAACGGCCGTTGTTTTAAGTGTTTTTAACTCAGTGATGAAATCTTGAAGTGGGCGACGCGACAACGGCCGTTTGCATATTTAAAATATTTTTGTTTGGGTGCTCGAGTTGCGAGCATTCGACACGGTCGGGGAAACTCGGGTGGAGGCTGCTGGGCTGTAATTGATTCAGGAGTTCAGGAGTGGTTGGAGTTGTATGAAGGTGTTCTGAAGTTTGATATGTTTATTTGTCGTTTAACTTCAGGGTTTCGACAGCTGGTGATTGTTTTTTTGTATGGTAAATCATCAAATGACTCTTCCCGCTCTGGGCAGAGCGAAAGGGAGTGTCAGACTCTTACTGACTAAAACCCATCCGTGCTCCTCGTAGTGCTTTTTGCTTTCCAGGGCTGCGGTAACATAATCCGCAACCCTGGCAGGGTCAGCTGGTGGTACGAGTATAAATTGATTGATGTGACGACACTTGGGGGAAGCCTATGTTTCCGTCACGCTAGAAGACGTCTTTCAGCTGAAATGGTGATGATGATGACGAGTTTTGGTCTGCATGTAGCAAAAAACATAACAGTCCTTGGCTTCGTTCGTTATAACAGGAAATAAATTTGTTGTTAAGTATTAATTGTAGTCAAGCCTAGAAACCGACACTACTTCTAACGTTTTTAAATTTTAGTCTACCTAGAACAGTATTTTTTTTAGTGAAGATCGCTCACTTAGTAAATTGTTGACTATTTTCCCTAGGCAGAATGTAACGGCCTCTATGCGCTAGTTTCATCAGCATGGCCAGTTTCTATGTTTACCTATACCAACTGCAGTCTAAACACAAAACATAGACAACCCCTATTTATTTCATACATGAATCCCCCATTTAATAATCTAGTCATACTAGTTCCTCGGGGTAGCTGGATGTGCGCGGGGGTGGGGGTGCGGCCGGCGGTACAGGCGGGGGGGAGGGGGGGGCGCGGTTAATGAACCCGCAGGGATGCAACTCGGCGGACATTTCGCAATAATATTAGTTCAGCGCTGAAATGAAAGCCTCGCGGTGTTTGTGTGCCGAAAGATTCTGAACTTGCTGATGCAGCTGTAATTTAACTTGGGGCCTTTAGTGGGAGAGTTTGTAGAACTAGGTATTCAGGAGTCAGACGAGAAGCAATAGGTAACTAATATACTTGTATGTCTCTAGACATCATGATTCCAAAGCCTAAATTATGGCAAGTTCAGACTGTGGGCAGCTCATGTGCGGTTAAAATCTACCGTGGTCTCGCAGCAGATGAATTTTATGTAGAAATCGTGATTCGTAAACGTAGTGCACTCCAACAGTTTGTTTGAACGTGACTCGAGGATAACTTCGGAGCTTAGACGTAGTATAATGTTTATTTCACGTGAAGTGTTGTACTAAGTGTGTATGCTCTTTAGGTAGACATTACCCATTGTGTGCACTACTTTATAGTGATATTCAATATTATGCTTACTACGTAATTTACTTATAATGCGCATTATTTTATGTTATATTAAAGTACTTAATAAATGGAGTCCAATCAAGGTGGTTGTCTACTTCTTTAAGATCCTTAGGACCCCCAACATCACATGTCGACCCTGCCTAAAAGATCTGCCAAGGGGCTATAAGAAGAGCAATATATATTTTTTTTGATCGCGACATAAGTACACAAGTAGAAGTATGTGTCGCTCAACTGTGGAGAAGGAAGAAGTTTTCCTGAGCCAGAATGCGGCCGGCGGAAGCAATGATGCTGCTATAAAGGAAATAGGAGGACACGTTGAGCGCATCAACATCATGACTTTCATCATCCTCGCTGTAATCGCCGCCCTCGCCATTTACTTCGTGTTGAAAGTGTACAAGAGCTGTCACCGCCGCTGGATGCAGGAAGAGATGGGCCTCAACGCCATGCAGCGTTTGAGAGCTTCGTTACGTGGTCGAGTTGCAGGTACACCGGACAATTAGATTATCCAGCATCAGTTATGTGAATGAGTCAGTGAGTGTTTTTAAAGTCAGACAATTTTGAAAAGGCAATAATTAAAATAACATCGAATAGTGAGTGTCAAATTTCATAACGCAAAAACTTAAACGCCCAAGAATCGTGCACGAACACTCAGCGAATTTGATACCGCGCGGGTAAAAATGCAGCGTCGGACATTACTTCTATTGTGTCGCAATAATTTTATGTGATCAGGTTTATGTTTATTCTATTTTTAACATAGAGTAATGAATTGATGGATGTGTCGTAGATTTATATAATGAAAAACTTAGAGTATGATTGATAGTTTGATAAAAAATTATAAGGTTTTAGAAGAAATTCGTAAGTATTTGATAAAAAAGGGACAAAGTAGGTATAAAGGCAAAGTTATAGAAACAAAATTAGGAGAAGCAAAATGTATTTTTGATAATTGTAGTGAAATATTTTTATTGTTAGAAAAGGGCAAGGATGTAAAGCTGTCATCGGCATTAACAATATTGCAAAATATTAAGGTTCTATACGAGGAAATAAATAACTTGTGTATTTCTCCCATTAAGCCACATTTAGGAAAGATGGAGTTTGACTTGAAAGTGGCGTGCAATTTGATACCAGTCATGGACGGTGTTGACAACACGACCAAGCGTCTGATAGACTCCACTGAGATGTACGCGAACATGATTGAAGATAAAGGTAAAGATTTATTAATTACATTTGTGTTGAAAAGTAGACTCTCGGAAAATGCGAAATTGCGTATTTCGGGTTCTTATAAAACTGTTGAAGAATTGATTAAAGATTTGAGATGTCATCTTTTACCAAAGAAATCTTTTGTGGCTATACACTCAAAGTTACAAAGTATTCAACAGGGATCAAACTCTATTGATACTTATGGCACCGAAGTAGAGAAGTTATTTACCGAATTAACAATTTCCCAAGCTGAAAGTGATTCTGCCACGTATAAAGTTTTGAAGCCATTGAATGAAAAGCTCGCTATTAAACGATTTTCAGACGGTCTACGCAGCTCGAAATTAGGCACGATTATCTCCGCCCGGAACTACAGCAACCTGAAGGATGCCATACAGGCAGCTAAAGATGAAGAATCGGCATCCCATCAGCCATCATCAGGTAACATAATGCATTTGTCTAACACCGGCCGAGGTTCACACTACTTAAGACGACCGCAGCGTTATCAATATCAAAGAAGGGGTTTTCACAATAATCGTGGACAGTATAATAACAATTATAATCGTAGTCAGCAGTATTATGGAACAGTTTACCATCGTGGACAAGCACGACGTGGCAATTTTAGAGGGAACGACACTGTTAGGGGTAATTTCCGAACAACGTCGAATGGTAGTGGAGGCTCAAGATACTTTAGGAAGCGTGGGCAATGCCAAAATATGCTTACCGTTGAAAAAGTAGACGACAGACAACATAGTGATTGCCAGAAAAATAATGATGTAGGCACTTCTAATCAGTTTTTTCGAGGTTAAACATTTTATATTATCTTGCCAAGGGAATACCAAGTACATTGCTTTCTACATTAATAATATTAAATACTATTGGCTCATTGATACTGGCGCTACATTATCAATAATTAAAAAGGAAACCTTGCCAAAAGGTTTTGATGTGCGCAAGGATGATACCTTAATAAATGGGATAGGTGGAAAGTTACGTTCACAAGGTTCTATTGATTTGATATTAAGACATGATAAAGAACAATTATTACATCATAACTTTCTTATTTTTGATTCAATACCACTTAAAGCAGATGGAATCATAGGTTTAGATTTCTTAAATAAATTTCAGGCTAACATTGACTTAAATGCAAATACTTTAACGTTGACTAACAATGGACAGAAATATCACTTAAATTTAGTTGAAGACTTAGAAAAGAATAGAAATGTGTTGATTATTCCAGCACGGTCAGAGACAATACACTATATTTGTGTAAATGATACGGTCACTGAAGATGTAGTTGTTAGTGGAAAAGAATTAACAAAGGATGTATTTTTAGCGAATTCAATAGTACGTGTACTAAATAATAGGATTCCAGTAAAAATTCTCAACGTAAGCGATAAGGACATAACCTTACCAGTAGCACTCCCAGAATTAAAACCATTGAGTGATTATGATATTTGCCAGTTTAGTAGAAACAAGATCGACTTTCCAAGAGTTCAAACGTTACTATCCGAATTAAATTTAAATTACTTAAACACAGAAGAAAAACAGTCAATACAGGCAATATGTACAAAGTATTCCGACGTTTTTTATGTAAAAGGCGATAAATTGGCGACCACAAACATTTGTGAACAATCAATAGTAGTAAAACCAAATATTACACCTGTTTATGTTAAACCATATAGGTTACCACAAGCATTAAAACCGGAAATAGCTAAGCAGATAGATCAAATGATAAGAGATGATATCATAGAAGAATCCAAGAGTGAATGGTCAAGTCCAATTTTATTAGTACCGAAGAGAAGTAGCGAAGGAATTGAGAAAAAATGGCGATTAGTAGTAGATTATAGGAAATTAAATGAAATGATTTGCGATGATAAATTTCCTTTACCGAATATAAATGAAATTTTGGATTCTCTATCAGGTGCTATTTACTTTACTCACCTTGACCTTCACCAAGGTTATTATCAAGTCAGTTTAGAACCGAGCAGTCGTAAATTAACAGCATTCACTACCAATACTGGCCAATATCAGATGAAACGCTTACCAATGGGACTAAAAACAAGTCCCAGTGCATTTAGTCGTATGATGTCTATTGCTATGTCAGGTCTTACCTATGAGAAATGTCTCGTATATCAAGATGATCTTATAATTTTTGGAAGAAATCTTACTGCTCATAACCAAAATTTAACTGATGTCATGGAGAGGTTAAGAAAACATAATTTAAAATTAAATCCTCAAAAGTGTATATTTTTAAAGAAAGAAATACTTTATTTAGGCCATGTTGTATCAGAAAAAGGAGTGTTACCCGATCCAGAAAAAACTAATATATTAAAAAAGTACCCAACACCAAAAAATGCAGATGAAGTTAAACGCTTTGTTGCTTTCTGTAATTATTACCGAAAATTTATCAAATCATTTTCAGAAATAGCAATGCCATTAAATAAATTAAGCAGAAAGAATGAACCATTTCAATGGACTACTGAATGTGAGAGTGCTTTTGAGTTTTTAAAACATGCGTTAATTTCTTCACCCGTTCTACAATACCCAGATTTTTCAGAAAAAAACGAATTTATATTACAAACAGATGCTTCAGGTACTGCCATTGGAGCCGTATTGTGCAATAAAGATTTAAGACCAGTAGCTTATGCAAGTAGGCCCTTAAATAAGGCAGAAAAAAACTACCCTACCATTCAAAAAGAGCTTTTAGCAATAGTTTGGTCTGTAAAATATTTTAGACCATACTTGTATGGCAGAAGATTTACAATAATGACGGATCATAAACCTCTGATATACCTTTTTGGCATGAGGGATCCTTCAAGCAGACTCCTTAAATTTCGTCTAACACTGGAGGAATATAACTTTAAGATTATTTATGTCAAAGGAAAGGAGAATGTAGTTGCAGATGCTTTGTCAAGGATTTGTTTAACATCAGAAGAATTGAAAGGTATGCATGAGCAAGTTGTTGCTGTAATGACTAGGGCACAAAAGAAAAGAATAGATGAATTAACTAGAAACAAAGATGAGCATGAAAAGATGAATCATAGAAAAGTTTGCGACGAACGGTCTGATCAGCCGAGAGTTGTAGATATATTAAGAAAACCATTAGAATCTGTAGAATTATGTTTTATTGAAGGGGACGATTTAAAGGGATTAAGAGATAGTCACATGATTACGAACGAATTTGAATGTTTTTCATTTAGACCGAATACAAAGACGATATATATTAATTTTAATTTCAAGGCACACTTATCGCGAGCCGAATTTGTGCAGAAATTAAGTAATTATTGTAAAGAGATACGTATCGATGAAGTATATGTAATTGAAAATAAAGATAATGAAGATTTTATAAAAAATGTATGCGATGAGATATCGTCACTTGAAAATTGGTCCGGACCACGAATTTGTATACTAAGAGGAATAACGAGAATAACGGAAGATAATGATAAAACTATTATTATGAATGACTTCCATTTACTGCCATCTAGTGGTCATGCTGGAGTGCGCAGGATGGTTAATACTATAAAAACGCGGTACTTTTGGCCAGGTATCGAAAAAGACGTTCAAGAATTTGTCAAGACATGTACAAAATGTCAAAAGTCGAAATATTTTCGATATATAAAAGAGCCGATGGAAATAACTACAACAGCTTCTTCGGCGTTTGATAAAATTTACTTAGATGTAGTGGGTCCTTTAGATAGAGACATCGATGGTAATTGTTATATACTAACTATACAATGTGAATTAACAAAATTTGTGCAAGCCATTCCCCTTAAAAATAAAGAAACCGTATCCATAGCAGATGCATTTGTTAGACAGTTTATTTTAAGATTCGGTATCCCAGGTACAATTGCTACAGATCGCGGCACGGAATTCATTTCAGCTACTATGGTACAGGTATGTAAAATTCTTAATATTGAAAAACTTTCCTCAACAGCATATCATCATCAGTCAATTGGTGCACTTGAAAATGCGCATAAAACACTCGGTGCATTTTTAAGAGTCCAATGCGAAAATTACACAGACACTTGGTGTTATTGGTTACCTTTCTGGTGTTTCAGTTTTAATAATACAGTCCATTCTGAAACTAATTATACGCCATACGAACTTGTCTTTGGTAAACTCTGTCGAATACCTACTAGAATTTGTGATACTGTAGAACCATTATACAATATCGATAACTATCCATTACAATTAAAATACCGATTACAGCTAGCCCATGCTGATGCCAAGAATAATTTATTATTTAACAAGCATAAACGAAAAGAACTGTATGATAAGTCAGTAAATTCGTATAAGTATCAGAAAGATGATTTGTTGCTATTAAAGAACGAAACTGGTCGTAAATTAGATGCCTTATTTGAAGGTCCCTATAAAGTAATTGAAGATTTAGGTTGTAATGTTCAGATAAGTAAAAATAATAAAATAGAATTAGTACATAAGAATAGAACTAGGCCTTACTACGTTTAAGTTTAGAATACGATAGAATCTTAAGTAAATATGCAATGTTTAGCAATAAGTAAATAGTGTTACTTCAATTTCATAAACAAAATTGTAGTTTTATAATGGTTTAGATTAGATAAAAAAAAAAAAAAAAAAAAAATGTTTTCATATTTTTATTTTTTTCTTTCGCCCCGGGAGGTGAAGTGTTGTACTAAGTGTGTATGCTCTTTAGGTAGACATTACCCATTGTGTGCACTACTTTATAGTGATATTCAATATTATGCTTACTACGTAATTTACTTATAATGCGCATTATTTTATGTTATATTAAAGTACTTAATAAATGGAGTCCAATCAAGGTGGTTGTCTACTTCTTTAAGATCCTTAGGACCCCCAACATCACACACGGGTTTAAATACTTTTGATTTGTTTGAAATCAAAGAGATAAGTTGGACTCCTTCAACTAAAACTCGTCTGTGGCAACTTTTACACACGTGCTTTGAGCCACAGGTCAAGCGAACTACCTACTTTTATTAAGTTTTTCATGTAATTACACTTTATCCAATTACGAATTGGAATATTTTCCGTAACGAATTAAAGTAAAGGAAATCCAATTAACATAAAACGGAGTCAATAAAATCTCTCCTAAATTCCAATATGGCCTATAAATGTGTCTAAGTCGAATAGGAAAAATTGCAGCACAACTGTTACTCGGTTCACGAATTGTGGAACTTAGAGATGGAAGAAATGTTAGGAGCTTGTGGGGTAGAGAAGTGGAAACACCGCTGCTTTGGAGATTATTCCGTGCTGATATATAGCTATTGTATTGTAAGGTGTGGTTTTACATTTTTTTTCTTGAAATTTCATTGCAGCAATCAATCAGCAGAAAGTTTAGGTATGAAAATTTAATTCAGGTGTTTTGATTTTGCACAATCATAGATTACACACATATTATTTTAAGCGTTCCTTCATCGTCTTGGTTCTTCTCAAACAGTTCGTCTTCTTTACACTTATTGTGTTATATCCCAGAGGAGCAACACGTCGTCTCGCAAACTGTTAAAACACTTCTATTGTCTCCACAAGTTTGATTGTCACTGATATTGCGAATTGAATTTGAACGCTTGCTTTATGCACAAAGAATATTAGCCTTCAGATCATCCACAACTGGCGGTCTATTCTGTCAATATCTCACCGTTTGGACGTAGGTGGAGTAGGCGTGAGTGTGTGACAGCTTACTCCATGTTCACTTCACCTAAGCTTACACGGTGAGAGATTTAAAAATCGCACTTAATTAACCGGCTGATCCACATTCACAATAATTGTTCTATCTCGTAGGGGTGCACAATTCGCGTAGCCCGCCACCGTGCCGGCGCCACGGCGCGCGCGCTCTGAATCTTAATGCCCATTAATCAGACATTGTGTGGAAGAATCCTCGTCAGTCCAAATGTGCGCTAATCGACGCACCAGGCTTGGTTCCCGAGTGATGCAACTAGGACTTGCAGGTGTTACCTTTCAGTGACTACGTAGCACTTCCTACGCACTTAGCCTTTCTGTCATTCGTTTTTGAAGACAGAAATGTGGCAAAGAATCGTTACTTTCACTACTGGAGATCTATAATTTATTTTATTTTTTAGTTTTTCTGGAGGACAATCAATATAGTGGAATTAGCGCAGTTATTCCCGCATATGTTCTTCCTTTTTAGATTGAAAGATTTTATCAGCCATACCACGTGAAATCTTAAAGCTATGAAATTAAATCAGTTTTAAGAGCAGATCAGCATGTCGTGGGATGGTGGGACAGGCAAGCAAACCGAGCCACAGATTAACAAACGAGGCTAGTTGTCGTCTCTTAAAAACGCTTAAAAATCCCAATAATACCGATTATTCTATTCTTCCAACTATCGCTAAGATGAGCATACAATGCGTGCGCGCTGACGTTTGAATGGGCGGCCATACTGGAAATTTGTTCAATACTCGACGCTGGCGCATCGACGCGCGCGCAGTTTTGTCAATACTGTCCGCGATTGTACCGTTTAATCAGTTCTGCATTCAACTGTACCGCCTTTGACGAGTAATTGCTTCCACCGATTGAAATGTTATTCCTGAAGTACTGGAGAGATTTTTATGTGTTTAATGTGCAAGTGGATATGCAGATGTTTTGTAAACTAAGAGAAGTGGAGCCTTTGAAAGTTTTCAGAAGCTTTTGAAAATATTTTTGTACTTTAATTAACATCACAACTTGTACCTGGACTTGAAAAAACGACAATTGAATGAAACAATAATTGTTAAATGAAAAAGTACCACCAAAAATAAACCCACGCCTTCGAATACAAAGATAGTAAAATTAAAATATATAATGAGAATACCTACCATTGAAAACAAACGCTTAAATATACAAGTTGAACAAAAACACTGGAAACACTTCAATCAACAAGGCCCCACAAAAACAGAGGAGAACCAGCCAGCAATTAAAATCGAAAATAATATCGAGAACTCGACGGACAATAACGAAGCTAGCCATTAAAATAAGAGGCGGAATAATAAATGAAGCTGTGCTGAAATTAAAAAAAGAATGAAAAAGAAAATTCCCGACGCGACGAATGCATAGAATATGGCGTAGGTACGGACCAATCAAAATTCTTCGTCAATTAAGTGGAGATCGTAGCAAAAGGAAAATTGAAGGAAAAACTGAGGGTGGCTTTGGTAGTGCTGGGCCACAGTCGATTTGCTCCGATGATAAATTAATCGATTAAGAACTTGTACCTATTCGAGAAATCTAATAGGTGTGTAACAAGGTGATTTTATTTTATCGAGTAGACAAATGTATAATATATATGTTCCTACTCAGTGTTATTTACATCATCATCTGCCTAGCCTTTTTCCAACTATATTGGGGTCGGCTCACAATCAAACCGGATTCAGCTGAATACCAGTATTTTACGTGGACCTCCACAACCCATTAACTGGGTAACATGGTACTTCTTGGCAAGACTGGTGTCAAATTTTCTGGCTTCTGACAATCCGTAACGACTGCCAAGGATCTCCAAATGACAGCCGGGACCAACGGCTTAACGTGCTTTCCGAGGCACGGAGGAGTCTCGAAATGTAAAGATGGTCACCCATCCACAGACCAACCTCGGTAAGCGTTGCTTAACATTGGAGCGGCCTGTGCGGCTGTTATAATTTAGCCACGAACTCCTCTCAGTGTTATTTAGATAGCTGATAATAATTAGCTGTTTAGACGACATGAGTAAATCTGTTGTTAAAAAACTGTTATAAGCTTATGGAAGGTCATAGCATGTTGCTATAGATATACTACAACCTCTCCATAGTTTAAGCAGCTATGGAGAGGTTGTTGTAGTGTACCATGTAAAATAAATTAATGCGTGTCAAACTTTTTCATTCACGTAATACTACGTTCCAATTTAAAATCATTAAATCGACCACTCGGAACCACCATACAGCACCGATATTTTCCCATCCCTACCTCCCTAGATATGAAAGCAATGGAAATAAAGTTTGTTCGCTCCGCATTGTACCGGGTTCGTCGTAAATGGATTTTATCACTATATAAATATCCCCCTATCTGTACGTTACGACGCTAAGCTATGTCCCGTCACCGTGGATTTTCCTATAAGTATGTTGATACTGCGTGATTTTTACTATAACTTTGTTTTTATGTCAAGTTTGCTCGAGTAATGTGCGGAAAAGGGTGCGATGTACGAGTATTTAATGTAGCTATGTGCTTATATCGAGAGGCGTCTTCTTTTATGTATTAGGGCCTTGAATTTTTACATTTTATTTAGAATCTACTTATTTCAGGAACGAAAAAATGTCGTGTTATCTGAAACTTATTTTAAGACTTCTGATATTAAAACGTTCCCAACTGTTAACTTAATGTATGCACACGTCGGACAAGTACATATTATAACACAAATAAAGCAAAATGTACAGAGTTATTTTCGCTACGTTTATTAAATAGTCATAACATCGCCCACGTCAACATTTTCTCCTGCTCGCTGTTTCCGTTGCCAAAATATAAACAGGAAACTCGACAAGTTCATTCAACCCTGTTATTCGGAGCAGCAGGCTGAAGCCATCGAACATTATATTTCATTTACCACGAGCGGTCAATAGAAAACCTACACCGGATCCAAACAGCCGGAGCGGTTGATATTGCGAGGTCCGGCCGGTCACCGGTTTATGGCGAAGTCGGACCTAAATTATGCGCGAATGGCCCACGGCTCATTTGGTCTAAACGCTGCATCTTTGATGTGAGGGTCTCCTGCCAAATTGTGTTAATAATACCCTCCCAGGATGTCGGGATGTTTTTCTTAAGGACTTTTTGCGATTCGGCTCGAAATACTAAATTGAGATAACTGGTTTGGTATTTTAGGAAGACAAGGAGCTGGTCCTTAGTCTCCAATAAGGTTGTTTAATATTATTAGTCTAGGTATAAGGTGGGTTTTAAGGTTTATCTATCAGGCACTAATCCTGACCAAAAATTGCCATTGCAGTTACATTTAAATACTCCAAACAACTTAAGTTTTACTTAGACTTAGATTTGCAGTAAGTTAGTTTGTTACGAGGATTAGGCGAAGCCAGTAATTCTCTCAAAAGAAAAAACCGAACGAAATAATAAAACCGAGCTTGTCACGTAAAGGATAAACGACGAGAACGATGCCGACATGCAAAGGAGGCCCACCACTGCCGGCCCTGAAATATTAGCCCAGCCATGTACAGAAATATGCCTTTGAAGACAAATATAAGGGACGTATATCTCTGCCACCGAAACTATCATTTTGAAGGGTAAGCTGAAAGTATTCATGAAAGCAAAGACTCCTTCAAAATCAAACTAGAGCCTTCAATCTGTGCACTCAAGTCATTAAAGCTCGGAGCGTCCTTCAGTCCGTAAGTGATAAAAGCCATCCGTGTTTATGATATATTTGAAGGCTTCAGGAGCTGCGTTACGGCCGCCACCCCTTTCATGGCCGCAATCCTCTTAGCGGGTCCCGCATAAAATAAAGCGCACTCCACCTGCCTGCCCTCCGTGACCTAACTGCCTTACGTATTTAGGCTGCAGCGGTGCAGCTCTAACAACCTCGTACTAAAACAGAATATCGATTACTTTCGCTACTATAATGTAATCCCCCGCCCACTTTTCGTTTTTTTAGCTCAGGATAATAATATAGTGGTCTCTGTCTAGCGCGCGGGATGGCGGCGTCGCGGCGCTCCCCCGGGCTCGTCCCGCGCGCCCCCGCCGTATGTAAATGAACGTCTCCTCGCCGCTGTGTGCGCCTATGACGACACGCCACTACGCCACCGGCTCACACTCACACCGATAACTCGCTGTTTGAGGTTTACTGCCCTGACAGCTTTTGTCCTATTTTAAATACGAATTTCGGATTGGATGCGTCCCGACGTCCTTCATAGATCCGCTGCTCTTTTCTTTGCTATTTACGCGTACGGTGTTGATATTGTAAACAGAGGTAGTGCACGTCCTGGCTGACTCCTGGCGGAGGAGCACGGCAGACATGCAAATGTTCACTAACTGATGACAAAGATAACAAAGCGGGGGCAGTTTGAGCATAAACAATTTTCAAATACGTTTAGTCTGACAGGTCGTTTGCTGTTTACGGGAGTTTATGTTTTACACGAATGTGTTTAGAGTTTGTTTCGGTGTGCGTGTCGTGGGTACGTTCGGCGTTACGTCGTGCTTGTGACGTCACGTGTACGTCGAAAATGACACTTTTACGAGCAATAATTTACATTATTTCGGTGTTAAGCTTCGCGTGCCCGCCGATTGATTTTATGTCGGTCGCATCTCACATTTGCGTTCAGTTAAATCGAATCACTGGCTACACGACCGAGTTATTTTGTAATGGTGGTATCGCGTGAGCTTTTTTGACGTTTTTGTTTGTTATTTTTGGTTTTGTTGATTTTTTCAGCGGTACGGAGTTTTGATTCAGTGGTTCTATCTTCAATCTTGCCGTAATTGTCGTCGTGTGCAGCGCTGTCATGTTTATGAAGAGTCAATGTTTCTTTTACTACAAAAAAACTTATAATTGAGCCTCTACATCAACGTTGTTACGCTCGATTCAAAGCACCAAAAACACAAACCGTAGTGTCAACACACCAGTAAAACATTATGAAATGACAGTCCATTTCTCCAATCATACAAACAGTAAAGTATGGAGCGTGGCGATAAGACCGGGACACACGCGCGCCACCCAATTAAGATCTTCATTAGGCGCCTTCCTCGAAGGCTGCGCCCGCGCCGCTCGCACGCGGTTTTGTTGTCACACAATAAAATAAATAGATTAGCGGGACACAGCTTTTGTTTTCGAATTTGATTTCTAATGACTGATGTCTATTGCTTCTTCACTTGGTAAGTCTGGGTGGTGGTAGTCCTTATTACTTTCAGATTGTACAAAGCTTTACACCAACATAACTACCTGAAACTTTCATGCTGAATGACAAATTTTAAGTCTATAGAATTAATATGTTGGTTTGGCACATTTTTATACAAAATCGGCCAAACTGCCAATTTATTGACTATTTAAAAATCGGCCCTGAGAAAATAAATAAATCACGCAAGGCACGTCGCTGATGCATATCCTCTTCATCATTGGCAGCCTTGATCTACCCACTGATGAGTACAGAGCTCCTCCCGTATGTCCTCTTATCTGTGGTAAATGGTTCCAGGTCACTGTCCACTTGCATCACCCCACTGCAGCAGGTGCTGGGCAAAGGCGTCACCTTATAACTGTTGCCTATAAGTTATCACATAATACTTTAGCCACGTATTTCACACTCTCAGCTACATACAGAGTAGTCTAATCCTTTCTAGAAATCTATTCCTTCTCAATATTTCACTCGCACATAGCCAAAACTTTATTTCAGTCGGAGACATAGAAACCGCAGCATCCTGTATATAGCCAGCAGACAGCGGCTACCGGGTGTGTTAAACTTACTGGAGTCCTACAGATATGAGCTCTGTACCTGCCGCCTGTGTAAATCTCCACCTGGTACAGGCGACGACAACACTGTGTTGTGGATTTTGTTCGGATGTTTTGAAAAGCGGACTGGTAGTTGGTTTCCTTATGGTTTTGAACTTATCAGTATGATTACTTTCTCATCATCTGATTCAATACTAGTATCATCATTTAGAAATCACGCAGTACTGGGTATAGTCCTCAGTTTGATTATACTACCTATACTCCATTGCCCTGTGTTTCATGAGTCACCGGAACATCAGCCTGCCACCTGCATGTGAACTGCGGAGTCCTAGTCTACACTAATATTATAAAGAGGAAAGATTTGTTTGTTTGTTTGTTTGTTTGTTTGTTTGTTTGTTTGAAATGAATAGGCTCCGAAACTACTGGACCGATTTGAAAAATTCTTTCACCAGTAGAATTGTACATTATCGATGATGGACATAGGCTATAGAATATTTTCAAAAAAGTTAGGGATCCGTATGAAAACTTCGATAATGTAACCCAAGGTGTGAGAAAAAATCCTTATATCGCGTACGCTGCGGAATCTATTGACAATAGAGCAAAGTGATGTACTACAGTTTTATAGAGGTCATCAATGTCTACAAAAAAGTCCGCGATACCATATGTCTAACTATTATGGTTAAGTCACCATGACCGCTTTTTGTTCAAATTTTTCAAGCAAATCCTTGGTGATTTGAAAAAATGGTGATTTCGGTATCATGATATCAATCCTTATCCATTTAAATGATTTGATAATTAAGGTTGATTATTTCCGTGTAAATTACACTTTAAATTATTCAAGTCGGACCTTTCGTTCAAAAGTTACGACGGTAATAAACATGCTCGGAGTAAGAAAAATGTCGCGGCTTGAGCGAACTGGGAAGAATCATATCAATGCTTGGTCCGATGAAGTTGAAAATGATTTCGATAAAACAATAAGAATAACAAATGTTTGAATTTTTCGCAAATAAACTACATACCTACATAATAAGGAGTGAAGCAGGGGTGATTAAGATTTTAGGGGAGGACATTATTGCTTGCTTTAATTTACGTCGGGATGCTATGAACAAACTAAAAATGGGATTATTGAAACAGATGTACCTAACAATTTTTGCATAATCAACTCCTGACGGGGTGAACGGGGTGAACAGTTGCGCTGAACCTGAGACCATAGAATAAGTAGAAATGGCTATGTAATAAATGTAAATTAATGAAAATCGTTGTGCTTAATTTTCCAAAACTAACCTTTATAAGGGGGTATAGGGGGCGTTGAAGTTTGTGGAGTACCTACTCAATCCGCGCGGACGAAGTCGCGGGTGAAGTGCTAGTATTATGTAAAGCACTCGAACAGTAACAAAAAAATTAGACCCATCTATCAATTAGGTATGTTATATGTGAGTACGGTGCCTCTGTTCAGAACATGAGCCACATGAGCATTTTGGGGATGTCAATAAATGCCACCGATGCCGCGATGCTGCAATTAACATAAACACCTAAGGAGTTACCTGGCAAGTCAGATTGGCAAGAGGCAAGAGCATAAATCTCCACGCTATATTGCTAGAACAAAAGCACTTGTCTCCATACAAGTCCGCACATCGACTGATTTATCATATTGCAGCGCAGGTTGGAGCGACAATTGTAATGTAAAACCGGGCCGGATTCCGAACTAACTCCGTGTCGCTGGCGCTGACGTCACGTACCGGTGACGTTTACGTTACGTTTGCGTTACGTTTGCGTTTACGGGATGTGATGTACGCCCCAGAGATAGCGGGGTTTGCTTCGTGAAATAATTAGATTTTTGTATGTTGTGTAGCTAGCTGGTGACGATAATTTGATTTTGGGAAGCTTTTTATGGTTTGAAACAATCAGAAGGGAATGGAACCAAAACTCTACTTTGATTATGATTTGGTTTCTTCTTTGGACTTTCCATTGAACATCGCTTAGTAATGTAATTTATTTGTTTATTTATTCAATACACATATATTATATTTCATCAGGATGGTCGGTGACCCCCAAACTAGACATTTGCCTGTATCTTGAGGTAATGATTCATTGCATTCTGGTATTTAGCTCTTTCAATAATGTCTACAATCTTACCATCATAATTGGTAGTCATGTTTTACTCTTTGCCAAGTGTAGGGCTCTTCCCTTTTGTAACATAAGGCTTAGCATAATCTATCTAATTCAGTCTTTTTCGCAATATTTTAGAAACATTAATTTTTAACACGAGTCAGGACCAATCAATATTATTATAATAAGTTAATTTAGTATAAAACATTGACACTAAAACGAAACTTTACTAAGCTGAACAACCTCTAACTAAGACTATTCTAATTAATCTTCAACCCGATCAATCAACGAGAAATAACGAACCAATGTTTGTGCCTAGCCACAATCACGACCGTTAGCTTCACACAAAACTAATGACTATGCATATGAGCTTAAAGGCTATATTAGCGTGGTAGTAAAGTGTCGTGTTGTTACAAGGCAGACGCAGACAGGTATCTCAGCCAACAATGATGTACCTCAACCAGTCCGATTGCGAAGGGTTTTTTTAACCAGTATTCTCTGAGGGTTACGGGGAGGTATGAAGAAGAATGGACCTGGCAATGTCATCAACAGTAATATTATGTATATTTTCATCTGATACCGTGATTATTGTGCTCTGTCTCCTTATCTTCATACTCTCTTATAAACAATAGTTTAGACATTCTTGATTCCAGTTGTTATGGTTTCCTAGCGAAGTGAGAGGATCCCCAAACCCACCGATGATAATCAGCTATTATAAATCAAGTTTTGCTTTCAATCCTAAATCCGATATTAACCCACATATTGGAACTATTAACCACAATAACCACACCTTATTAGAATTAAAATATCAACATTATAATTTATTATTTATTTGCGAAACTTTCTGAGTCACTAATTGATTTTAACAACTCTCTAATGTGCGGAAAATGTATACCTACGTACAATTTATGTTTTTTTCAATAATTAATTTGGCTACAAGAAGACAAATAAATCAATAACTTATAAGGAAGTGTTGTGGAACTGAATATGCAACAACCTTGCAGGTTTTAGCAACCTCATTAAGATTCAGATGTGCTGGGTTCCTCAACATATCTGGTACTGTGCCTTTGAAGGGACAATAAGGATACGCAACGTTCTTTTTCAAGGCAACACGTTGCACCCAAATTGAGATTTCCCTGTTCGCTAAAACATGATCGGTGACGGAGTTGTGGTTTGGACAGAGTTCTGACACATAGGCATAATCTGTGTCATGCGATGCTACTGAAAATGAAGGCGTCGTCGTGAATTACTGCCATGGCATGAGGAGAATATAGCATCGACCAGGAAACATTGCGTGTTTGGAGGATTGTCGAAATCCACGATGAGGAAAAAGTAACCGTTTTCTTTATCGAGGTTTTAATTGGACAATGGAGGAAGAAAAGATGGGCTTGTATAAATTCACGTTTCTGGCAGCAGTGCCACGTCCACGGGCAGTCGGTGCATGTGTTTGGAAGACAATGAGCGCGGGCCCACACCGCGTCACTCCGTGAACCTCTTCGCCTTATTTCACTAGCCTTCCTTTTGTTTCGAGAGCATTTCTTTATTTTGTTGTGCGATCTTATTATTTCGCTACCGTTGGCCGCATTGCAACGTCTTATAGTTTTTGTTCGCATGCTCGGAGCCGTACAGAAGCTTCGAACGGAATGGAGTAATACTACCCAAGACTCCTCGGTATTGTGTATTTGTGTCTCTTTTTTTATTTTTCCTCAATGCCACGTCAAGTTTTTGCTCTGCAGCAGGTTTTATTCTATGTGTGTTATGTAACGTGAGCCATGTGATATGATCTTGAATGTGTATGTAATTATTTCTGCGTTCCAATTTGAGTTGGTATGATTGAAACGGCGGATGTGAGATCATTTGTCATTTTCGTTTGTGTTCTTGTCCAGCATTGGGAACGATTTGGTGATGATTTGCTTGATACCATTATGCGTTGCAGATTAAGCTGTCAGATGTCTCATTTCCTGCGTTTGTGCTCTTTTGTGTTGAGGGCTCTGAGATATGGTTTCTGGTTGGCTGATTATTATTAACGCACTTGTAACCTTTTGCATCTCAATAATCCTGGTGACTGATCCTTCTGCCTTCTGGCTCTTTTGACCATCTTTGATTTCTAACTTGCAGCTAAGAAATGACACAAACCCTATTTTCTCAGGCGCTGTTTCTTTTAGCCAACACATAAATAAGGAGTAGCACCAAATAAAGTTTAATTACACATTTAGCGCGCTTGTAAACAATACGGCGCGGTGTGGCGGTGTGAGCTACAATACATACCAACAAGGTACCAACAAAACGAACGGTTGGAACACTGTCGTCTACTTAAGGCTAACTGAGATCTCCTTTTTAGGGAGGGGGGGTGTTAACACCGCATGTCTCTGGGCTAATTAACTGAAACATGCGCGCGCGCCGGCGCGTTAATCACAGCGCAGTGGCGCCCCCCTCCGCCCGCCCCGCACGCCGCGCCCCGCAACTACACCGAGTTGCTTTTAGTGTGAGATGTTGGCGTAATCTAAGGAATTTCAATTAATTATATTATTTCGTTAATGAGTTTTGGAAATGTTAGCCAGAGATTTAGTATTGTACGGATGCGGATGGCTTTATTTTATAAAAGGCTTTTGTTTTGAAATGTTTTGGTAATGAAATGTCTTTAATGGTTTATAGGGAATGTACCGCTGCTTGAAAAGACGTGTGAGGCTATGGGTACCGTTATTTTATTAAATGTTTTATCTTAATGTTACAAGTTTCCGAGAATGATCTAGCGGTATAATAACATAGCTTATGTTATCAGAAAATATCACCCTGAAATTTTTTCTATCAGCTTTTGTCGAGAGCAAATTTATCGAAACTTTTCCTAGCAAATTTTTTTAAAGCAATGTCTTCACCCCGTAATCTAGACAGTCTAAATATCAAACTCCAAGATTTATTAGCCGAACAACGTGTAATAAATCAACATGAACCATCATTCCAGCGGATCACTGGATCCGATACCGAAAAACGTCAATATGAATCCGAGAAATTGCTATTAGTTGCAATTTATATTCAGCCGAGCTTGTCACGAAAAACTTTAATCTAATTTAGAAGCAGAAGAAAAAAATTGGTTGGTGCCACGAGACGGTAACTGGCTGGTTGTTCGGTTGCTCGGTTGCTTGGCCTTTTTTCCGTGCATCGAACAATCGGTGGCGAGTTAGGAATTTATTGAGTCCTGTGCAAATAAATAAAAGGCAGTGTATCGTGGTATATGTAGGAGGGGAGCGTGGACCCGTCTGGCCGGCCCAGCCAGGATTGATCTTAGACATCAGCTGTCTGTCGCTGCCTCACGGACCAACTACAGGGTGCTGCGGTTCGGAGGTATTAAAGTTGGTCCTTGTGATTTTGTTTTTGGAAATTTCAGCAAAACTTAATGTGATGAATGTTGACAATTTAGTTCATTTTTTAGCGTTATTAATTAGATGATTTTCATAAACTAGATTCTTTGTAGACAAGAGTGTCTTTCAGAGTCTCAACGCTTGATTGCATGAATTCATTCCATGAGCGTCTATAGAGACTTATTTGTAGAATTAAGTTAGTTTGGGACCTTAAATCGGATTATTGAAAAATTTGTGTAAGGTAAGTTTTACACGTTGTCGAATGTTTTTTTTGTCAATTCAAATCTGAAGCTGTAGGTGGGTACAGGGAGATTTTCGAACATAATATAATGGCAAACTCGTGGATATTTATCTACTTAAATATAAAGGTTCAATTCGTTGGTGAGCGCATCATTTAAAAATGGCTTATTTTTACGAAAAAACTTTCCGGAAAATTGGATATGTCGGAAAAGCTGGAAGTTCTTTTTTAATGGGATTTTTGCATGAAGTCAGAGACTGGACAACGCCTGACGGGTAATAAAGAATGGGTTATCTGTACGTTACATCCCCACAAAAGAGATAGCTAAGAAATAAATTTAAAAAACATTAATTATCAAAAAGTCTATACGTGAGGATTTGTAATTAGCTTTCTGGTGTCTATGGTTTCCATTTTGTTTTGTTTTTGTTAGATGTAAGTTCTCCATGTACCTACTAAATAAATAAAAAAACATTCCACACCTCCTGTATACCGGCACGGGATCACGCGAGCCAGTCAGCTTAATGGTATCGGCGAAACATAACTAACACATCCTGTCGCTGACGCTGATGCGCCTGCGCCGGAGTCGATACCGAGTGCCAATAGCCGCTGCACTTATACTCGGAAATACTGGCCGGTGATGGCTAGACAGTAAACACGCTTTGGGGGTTGGGAGCGTGAATTAAAGGTAAATTATGGAGGAGTGTAAATGTAGTTTTACAAATATTGTGTAATCCGCGGATGTGAGGCGCACAGAACCAGTCGATGTGGCAGTACCCTGGGGAGGCTTGTTCAGACGTCTTTCGGCTGAAGTGTTTCATCATCAATGAAATAATCTGTGATGATACCTAACTGAAGCGAGAATCGTGGCTCTGAAGAATGAAATATCGAAATGGAATGGAGTAAAGACAGAACCTTTTATAAGAGAACGCTAGAATTGCAGAGAACTTTACAATCTTTGTCGCCGAAACCGTGGACTCGAAATAGTAGGTAGACTTTTTTGAACAAACAGATCGTTCAGAAAATGTCTGTTAGGTTTCTAGTGGTCTAGCTACTCTCTTTAACTGTGTTCTAGGTATAGGTTGACTACGCTTAGATTCATAACTAAGAGGCAAGAGAGAGAGATTTTTTTCAAATAGTTTCACTCTGTATTTAGATTAGGCAAAGAGATAGCTATTTATTATCTCAACCTACACGTTTCATCCTTCCTCAAATCCAAACCAAAGGTCAAATCCTCGACAAACATTTCGCCACTTCCTCCTCCTAATAGCACATCTCTTCGGAGTATTTATACCAGCATAATGTATCGGTATCTATTTGAGGGGCCCCCGGTGGCGTGGAGGGCACCGTTTACTAAGGTCAGCGGCGGCTGGGGGCCCCCAGAGCAATCAACTTGTGTGATTGGAAACAGGTATTTATTTATATACAAACGAAGACTTTTTGAGTGGGTGTCCTAGTGGTGGGAGTTCTTAATGAGTGGTTAGGTTGCATTATTGCAGGATGGATTTAGTTTGGGGTTGATTTATTAAAAATAAAGGACGGTCTGACGCCGTGGTCAATTGTTGAGATATTAGGTGTGAATAATGGTAACTTTAGCTATATAATTAGTGATGAACCCAAGTCCTTAAACAAATACAAATATTACGTCCAGCTCAAAACAACATTGAACACAATATCAAGGAAGTTTCAGTCCAGCTTATCGCTTACTGGACCATGAACCTCTTATTGCCTGAATTTCATCAGAACGTGTACCGAAATATGAAAGGCCAACCAACACCTTCATCAGCATAAATAACTAAACACAGTCCAATTAACAGTTCTCGCAAATAGTCCCAAACATTGGTCCCAACGTCTTTGCACCCTATTCCTACGCAGCGGTCCCAAAGCAAATTGGCACTCATCCAAGTGTTAAGGGCTTGCGACACGCCTTTGCGAGGCAGGACGAAAGGTCATCGGGTAATTAAGAGTCCCTCAAGCAATCAGAATGTGAACGGCCTGTGATTGGTTGCAATTTCGTCCGCCTCGACAGATCAAAGCCGATGTCGGTGTCACTTGTCAAATGGAATATTTTAGGGATCGGCGTTTGATGTTGGCTCGTCGATCTCGGATGTATTTTTAATTTTGTAACGATTTTTTTGCGTCATACATAATGTATGTTGTGTGTCAAACGCAGAGCTTGGGTCGCAGTGTTAATGTGTTCTGTTTTTAAATAGATCGGGGGTGGACGGGATGCTGAAGCGCGAAGATGTTATCATGACTGTTATGCGCAATCGAAAGACAGCTTTGAATAAAAATGGAAAACAATTTCACTTATTGTCACTGTTCTTAAGAATAATTCTGAGTACGTAAGTTTTCGAAGAACTTGAAAAAACTTAGGCTGCCTACAGTATCAAAGACGTTGATTTGTTTCAGCGAGATGATTATTCAATCACGCTTACTTCTGCGCATAGGTGTCTTATAAACGAAATAATTAAAATAAACAGTTCAATTAGTAATATGTTTGAAATTGGATATATTTCCAGGACCTAAATAAACCCAGTAACCTACACACCTCGTCATCATTCATTACTGTTTTTCCTACATAACCTTTCCAACCCTCGAAATATCAGTCCAAGAAATACCCACGATCTTCGAATAGCTATATAGGTACCTACCAAGTTATGTAGCGAATCAACCTTGGTGCGTACTTCAGACGTAAGTATATAAGGCTCAGTGATATCTCAGGGTGTAAACAACCCTTTTAAATAGTTTACTGTCCGGGGGACGCGCGGGAGTGGAGCGGGCGTGGTGCGGGAGGGGGGCAAGGGACGGCTAAATATCTTTTAGTATCTGCAAAACGTCTAATTTAGTAGCAAGGCTTTGATGTTGTCTCTTGGACTTCTGGGTGCGGTGGAGTTGTGTTGCGGCTGGAAAAGTTTGAGAAATTGTAAGAAAAGTTTTAAAACAGAGATTAAGGTCCGTATTCCAAGTTAGTTTGAAGGAACACTCGACCAATTCTCCATGAAAAATCCTCGATAAATGTCAATAGATAACAAGCTGTAATTTCACTTGGAATATAGGGGTAACAAGAATAAAATTGAGAGGCGACTTCAAAAAGCTATCAAATGACTTTCTTGACTCCAGTTACAAAAATTACAAGATAGAAATCTTTAAGACTTTAGTTTGATACTATATTAATTCTAAATTGTTTAGCATTGAGATCAAGGTTTACTTGATCTCAATGAAAAACAATGTAGAAATTCAGAACGAGAGACTTTTGTTCAAATTCAATACCCATTAGTAGTTAATACCCTAGTATCAAGCTACAATAATAAAAAAAAATACAAAGTCGTCTCCACCCACGCCACTATCCTCCCGGTTGTGTAGACGGTCCCAGAGGAGCGTCCTCTCGCTTACTTATCCATCTCTATCTGATCAGCGTCCTCGACAGGAGATTCAATGTACCTACATACACTCGTATACTTGTACAGGTATTCAGTGTTCACACTATGCCAGTTAATGGCGAGTGAGGGGCTGACTTTGCTACTGTAGTTAAGATGGTTAGGATGTAGTTAAGATGCTGTGTTTATTACGTACGTAACTATATTAGTTATAATTCACCCTTTTTTTAAACCCTTGCATGAAATTGTAAAAAGCAAAATATATTTTGAGAAACGAGAGAGGTGCAACGAAGAGTTGCAACAGATATAATCTGTCATGCCATCACAGGTCAATATTTTTATTACGTTTTTCTTGCACTATCATCGCATCATCTTCCTGAAAATTTTTCAAGTTATTTGGGGTAGGTCTTTAATTGATTAGTACTAATTATTAGTACATTTTAGTATTTTTTATTTATTATTGATAGGCACGCTTGACCACTATCTCACCTGATGGTAAGCGATGACGTGGTCCACGATGGAGCTTGCTTGCCTAGAAGTAACTATGTATAACTTGTAGCTATCAGGAAACACGACTCTGGCAGGGAATTCCACTCCTTAGCTGTACGCACAATAAATGTGATCCCAAAACGTTTAATACGTCTTGTCGTCTGATGATGAGGATGTGTCTGCTCATTGGATCAATTGTTTTGTTATTAATATGAACGTTGATCCCTTATTGAACCAGTTGAAAAGACCAAAACAAAGTCTTACTGGCTGAAAGCTTTAACTATTTCTAAAGAAGGCAGGTTGACCATTCAAGGACAGAAGTTTCCCCAAGATCGGGTCATTGGTATCAGTAGTCAAACAAATCACATGAACCAACTAATATGTCTCACATTTGAAAGAAAGAAAGAAAAGAAAGAAATATAATAATCTCTATACCAACAGTTTCCATTATCATAGTGTTAACACTGGCTTCTCCGACTGTTCTTCTTCCCCATAAACCCTGTTCCGCCATTAATTATTCCCACCAGCATGTAACCATAAATACAGTCATTAAGACGTTCGTAGCGTTGCGGAGAGATGCGTATGTTGCGTGCGGTGCGTTGCGGCTTGTCTCAGTTGCTGTTGTTCCTAACTTCAGTTTAGGAGGTATGGGGTGACATGTGTACAGGGAAATAATATGAGTTTGATATGACCTTTGTGTGTTGCGTTCGTGTTCAACTAAGTCACATTTGCATGAAGGTTTTCTGCAATAACGTGCACTAGAACTGATGCTTCTGGTCCAGGTACTTGTCAAAACGCTACTGTTTTCCAACATGTTTACGTCATAGTTTATGTTTGAAGAAGAAGAGAGAAGTAAATTTTCCCAAAAACCCTAATTGTTAAGGAGTCAGTCAGTAAGTCAGAAAGTTAATAATATTTGCATGTTCCTAAACTAACAGGTGCTCTATATACAATCTTATCTTAAGCGTTACGTCTAGAATTCATATGGGTGCTACGAGCATATATATGTACTTACATCTAATTGTGGATTTGCAACCGTTGTAGTTAAAAAATAATACTTATTCATTGAAACCTCCATGTACAAAGGTACAATGCTGGACTTAGGCTCCAGGCATTCTGTACATGTCTACCAAGGGTGGTGAAGACACAACAAGACAGATGCATTGTTTTAAGCAAAGAAAGCACATATAAATATAGATAAACTACCACAATAGCACATAGGTACATAAAGTATTCAACACATACATACATACATAACAAACCTATCAGTTCAGGACATGTTGATAGATATTAATTCAGCTATTTCCGTCATCACTACCTATTTTAGCGCTAGTTATATTAGTAAAGTTAAATAGTATATTGTTCGTACCGGTAGGTACATAATGTATAGTAGACGTGGAAATAGTGATGTTTCTTCAGTAAACAGTAATGTTTTGGCACCGTTAGCGGCGTTTAGTTTGTTTGTGTGCTCGTGTTGTTTTTACACGAAGTAACAATTGCGCTCAAATATAGCTGCTGTTTTTGGAATATAGGGCAAGTTTTCAGTGAAATTCTTGTTCTATAAATGGCAAATGTAATAACTATAACAAATACTTTACATTTTTCTATTCATGAAGTCCTGATACCGCAAAAGGTGTGGTTGAAATAGATACAATTTTTGTGATAAATATACCAATGCAGCATTTTTTTGCTAACGAAATTTATTTACATCGAATCTCGCCTGTATTACACGAAGAGTCGTGTATACAGGCGAGATTCTATGTTTTAATTTTTTTTATAATTCAGTTTGCTTTGCTTATATTGGCTGAACAATGCTACCATCCTTGCTGACAAGCACTTCACATGCAGCTCATCTTATACTAAAATTAACTCCAATAAAAGGACAAATTCTCCATGATACAAATAGACAGGTAAACCAACAACAACATTTAAAAGCGATATATTCTAAACAGCAGCAACCAGCCATTTAATCCATCTGTCATTAAACAGCGACTAAAGTAAACACTCACGCGCACTCCGATGTGTACCCAGCCGAGATGCAGGTCCCTCGCAGGCAGTGAGGCAGCCGGTTATTTGCACTCACCCTTAGTTCGCGCTGGCTCAGGAGTTTCGTATGAAGGGTACGGTGTCGTTCACATTGTGGTGCTGCGGTATAGAAACGGTTCATCTTTATGATCGTGGCCATTCCATGTGGTGTAAGGTGGTCAGATATGTAATGATCTCATAGATTGTACATGTTTTAGAGTTGCGTTCCTTAGGGTTAATGCCGTCCTGTATGGTTTAGGGACCAAATATATATGTTCATAGTAGGCATTTACTATTTAGATGTATGCATTTTTATTTAACCCTAGGCGTTTATGTGTAGATTTTCAATTTTATAAACCCAAGCCCCTCCCAACCCCTCAGTAAGAGGAGTAGGGGCCCGTTAGGGCCAGTGCCTACCAGGGTTGCGGATTTGTTCGAAAGAGTTACCGCGGCCCTGGAACGTAAAAGGCACTAAGAGGAGCATGGGTGGGTTTTAGTCAGTAGAAGTCTGACACTCCCTGCCGCTCAACCCAGAGCGGGAGGGGTCATATTTTGATGATTTCCCATCCAAAAAAAAAAAAAAAAACCCCTCAGTAAGAGATAGGTCATGCTGAAGCAGCTTGACGAATCAGTTGGTTTGAATTTATATAAGTACTTGTTTCTGCCAGTGGCTTCTCCCACGTGATTGTCAGAAATATCTCAAAGAAACATGCTTCCGGGATAAAAAGTATCCTATGTACCTACTCTTCCCGGATATGGTTTACCTCTGCCCCAAGTTTTAAGCTAAAAAGATAACAAACAGGTATTTTATAATATTAATATGGATGGATAAATTAACAGATATCCGACGAACCGAAGATTTTCATTGGACCTTTTACCTACCTACTACCTCTGAAAATGAATTTTTAGGTACTAAAAACACTAATTTAAACGATAGCAATATCATCATCATCATCATATCAGCCGAAAGACGTCCACTGCTGGACATAGGCCTCCCCCAAGTGTCGCCACAACAACCGGTCCTGTGCGTCTCGCATCCATCGGCTACCCGCGACCCTCACCAGGTCATCGTCCACCTTGTGGGAGGCCTTCCAACGCTGCGTCTTCCGGTACGCGGTCGCCACTCCAAAACTTTTCGGCCCCATAGACCATCCGTTCTGCGAGCAATGGCAATATTATCAAGAGCATTTGGTGGAAATGAAAAGAAAAAGACATCCCCGGAATTAGGTGAACTACTTACATAAAGCTACGTAAGTATCAGTAAGTTATAATTTAAAACTTCGCGGTTCTATGTAATAAATATGAAAACTTGTACGTTTGTTTCTTAATAACAAACAATAGTATAATTTATAGGTCCATCGACTTAGTTGTTTCAGTAGCAACTCTACTTATAAGAGTACCTCTCTTAATATTATTTATGTCCGCGATTCCTAACTTCTTTCAACTCGTAGACTATGAAAATTATCGCTGTTCTAAAACAATGTCTGTGTTCAGACCGCGACCCAAACTTCCCTTTACACTGAGATTAAGAATTATTACCTCTTATCTCTGTCCTGAGTCGACGACTCGTCGGCTATTCGCGCGCACTGCCTCGCACCCGATATCTCAGTGAAATTATTTCGACAAACTTTACCTAACGGTTGAACACCCCTGGCAGGACCCACCACTCAACACACCAAACTCATCTCTACACATACAATCATAAAGCTTAATTCGCATTGGAAAATCACGCAGCTTTTGAGACACGTGATTAACGAAAAGCGGGAAACTGGGAAATCATTTGTAAATTTCCGAAAGGGACAGGTGACGTGATATTATGCAAATTTTCAGCGAGTGCGAGCGAGATAGCAGTACTGCTGAAGTTCAGCCGAACAGACGCGTCTCCGGATAAAATTTATTCGCGGATGAAACGATTTATTACAAAAGCGTTGAGTAGGTACTCGAAATTAATTACACTAAGTTTTGCTTTCATTTTGTAGCATTGTGCGAGGTCCGGGGGATTTTCCTTGTCTTGTCGAGATATCGGCGGTTTTTATTACATCCTCGACAAAGGGGATTTTGGAGGTGGATATTTATGAGAAGTTTGCAGCGTTTTTATTTTCTTTATTTTTGTTTTTTTCTGTCTATGAAATATCTGTCGGATGCTGGATGCTTACGTTGTGACTCAGGCATTAAGCTATCTTATAGCGGCGACGTGATCGAGTTTGTTTGCTCGATATGTTTCAATATATTGTTGTTTTGTCGGCAGTAATACATAAGGGGCTTGTTTAGTTATGTTTAGGAGGGAGCTTAGGTAATTGCTGTGAGCAACATGCTGGTCATGTAGCATATACATAACATGATTCTTGTTCGACATAGTTATGACCTTCAGGAAATACTGCTTGGATGTTCTAAGCTTGGATGGCAGAATGGAAGACATTTGGGCGATAGCTAGTTGACAGATGGTTAATTCCACAAGATCAACTTCATAAGAAAAAAAATAATTATCTCAATACGGCACATTATTCATACGAGTATTAATACTGGATAGGTAACTTAATCATCTACTTTGGGTACTATATAAATCAGACATAGTACTCATGGAAATTGCTAACTCTGGGTTGAATTGAAGCTGAGTTTTGTCTGCGTAGATAGGAACGATGAGTTTGCTGCGATACAAATTGCGAGCGTGCTAACACGAACAGTCCAGACAGTGCTGTGCAGTCAGAATATTGAGATGTACAAATGTCCATGTTCCTAGTATAGTTGTGATTTATAGCTAGCTGGGAATAAATAGGTACTTTAGAGTTGATCTCTTCCATCAGGACCCCTCAGGGTTTAGAAACTTAGAGGCACATTATGAATAAAGAGACATAAACTCAATACGAATTATATGTGAGGCAGAGGTAGGACGGCGGTCAAGCCATATGGCTTGACCGCCGTGTTATGAGTTATGTAAAAGTACCTTATTTTTAAATACTTAGGCATATAATTATCTTATATTATTACGAGTAAGCCTTTTATTGATCTTAAGCATATTACAGTACCTATCCAGTGATAAACTCTTGAAGTAGAACTATTTCTTACATATCGTAGGCTAGGTTTACAGGGCTCCGCCTCCGTGCGCTTTTAGTGCGGTTAACAGACTCCTCCACCGGTGGAAGAGCTGAGGACACCTATGAGGATTCCTACACGCACAATAAAAAGGGTAGTCTAAGACACAGTTCAGTGCGTCTATGAATAAGACAGTAATGTGTTCTGAAACTTGTTAAAATCGTTGTCAACATAGGTATCGCTTACCGCTCTAATAATCAAGTGCCACAAACTTATGGTAAGAAAACTCGCCGTGCTAGGCTTTCCAGCCCAGATTGCTAAATGGCAACGTACCTTAATATAATAGCTCAATAATATCATCGGTCATTACCCCGGCAAGGCGTATCGTGCGTTGTGGCGACATCCGGTTCCGGCGGGCGGCGCCACGGTCCACTTCCGGTGTCCTCGCCGCCGTGACGTCAGTGCCGGTGCGCGTGTTACGCACTTCCGCCGCAAGTAGCTGTAAATAACAGGCCTCGTTTCAGGAATTTTTAAAAGATAACCTTGTCCTTATGTTACTAATATGGTGGTAGGTACTTACGTGCAATACTTACGAAACATGGTTACGATTACTAAAAGAGAATGTAAAGACATTACAAACATTTCGTTTAGTAATCATTGCAGGATTGTCAGAGACTAACTTAACATAATGTTCACGGTCCTAGTCCCAGTTCCTACTGCTGTGCCACAGGCCTCATCTCTCTCCACTATTGCCAAACATAAAAAACATAGGTACCCTTTGTTAAGGATGGGAAATCATGACTCCGGGCGGAGCGGGGGGGTGACTCTTACTAACTAAAAGCCATCCGTGTTCCTCCAAATACCCTTTGCGTTCCAAGGCCGCGGTGACTCTTTCGAACATATTCCGCTACCCTGGCAGGCTCTAGCGGGCCCCGACTACTATGCAGGCATCTCTCCCGGGCCTGGTTCTGATCAGACGGTGAGTCAACCAACACTCCGGGAATCGCCCTGCGACTCCCGACGCCCGGGCCATCTTCTTCTGTTACATACGTACGCTACACTTGATATCATAATATTATAGATTAAACTTCATCACACTCTGGTAAACTCATTCAAACAACAATTAAAACCGATCTCAATAAAACATAGGCTCCGCACAACACCAACATAACAACACAAACATTCAGTTTTGTAAACTACCTCCCTTTGAACAGAACTACACGGACGAACATTTATTACCGGCCCGGAGTTCCGCACTAACCCAATACCTGCCGTAAAAACTGCCGGAATTGTGAGCCGGGTGGCTCTCTTTGAGATTGATCTAACGGTTTTGGACGGCGGGAAATTCGGGTTTGGAAAGTATCTGTTAGTCTTGTTTTAAATAATAGTTTGTTTTCGTTGTTCATGGATTGGTTGGGCATGGTTCTAGAGTTCCGTGAGAAAAATCGAATCACATCTGTGTCCACTGTCCGTCTGTCCGACGTTTTTCAGAAAAATAGATGTAACATTACCCCCTTATCCCCGAAAATGCAGATTCTAAAGTATTCAAAAAATGCAGATAACTTTACCTATAGATTACAGGAAAACTTATAAAACGCCGTGGAAAAAGTTTCGTCAGAATAGCTATGAAAGTTACCTAGGTATAAGCTAGTTAGTTTGAATATGTCATTGCAATGCTGTAATTTCCAGTATCTGTTCAAAATCACTAAAATTAGGTAGTTAAAACTATAAATGAATCTTCAAAATCTAAAAACTTAGACCGCGTTTGAAAATGTGGTAAGAGAAATTTTAACTGACGGAGCCTTCTGACCCTCTAACTGTATAAAATTCACATATTTCACAGAATCACATGTTAACTAAGTAAACCTTCATTCCTTCTTCTTCTCAACTGATTTAAATCCAACAAAGTACGGAACGTTTTTCTTCATAAAAGTATCTTAGACTAGCGTTCATGCACGAGTGACTGCGACTGAAGCTTATCTCACCCCAGGGAAAGATAAGACGTGGAAACGCGACGATAGGGCATCATCCTCACGTCACATCTGATAACACGTTCAATAATAACAGGGAACACGACATGCAACCAAGTTTTCTATCAACATTAATAGCACATCAATATCCGACAACTTTAGGTTACATCACCAACATTTCCCTCCCACCAACTCCAAAGAAAATCTAAAATATTAATACATAAATCAAGCCGTTATGAAGCGCCGCTAGTTGCTGAGGTTTCAGTACACAGATCGCACAAATATCGCCGCCACGTAAACGACTGTGCACGGAGAAAGTGTAACGGAGGGTGGGTGCATCCGATGAATATGTATGAGGGGGAGAGGGTAGCCCGGGAGGGTTTGGAGGAGGGAGAGTCCGCGTGTAAATGGAAATTTCAAATAAAAATACCTCAAATATTAACATGAGCCCGATTCGTGTTGTTCCGCGTGTTTTTGCGCGGCCGGCCCGGACGGGACACGTATGATAACACGACCGCAATAAAAGCAACGTTTTTAGCGGAGATTCGTTTTTTGAATTATTGTACGCCTGATTCGTGGGGGCGGGCTTTGTAATGAGTCGACGTCGCGTCGGTGGCGTGGCGTGGGCTCAGTGTGCTTGTATCACAGATTTTCAGGAGGTTGTTTTATGTTATGAACTACCATTTACACTAAATTAGAGTAGAATATGAGACCTTCAAAGTAGTTTACGACATTCCCTAATGCGAATCCCTCACCCCGGTGTTTAAAGTTTCTAAGCCTTTAACTTTTTATTAAAACGTTGCCCCACACTAGGAATTTCTCCTGTATCGTGGGTGCGTTTACAAACATATAAATTCACGTACAAAAACAGCCAGACCCGGAACAACTATCTGTAGGCCATACAAATATTTGTTCCGTGCGAGAATCGAACCCACGACACGCAGCACAGCAGTCAATCGCTCAACCACTGCGCCAACCGTGTTGTCTACTATTCGAGAGAGCCCGATTTCTTTTTCCTGATCACTTATTTATGGAATTTTGCTTAAATTGACTTAGTAACTTAAATATCCAAAAACCCTATTTCTGAAACAACCTCTTGAAGGGTTTGTTCGCTACTTCAGTCCGCACTGGGTCAGGAGCACGCAGTAAGAACTGTTGATATCACGAGCATGTATGAATAACGCATTAGATCTCAACTTCTCGGGGCTCCGGGCTTGCATGCTCGCAGGGGACGGCGCTGGTTTGTATACAAAATGTTCAGCAGTTAGCTGTGAGTTAGCGTCATTGCAGTTTATTGCAATTATATTAGAACTTCTTCAGAAGACGCGTCGCTGAGTTAGGAACAGAAACCTTGGCTTGACGATTTACAGGTTTTTTGGAAAAGGTTTTTTACTTTTTAATTACGATGTTGGTCACTATTACTTTATAACCACTTAGGAGTCTATGGGGATTGTACTTCCCACTAATATTCTTGCCTTACACGTCTTTGTTGACTGCAATCCCCAAACAACATCATTCAGTTTAAACGAGTACAGCGCTAAAGTTGGCTGATGATAATACAGTAGAGAATTATGATATTTGTCATCCGTGAGAGTGATTTTTTTCTGTACAATGGCAACAAAATATTTAAAAAAAAAACGAAAATGTCAGTTCGCCATTTTTGTTTGTAAACAGTTGAGTGTGTGGAAAAATGTGGTAAGTTATCTGATGTTTTCTAATGTTGTTATACATCAAATTAATTGTGAAGATATATCCTTTACGAAATTTGTAACATTACGACAATTCCAGAACATTTACATCGTATAATTTGGCTGACAAAATACAAGATTTTCGTTTGATGATTCTCTATTCTCAACATTAAGCTTTATTTTCATCCTTTGTTATTAATTTGAGCAATTTACTTTTAATGAAATTAAATTCTGGGTTCTTTGAGCTTTCCGTAAGTATTTTTTATTTGAATGTAGCTTTAGTAGTTTTTTTGTAGGAATTGTTTTTCTTGAAGGGGGCTCGCGCGGTCGTAAAAAATAAGCTGTAATTTAATGCGTAGACGTATTGCGCGAGCATCGTTTGCGCGTCTGGGACGCGTAATTACCGTTTACAAAAAAATAAATCTATCGATATTAGTTCACATCTGCATGGTAACCTTATTCTGCGCCAATAGCAAATACCTGAAAATGTGGTAGAATGATTGTCATCAGTAGAGGAGGTGCATTTGCGTCTTCTGGACAAATCATCAGACTCTCATCAACAAATTAACAATGCAAAGCCCTGGCTGTGTATTGTTCATTTTATCAACAACAAATATCTTCAAACACACTTTAATTATTAATCACATTCGCTGAGGAGTTACATTTTTGTTGTAGAACAGCTTAAGAAGTGCTTCCATAAAAGGCTACTGTCGCTAATCTGACGTTTTTGCTTGTTTCTGAGGCTATGGGTGACTGTAGTATGTACCAGCACTTTGACCATTTCAACTCTTCACTCTCTCGTCTTATTCAAATGTATTTGTGGTTAACGCAACATGTCTTCCTCCATATTTTTGCATTCAGCGACATCTCAGAAGTCACCAGAAACATTTAATTAATTTTTCACATAACCCATCAGATTTTGATTTGCACTCATGTGGATGTTAATATCATATCCAAGTATTCATCATACACAAGCTATAGGGAGTCCGTCTGACATCTTTCAGAAGTTATTTATATATTGTGTTGCGTTGTTTTTGCTCGAATTTTTTCGCAAAACTTTTCAGCACCAATTAATCTTATACAATTCTTTCTTAAAACTCAGGTCCTACTTCCGAGCTTTGTATGACAGTTTCGTCCTGAATCTGTTTTTGTAGTAGGTCAGGATCACACAGTAGGAGCGCGTATAGGTAGCGATGATACGCGCGCAAGTATGAATAAAGCATTAGGTTTGAACCGCGATGGCGCGATGGCGCTCTGGGGACGAATTGCCGAGCCATCGCTTACGTGTATCGTGGTATGCGATTTTGTCATGTTTTTGGGTTTTGAAATACAGATACGTTTGACTTAGAATTGCAATGATTTTAATTCATTTATCTGCCCAGCTTTTAACAGCTATTTAATAATCTTGGGGTCGGCTTCAAACCGTATATAACTTGATATTATTACCTGTATCTGACGTGGACCGGCCTTTATGACCTGTTTAACAGTTTTTGGGGGACTGTCTTTTGTAGAACTTTGACGTTCGAAAAGTGCTGGCACTCAGCCTAATTTGAATAAATGACTTTGATTTTGACCTCCACAACCCAGTAATTAAATTAATAAATTAAAATTATTAGAATTTATTAATTATCTGAAAAGAGACTGCAAGACTCTAGCAGCGTTACCCGTCGCTTGAGTTGTACGGTAACTTTTAAGGAAACCAAGAAGAGATTTCAGGTGTTTAATGGTTATAGTTAAATCCATTTATAGTGTTGTATTATAAAATATCAATGTCCATGATTGGTTGGTAAATAATTCTTCATATAAAATTATCGGTTTTTGTTAAATTATTTGTGTTAAATTATTATAATTACGATCTTACAGTTTTAATCCATTATCTTGCATGTTGATTGGGGATTATTTTTAGTCTGTTAGATTTTGAATTTCGGTGTCTATTTCTTAGTAGATTTTCCCAGTCTAATATTAACAATTTTGTTCGTCGTTCTTCTAAATTAGTTCATTTCATTAATAAAACATCTAACTAATTGCTATAAACAATACACAACACTTGATATTTTTTATAACTAGAAGCTAATTGTGTGGCGATACAATCAGCGAAATATTTGAACACATTACTCACCTGTCGTGACACCAATAGCTATTTAGTACGAACTAATTATTTTGTTATATTAACACTGTCGAATAATTTACAGTACCTACCTACCTGCGAATAACTAACGTTTTGGATAAAGAATAGATTAAATTGTTTCAACAGTGCCTAACACGCTATGTGAAGCTTGTTTTAGTAAATCATTATAATTTGTTACATTAAATAAGGTCAATTTTTTTTAACTTTTGAAGTTTTATTTGACTATTTTTTTTTTTTGCTTAAATATAATTTAGGGCTTATTCAGCCTTGAAGACGTTTTCTACAGTTATTTGGTCCAAAAAATTGAGATAATTTCGGATGAGTTTTTCTTTTCTAGCGACTATTTGGAAAAATTACTGTTTCTTGAAACACCGGAATTCGTTTCAGTAATTTGTTGAATATGGTGGCTATCTCACACATAAACTATATTATGCTTCCTCTATTTACCATAGACTACTTCAATTATTTACACAGACCACGCTCCTCCATGCTAGACGCGACACTTTTTTATATGCGAGCGTGTGTTTTATTACCGGAACGGATCTCAAGTACGCCTGTAAGCTATCGACTCTCGTCTGAAGGACACTTCTAGCTGTTCTTTAGCCGTGGCGCTTTTTTGTACAAGAATGTTGTGATTAACGATCTGATGATGGGGTTCAAGTAAAGTGAAGTAACTTGTGTAACTATATTGTGATTTTTTATTTTAATTTAAAGTCTATTTTGAGACAATATGGAGAACGGTGGTTTTTTTAAATCACGTTGTGGCAGAAGTTACACAACAGTTAACACAGTTCTCATTGAAATGACATGAATTTATGGAGATATATCTTTTCTTAGCAATTTATAAGAGAAGTATGACAATTTCAGGAAGTTAAGTCAAGTATATGTTTGTTTCATGATAAAACGTTTGTCTAATGATGACATGTTGGAATTTCTTGGGATTTTGGTGGCCAATGGTCAGGCGGCCGCCGCCGCCCCTACCTGACCGAAACTCGTCGAAATATGTATTTGTTTCATACCTGTTTCTAAACTATGTAGGTATAGGTAAAAACAGACCTGTTTAGACAAAGCCAAAGTTTAAGAATAAATGTTTGAGGCAGGTGTAGGTGGTCACATCAGCTTCATTTCAAACCTATAAGAAATTGTAACACTATTCTTAAATGAGAAAATTTTATTGTTTGTAACATTTACCATTAAAACAATGTTGGTTGGCTAGTATATAAATTTACACCATCAGCTGCGATAGGCACTTGAATCCTGAAGAACTATCAGAGGTATACAAGTACTGTGGCATGTTTTAAACTTATAGCCTACCCCCATGAGACAATAGCGCGATATTCCGCATACATGTTCTGCAGGAGAGCTTTAAGTCTCCCCACATTTCACCATAGTTATTATCAAGGGACTTTTAATTTTGCAATTTGTTGCACTGACACCCCTGCGGCCTGGGACAGACATACGGACAGATGGATGCTGTGACGTATGGAGATTTTATTTTAAGATAACGCCGATAGAGTTGTCTATTGTGCAGGGGTGTGAAATTGAGGTGTCGGGGATGCACAACGTTTGGGTGAGCCCTGATCAACACACAGAATTGATTTGCAGAGATAGGACACAGTATCGAGTAGTAGTAGGTACGTGTTTACGAGCATATTTTATAGCTTTCTTACTACGAAGGATCACTGACTCGTAAGTGACAGGAATATACACCTATTTAAAAATTACATTTTTTTTTAAGCCTTTTTTAGCTCTTCTATGATCTTTTGCAGAACTAGCTTCTAGTGAAATACCTTAATTAATTTTACTCATTTGTAAATTACTACCACCAACAGTGCCCTTAAAACATGTTGGTATAAAACTTGATTCTTAGGTAATGGTGTCTTAAGACTGAGATTCCAAGAAATAATATTGAATTTTAAAGAGTTTCATCACATATTGATGAAACTCTTTTGACGTTAACTAGTTTAACAGTTATCAACTAAACAGTTCCAACTTGTGACAGCTACTATTACTATAACAGTAATAGTAGCTGTCACAAGTTGGAATTAATAAAAATGAGTATACATTTAATGCCCTTAGGAATTCGGAATTATTATGTCCACTGCTTCTGTTATCAGCTGTTGGCAACTTATTGGCTCACTATATTTCCAACTAAAATTACTTCCTTTATGCACAAATTCCCGTTCCTTTTACAAAGATCGTATTAACGAAAAACGAGGCAAAACCCATTAAGTACACACATAGGTAAACAAGCTTATGTAAATAAGCCTTGGAGCCAATGCACGTTGCACAAAACAAAGTAATCCCGCTGAATTTATCTTTTTATCTACAATTAGGATTTTGTCACCTCCCCTAGCTGAGGGACACGGGACCATCAAAGGCCGTTCTCATTATGCGAGGTTATTGAGTTATCAACACCACGGAGGGAGATTAGTTCATACTTCCATACACAAATCCTATCATACAAGCTGACGCCTCTGAGCTGCCTCATGACGGTCTACCGCAAAACATTTGTAGTACCAAGACCTTACAACTTTGTTGCACAACCTGAATTCAACTTTAAACTGTTGTACATAAGATTCTGAATCACATTTTCTGAAAACTTATGTGACAATTTTACCAGTTAGCCGATTCTGAACTTTATCTCTATTTGCACAAAAATGATTGTTGACGTTGCAGGGTGGTGTAAGCGTGTAGTGTCCCCACACATTGATAGTTAACAAGGAAGTTGCCAGCCTGCTATTTGTCAATGCAAACGGATAATTTGGTCCCTTAATTTAAAGCGACCGATAATGAGATGCGTATTCGATTATTTTTCGATATGCTTTATTTTGTTAGGTACTTGATAGAATTATTGGGTTATTAGGAAATTGCTTTTTTGTGGTTTTTGTCTGACACTCATTCCGTGCACATTTTGGATGGAGATTATAATATTCATAATGTTATCATTATTTAAAAAGAAGAACTTTAGTGAGCAAGGTCGTTGCATATGTTCCAGTAGGGTACGAAATATAATACTAAATAATTACTCCATTCCTTTTATATTTAATAAGAACAGTAGACTTGAGTATTGTGGAGATTTTGGGACCAAAAAATTTAATGTAAAAGGACGTTTGCATGACACCAAGAACAAGACACGTTTCTTAACTCTTCATAATTCTGCATAGAAAATAAATTAACTACAAAATTTCACCACAGTCTAAAACAAACCCCAGTTAATAACCCCCAAAAATCAATTAACAATCACAAAAGTACAAACGTAAATCATAAACCGTCAGAAACGCAATTAACACTAGCGCTGCTACCCTCCCTTTAGGAGGCCTCCATTGGACGCGGGCACACGGGGGCCTCACAGACCCCGTGCAAATTTCAAATTGAGATCCGTTCATATCCTACGCCGTACCTAATACCTACAGTACCTACGTACACAGAGGGCGAATGATTCGTTAGGAGTCAGTGGAGCGTTCATTCGTGAACAGGGTCGGGTATATGCGTACCTGTTATGTGCTGTGATAGTAAATATTTGCATACCTACATATCAATGTGAAGTGCTTAGGGTTTCACGCTGTAAAGATGAATTGTATTGACGTCCGCTTTTGATGAGTTGAGGCCTTTTGCGTGAGGGTTTGTTTGATTAAGTTTTTTGATGAATTTGACTGAATTTTTAGGTGGTTGAAGTGTAGTTAGGATATCTATTAAGTTTACGTGTTTAAAATGTCACATGTAAAAAGTGTAGAGGACTTTTCTGATTCTAATAACTCAGTGTAGTAAAGTGTGGGGTAGCAAAATATTATATTTCGTCAGATTTCGCGTGATAAGTAACACTCACCCCACTGAAATCCGATCCGCGAATTCTCTTGGTAATTAACTACCAATTTCATTTCTTGATGCATTTTTAAAAGCGTCCGACGGCTTTTTAATGGTTATTTTATGGTGACGGATCGCTTATTAAGTTTTTATGGCGGCCGGCAGTGACAGATGGGATGTAGTTTGACACCAGACTTGAGGGTTACTTGGCAGTCGGTAAAGTGACGCCGAATGGTTGCTACTGTTGCGAGATTGAGAGTTAATGTTGTGATTTAAATGTGGTATTGAAATGGTTTATTTGTTTGTTCTTACGGCGATCAAGGCGGAACCAATTTTATTAGCTAGTACGAGGTAGGTGCCTACACACGTTAATAGATGTAATGTTGACTAGAATACTTGATCCTAGGAAACAACATGATTACGTCTTTAACATTAACTTCTTGTTTATAAATCACCACATTAAAATCCCACGTGATAGCTCACGATCTCTTACTGGCTATTAAGGAAACAATCAGCATCCGATACGTCTCCATCACAATAATAAACGACGATATTAATCCAGCCATTCACATATAACATTATCCTCTCCCCAAGGACAGCGGGAAAATTAAAACAGATGATCTAACGGAACAGTCGACGCTGTGCCATAATTAAAAAGATAAGGAATATTTTCCTTTCGGAACGTTACGGAGGAAAAACCCCTTCTGTGCGGAGTCCGGGCTCACCCGCGGAGGGACCGGTTAACCGGTTAGAGCCCCCCGGAGACCACACACCGAATCGGTTGAGCGCAACGCTGATTAAGTAAACTAAGATAACATAGCCAATATAGTGAAACGTCAAAAGTCAACAAGGGCGCTGAATGTAGTAAGTAAGCTAAGTTGATTTGCTCGTATTCTCAAGGGTTGTAGGAGTATTGTTATCTCAGACGGTTACTGTTTGAGATGATTGGATTGGCTCTCGAGATGAGAGCTTCATTGTTTGACTCATTGTTTGTCTTGGACGGGTTATCTGTTCGTTTTAACATTGGCTTTTAGATGTTCCGTCTCTTTTAGCTATTGGCTGTCTAGGTAGCTGCGAGGCACCTAGCGTCAACAGTCCCTATCTATTGAGCGACTTTTCCCTCATGAATATCAATGCGAAAGTCAAACCAAAGTGCTTGAAGTAAATAACTACAAGTTGAAACACAAAACCATCGATTCTATCTGTAACTTCATATTTTAACGTTGTTTTCGAAACCTTAAAGTATGAACCTGGAAACAAAATTACAGCACCCTCCTTACACTTAACAACTGCACTCCTTAATCCAAAAATTAGTACGAAAACACGTCTTGTGAATATCGATGTGTAGTGAGTAGCGTATAGCCTGTAGGGGTCGGGGGTGCAGCACGTGGCAGACGCAGCAGTACCTGGCCCACTTAGTATGCAGCTCGTGTGCCCGCGCGTATTGATTGCCCGCCATTGCCCGCCTTTGCCCGCCAGCCTGCCCGCTCGTAGGGCGGCCTTTTTCAAAACAATACGAACAAGTAATGATTTTTCCCGTACTCAGTTCTGTTTTTGATGCCCAAGACGTGCTGTAGACCGTTTAGATAAGTGCCTCTGGAAAATCATTTTTGGACGATTGGATTCGGATTCGATTATTTGATTCGATTGGATACTTTTTTTTAAAGTGAGAAGAGACAGAAAAAAAAATAGTCACAACACATAAAACAACATATAAATTTTAAATTAGTAAGTTCGATCACCGAGTTTCTAAAACATATCACTCATATTTCCAAAAATTTACTTGTACTTTGCGTTGCGGCCAAAGCTACAAAGTCAAACATCGAATGAATTTGGCCATAAGATTAGTAACTTCAATTATATTTTTTGGGACCTGCTATAGTATGGGTCTGCTCTGTGCTTGTAAGATATCGCTTGGGAAGTCTATGGGGTCTGGCTGGGCACTTAAATTATTGTTTGTTGTTGAATGAAATGTCTAGTTTACACAGTAGTTATTACTTATTTGTATTTTAATATATATAGATTCCGTTTTCTTTATGACCTTGAGTCTTCCGAAAGATTATAAAGCTTCTAAAACCAGCGATTAATAATTCATTTACATATGTTTACCAGCTCTTAATTTAAATGCTTACCTAATAAGGTAGGTCTAGGGTACGTACCTTTAATTATAATTTGATCAGTATGCACTCAATAAGTTCTCAGAAATTCACTTACAATTTCAAACTACGAGTAAACAAAAAGCTCGTAAACATGTACGACCCATGTGCATGTTTTAAACTGACAGCATTTTGCGAGTCCTTTAAATACAAGCTCAAGTATGTAGGGAATAGAATAAGTTATTCAAAGTTGCGCCATCTAAAGCGTCGTTGTAAATTTTCTCAAAGACATTCCTTGATCTGATATTGTGAAGTGAAGGGGTCGCTTTGACCCGAGGCGGAATTTCAAGGGTTATACGACACTGCATAGTGTAGTGCTAATGTAGTACGTGACTCGGGACGCTGCCAAAGTACCAATGTACCAACTATTTTGAGATTATATCCTGATATAAATTGGCCCCAATTGCTGATCCAATTGAATTTTGAAATGTTATTAGGTTGAGTTGGGAACGAATTTATTGCTGGGTAAAGAAAAATTTAGGAAGCAAAGTGTTAAGTTTATTTTAACGCAGCTAAATAAGAGACGTTTAAAGTTCGGCTGTAATATGGAGTCTCGGCATACTTGCATCTAGTAAGATGGTCACTAACAGCTGATTTCTGGATTTAAGTCCAGACCGGTTGGTCTCCACATACGCTTGTGTTGCTTGCTTGTATAGACCGTGATTTCAAGAACAACTCAAATAAATAAATCCCGGGCCAGTAAACAAGTCCTGATCAACCTATAAGAACAAACAACATCTCAGAATGTAAAATTCATCGATCCGTGCTGATCTGGAGTCGTCCAGACGCAGACGGTACGAGTATTATTCACGCACAAGTCGTATAAAGCCGTGAATTGACAATAACGTAATAATGCTGTGTGAACGATTATCTCGGGGTAGTAAACTGTGTCGTAAAACAGCACAAGATTTGCGCCCACGCCTCGCTTGTGCAAGCGAAGTGTGGCTGTAGTGTATGTATTAGAACGTCTGTTGTGTTTGTTGTCAGTGAGGCAAATTGATTTTTGTTAGTTATTATTTAGTTGAGGTATAAAGCCTAGACAAAATAATGTTTTAGCAGCGATAACAGTTCTCAAAAGTTCCAAAACAATGTAGGGCAAGTGTATAAATAAATTTTCTAAAAGAGTTTCTAGTCGGTTCTTCTCAATAGGTAACGGCCAATTAAAACCGTGCATTCGCTTCTGACGTTCTAAGGTGGGTATAACACATGGGTATAATAATGTACCATTCTCAGCGAGCACGTTACGTTACGCCGCGCGCCGTGTCCTTAACTCCGAGTAACATGCTCATTTCGAATTCTTGTTCGCCTTCGCTCCAGATTCGCAAAACAGTCTCATTCAAGATATCTGGCGATGAGGATGTGTTGGGATTTATGATTCTACTAAATTATTGCTTAATTCAACTTTAATTCGAATAGGTACAGACTTCTATCTTTGTTATTTCCATGTTTTAAAAGAAAAAATACAATGTAGCCAAGACGACGCGCGTGGCAAGTGCGTTCGTGACAACTTGTCGTGCGTACTGACTGAGCCGCGTAACACTCAAAGGCATTCGCCAAAAAACTGACAGCGGAAGGAGCACTCGAAAAGAGCAACAAGCAACTCGTTGCTCGCGTGTTCGTGCTCGTGTCCATGTACTGACTACACGAATGCTCGCTTTGTAACATGTTACATTACACCCCGTGGCCGCTGCCGTAACACCGGTCATTACCTCCTTTATAAGATAAAATTTATTTCACTGAAGCCTATATGGACTGTGGGCTCTGTGAAATATATTTAGCAATATCAATATGGTCAATTCCAAACATTTATGAATTTTTACAATCGTTATCGCTAATAGTGCGTATCTTTGTTTGTAACTCTTGGGCTCGAGACAAGTGAGATTCTGTCAACGGTAGCGTGGCGAAAGCGATTGTCAATCCGTCAAAAATGTATGGGATTGACAGATGTTATCGAAATGTCACGTGATGAAATTCCTACATTTTGGCATTTCGACAGTCGCATTCGCTAATTGAATTGCACATTGTCTATTGCCTCTTGTCATTGACTGTCTATTTTTCACAGTAAGAGGACTACGTTGGAACACCAACCTGAAGGGCGACTGATCTTAACAGTCGCGGGGGGCGGTTGAAATTAATACCTCATGAGACTCACAAACCAGGGAAGCACGACACAAAAGCAAGGTCTATACATATTCAGCAGTTGGGTAGAACAGGGCCAGATAAGTCGAAGATTTTTGTCACTTAAGGTTTAAAAAATGTGTAGGGATCACTGAAAGAAAGTTTCAAAGAAAAAAAAATACCATTAATGTCCAAAAAAATTAGGTACAAAAGTTTACAAAATTTTGCCTAGAAATGTAACAGGGAACTTAAGAAAAACACCCAAGTTGCCTCGTCAACTGGCCGATAGTTGAGAGTTCAAAACTTATTCACATTCCACGACATCTTCACAACGTCTACGCGAAATTGCCTTTCAGTTTCAGAAGATTGTTATGAAAACGAACAAATTCTATGATAAGTTTTTTTAGAAAACAGAACTTATATTTTTCGATGTTATTTTTGGTCACAAACGAAAAATAAATCGATAGCACATCACCACAATATAGGGTGAAAGCGTAGATTAGCGGACCTTATCCCCAATTTTATCTAAATACTGCCTATAATCCGGACGCGTACAATGGTGACAAAAATAATAAATATGGCCCGGCACCGCCCACTGGCGCACTGGCGTCTGGTCTAATAGTACCGGTTGTGTTTCAATATTTTCGTATTGGGGCCATTAATGAATAGGGGCCGAGAAAGCGGAATAAACTACCCGCTATTGATATGGCTAGGGTTATTGTTACGATCGCGTCCTTGTTTAGTGTTTTATGATTTCTGCCATTGTGTGTGTGATGAATTGCCTATATTTTGGGGCTTATTCATGGCTCATAGTTCCTGTCTCTTGTGACGTTAGTGTTTTTTCAAAATGTGTTTTGTTTACTACGGTTCATTCAGTATTTACCTATCCTAGGCATGTCCGATGTTTTTGAAGGAATGCCTAAATGCTGCTGGACTCTTTGTTATAAAGTGGGTTTATTTGCAAAGGTGGCTATCGATTGGAAGTAAAGATACCATTGGCATCGTGAGAACTCATGACAAACTAGACTTGTTGACGGTAGGCGTAAGACGTAAGTTATGCGAAAATTAAATTTTGCACAGTAACGTGTCGATTGAAATTGTCCAATAAATCTGAAATCATTACAAAGTCGTTCTCACAAAACCCACGGATGTTAATAAGATTGTGTCTCAGAACAGCTTTCAATCATTGCTTCAATAAATGTGCTAGGTCTTGTCTCTGTTATGTTGGGTTCAGCTTCAACCTAACCGGATATAACTAAAAGTATTTTAGTACTCCTTATTGTTTTATTATTTTTAGCGTGTGTTGTCCCACATCAGAACAAAAAGCTTCATTTCTTCTTTCCCCTCCTGGTTTTGTTTGAGCAAGTGTGGACCAGTCTTGTCTATAGGTAGTTTGTCCCGTCATCTAAATCTGTGTCTGCCGCAATGTTGTCGTACATTTTCCAGAACTCGCATTAGTGAAAATTTTTCATAATAAAATTATGAGTACAATGACCTCTTTTCAGGTTTTTTTAATTCTGTTAGACGTTGTTTAGTTCATTCAACATGTGGCAAACATGGCCGAAGTGGGATCCCACTTAAGCTTTACTGATTTTGAGAGACATCGGGGAATTTAAATTCTGTATTTTATTTTATTTTTTCTCTGTATAAGGAAAAGCTAATAATAATCACAGAAGCCACAGCGGACATTTAATAAAACATTCTAACAAAACGTATCGTCGAAATCAAAACGAAAACGAAAAGCGAGTGTCACACCTCCCCTCGCGCCTAATCTCCTAACAAAGCGTTGTTGGAACATTTTGGCGCGAAAATAATGAAGTGCACGTGTCGCCAGGCCCTGGGGTCCGGAGACCAGCACAATGGACACGTGTCGATGGCTATCAATGGGCCAGGTCCTGGGCGACGGTCCAAACAAAACGTTGGTAAAACATTAGCGGATGAGTTATGGTGGCTGCTGTACGATTGGGTTCTCATTGGCGTTACGGCACTGTGCTGTTAATTGTTGGAGGCGTGGATGAGAACTTATGCAATATAGCTGGGTATTAATTTGGTGTGTGTAGTTTTGTTTTGCATGATTTCTTGGTTTCTAAGTGCGCCGTCAACAATCCCAGAAGCCCAACAGAAATGAAAAAGTGACAGTCCTATGAAATTCTGTTGCAAATGTTTTTTCTACACACGACGTGAAACTCTAAAAGTTAACTCATGAATAGAACAGATGATATTTTGGGTATAAAATAACTTATTTGTGTATTGGTAAAAATGGTCCATTTTGTAACGAAATACTGCTATGAACGTAAAACAATGTTTTAACAAATAATCGCAAGAATAGAACAAATTCAATTAAGAGGTACCTATTTGATATGAAAGAGTCGGAGAAAGCTCACACGCATAAGTAACATCCTTGAATAATCCATTTATTCCATAACACAGCAAAATATACGAGACGCCAGTAATTACAATTGCAAAGGTTGACGCGATGACAATGACAGAACATAAAAACTATCGCTTACATCCTTACAATAAGGTGTAAACTTAAACGGAGACATAAAACAGTCAGCACAAATCAAAACTGACAATATAATACGTCCTACGCTTCTATAAACAATGAGGTACGATCCAAAGTAAAAACGAAAGGAAAAAGTGAGACAGTGCTCCCAAACATAAACGATCATGACTTGCATTCGAATCGCGAGCAATAAAATAATAATTATACACATGTGACTTATTAGCTGTACGTATTACAAATCATGTGAAAATAAAACATAGAGCATAAAGAGACTACGCCACTGGAATATAAACTTTCACATCTGTAGCTGTAGGATCAGAATGGAGTGGTGGAATCTGATTTTACGATGTTCTACGATCACGCACGAGAAAGTACGAACAAAACAACAAAAGATTTAACAATAGAAGTACGTCGTATCATTTGTTAAACGTCCCTTTTGATGACGAACACTATTATTTTATGATGATGCTGGGCTGGGGTGGATGAGGGAAGTTCATACTGTATTTTGTTTGATGAATATTACTCTGGTATTTTAGTCGTTAATGAAGCTACGGCTGTCATTTGTAAATCTTTGACAGTCGTTACGCGTAGTGAGAAGCCAAAAAACATGAGAACCATTGGTAACCAGTAGCACGATAGTGTCAAGATAGGCAAAAAGCGAATACACCTGAATACTAGTTAGTATTCAGGTGTATTCGCTGAAACTTAAATAAAGAAAGAAAACTTGTATATTGACTGACCACACAGAACCAAAGAAGTAGGAAAAAATACAAGGAAACTTAATTTTTAAACTTTAGATAGCATTGTGAGTGACCCAAGACCTGAGTGCCAATTATACAAGTTTCTATGCAACGTTCGCGATCCCATAGCAGTTGCAATCTGTCAAAAAAGATTTATTTTACATACATTTTTGACAGATTGCAACTGCCAGCGAGTGCGAACGTTGCTAAATTTAGTAGAATTGGCCCTCTGGGGCCGAACTACCAACTCTTAAAGCAGTATTACTTCAATATTACTTCCAGTGGGAAAGAGACGGAGCTATATATGACGTATAGCTCCGTCTCTTTCCCGCTGGAAGTAATATTAAAGTAATACTACTAGTTGGTGGTTTAGGCCCTGCAAGCAGACCCTAATGTAGTTAGAAAAAAAATTAGTCAAGCTCTGGGTTATTTTTAGCCCTGTAATGGACTGGCTAAATAAACGTGTCTCTTCATGCAAATACTGTTTATTTTGCTAATAGCAGTCTGAGGAAGAATCTGGAATAGTCTAAAATTAGGAATTTCATAAAACAGTTTAAGAAATTGGAAAAGGCTATCTGAATAGCTGTTTGCTGACAGAAAGTTAATAAGCATTTTCTTATACACTATTTGTCGATGTTTCCCAGAAAAGCCATAAGTAAAAATCTTTTAAAACATTACCAAGCGGCCATATGAAAAAATCATAAAACAATTGACTGAATTGCTGAAATAATTTATTAAAGTAGGGCAACATCGTCACACGCCGACCCCATTCATAAAGATTTTTTATTCTAACTAGCGACACATTCGGCTTATCCGATGCTTTTGAATTTCTAAAAGAAAGCTTTATCTGGAGTGGATATGGTTGATTTTAGAATGATAATGAAGTTCGAATTAAGTTAGGGTGTCGAAAAGCAATGTCATTTGACTAAGGACACCTTAATGCTGAGTATTTAGTCAGAAGCGGAATGGTTTTATTGTGCGAGAGTAATGTATCGAAAAGTTTTAATTTTGGTTTATGGTTCGAGAGGAATGCACCCTCCTTGGTGTGCAACCCTTTGGATGACTGGTTGCATTTTTGGTGGAAGCGTGGGTTAATTTGTCACTTTTAATAAAATGTTTAGAATGAATGAAAAGGGACTTAATAGATACATAGCTAGTTAGCTTTTGAAGGCTACTTGTGGACTTGAGTCAAGTGTTACTTACATGGAAATATTGCAATGAGCATGATACATATACCTCATCCACCGCTTTCCATCAGGCGTGATCAAGGTCAAGAGCTAGCCCAATCCTCAATAAAAATATAAAATTAAAAAACCGCCTCTTGTTAGGCTTTTTGCTAACTATTTTTTATGATATGAAAGGACGGGCTTTCGAAAAGTTCTTCCAGTTCATAGCCCTTTGCTTTGTTACCATGTTTTCAATATATTCTTCCTTTCCGTCCAACTATTTCAAAGAAATACTAAAAGAAAGCCATTTAGCAGGCTAATTCCTCAACTATCACCCATATAAATGAACCAGCGCCTTCTCAACAAGATTAGCAGCTTAGGACCTAAAAAGCAATAAAGTCGACACCCTAGCCTGTGAGATTAACAGTTCTAATACCATAAAGAACGGCACGATAGCCGAGCGACGCCGCGGGGCGTCTTTGTGCGTTTGTACCATTTTATTGGCGTCACAGGATCCCCGAGGTCTGCCATTGTTGCGAGTGGTCCGGCGATTATGGCCCTTCACCCTAGCTGGTGAGTGTAGAAATGATATGCCATATTTGTTAATTCCCGCACTGGGGCACGTCATTTGTCGTAATAACTGTTTAACGCCTGTTTGGTGCTGGTGTGGGTTTGTGTGCGAAAAACGCCTTTCGAACAGGTCTAGGTGGATCTCCGTTCATTTTTGGAAGTGATTATTCTCTATTTCTATTTTTTAGGGTTCTGTACCGTCCGTATGGAAACCGGAACCCTTGTAGGATCACTCGCGTGTCTGTCTGTCCGTCTGTCACATCTCTTTTCTTCGAATCTCCCGGATCGATTTAATCGAAATTTGTTACACATAATAATATAAACTTATGCGCCCGGTTTTCGACTTTTTCAAATTAAAAACCCGAAAAATGATTGCATTGCAGTTGCACTAGAAAACTTCAAAGAGTATCTGTAATGACTTTTGCAGATGGCAACTTATTTTTTATTTCATTAAAAGTTATACGGGTGTTCTTGAATCCTCAAAAAAAATTGAAGGATCCATCATAACAATTTATGCGGCATTCAGGTTCGTTCCCTGGAACTAAATAAAAGTGCCCTACGGCTACTGACACCACTCTGCCAGCCCCGTTGAGTTAAGTACACATCACTCTCGATTGAAATATTTTCAAGTGGTTTTAAAACACTTCAATGTTTATTGTTTAATGCTTCTGGCAAAATCTTTTTTTTAAATATTTTTTGGCGATTTAACATTGTTTTCTTTTCAATGTGTATCGTATGTCTACATTGTAATAAAATTATCTAGCTCGTGTTACCGAAATCAATAATTGAATTGATCCGATTTGCATTTTACCTCATCATGAAAATGTTAGGCAAGGTGCGCGTAGATAAGATGTAGACAGCTATTTCAACAATTCTAACACGAAGCAGAGTGGCGCAGTGGAAGCGTGCTGGGCCCATAACCCAGAGGTCCGTGGATCGAAACCACGCTCTGCTAGAAATCTCTTTTTGCGTTTTCCAATATTTTTCTCTAACTTTCTGTATATATTTTACAATAGTTTACGTGCCTGTTTTGTTGTTTTTACATCTATTACGGTGCTGTGAAGCGGTATCACAAAGTTTTGTTTAAAAACAAAGGGACAAACACAAACAGCGGTGGCCGGCGAGCGCGTTTGTTTTATCATGGGATATTGATAATTTATAGCACGTGCTCTTCCTCCGTTCGTACCGCCAATGTTTTTTTAATTGTCCGCCGGCGGCTCTGCCATTCTGTTGCCCTTTTATATTTTTAAACCAAGGTAAATAACATAGTTTTTCGGGTGGTTAGTAGACTGTGAGCGGAACTGTTTTTGTTCAAAAATGTTGAAACGTGTTTTTGTGTACAGCGCCATCTGTTGGCATGAATAAAAACATCATTTTTCCTAACCTTAGACTAGAAGTTATTTTTTCAGGTGACAATGCCAATGTAATGACAGCGTTTCATTGAGTGTTACTGACATAATTATCTTTTGGCACAGTTTTAAATTAATAGACCCATTGTAAACTACCTACTTACTTATGATTAGGTAACCTCAAACACATTCCTCAATGAAAGGAACTCTAAAATTTTCCCAAGTTTACATGGTAAACTTCCTCAACAGGTATATAGCATCCGCTATATACCTTTTGGAGAACCTGTTGTTCCATGTAAGCTAAGCTAGCTAATTATAGGCAACAAACTACCCACAGCTGCATATATGTACCTACCTGATAAATGAGTAGCACATAACGCCAGGGCGCGAGCCGTGCGAGTCGAGACGAAGAGTGACGTCGGCACCCCAGCAACTTCATTACACTACCCTCCACGTGCATTATTATGTAGATTCCAATTTAAAACCACTTGTTATCTAGTTAGCGACGAAAAATACCTAACTGCAGCCCCCAAATTAGCCCCCGGCAGCCAACTACACCGTAAGTAATCAATAGCAATTGACAAACGAAGCATTCGACTGTCAAATTCTAGTTTTGACAGTAACAAAAGACGGTGCAAAGTTGTTGCTGCAGTTTCGAAAATGGTACTGCCATACTTTTTGTTCGTGATTTTTGGGGTGGTGGTGGTAAAGTAAAGGTGGTGGACGTGTAGCCGTAGGTGCGTAATAGGGGTCTTGTTATGGTAATCGTGCCCGGAGGCTGAGGAGCAGCGAGGGTACTGCAGGATTCAATATTGAGTGGTCATCGATTGGAGACCTAACGAACGTTGGATTGGGAAACATTCTTGAGTTCTTGCTGCTTGTTTCGAGTGTCACGTTCGATTTTGACAATAGGCCACTTGATGGGCTATTATATTACTCAAATTTAATTTCTCGAAATCTCCACATTTTTTTTAATAATATTAGCAATGTATTTCATGTCTCAAAATATTTCAAGTTTTGATGCCTTTAAAACTTTAACGATTCCCTTATTTATTAATGGTTTTCCTCTTTTTAATTACACACGATCGTCAAATAAAACTTAACAACAACTCATGTAAACTTCAGACTTTAACTTATTTAAAATTTATTTCAGCAGTGTTAAAAGCAGATTAAAATAATTTCGTCATTAAGGCTTAGGGACCCTCCTAGGTGCGCCCCCTTCTGGCAAAGAAAGGGTTGGTTATACTTAATGATACGAATGGAAGGGACTATGCTAGATCAGATCAAGTAAACATGATGTCGGTTGACTGCCATGACTATGTCAAAGCAAGTCTAAAAATATGTCAGGCTCATTATCTGTTCAGAGTGTAGTGTTTGCAAGATATCAAGTACCTATGCTGTTGTTGGCTTTGCTACACAAGTCCTTATAACTCTCCAGTATGAAAGGCCGCTAAGGTACCTATTGTTCGAACCCACAAATAAACCATTTCACTTACTTTACGACACATGAAATCATGACACTAGATCGAGGTAGACCTAGATAAAGAAGATGGTATCAAATAGTCCCTGTTAAATGTTTCACATAGGATCCCTTTTTAAGCTTCCTTAGGAAGATACACAGTAAATCAATATAGCGCAGCAACAAGAAAATATACCTGTACTAAAAGAAAATACTAAACTAAAAGTCAAGTATGGATTTGTTTGAATCCATAACCCTTTGCACTGTCTAGTCCTCTCTTGCATAACGCAATTCAATCATGTCTCCGCTGAGCGCATCGCCGATTAATTAACAGACAGCGCGCAATTTATTGCTCTTCATATAGTTCTGACGTTCATTCAAACCATTCATTCATTCAGTGAAGGAATGTGCTCGATTATTCTTCATTTTTGGGTTTGTGGTCGTGAAAACGTGAAGATGAAGGAGGACTACATGAGTTGTTTCAACTTCAGGACGATTTTTTAGGTGCACGCAAGTTGATTTTGTAATCTTTCTGGGTGTGAAAGTACTTTTATGTAATGTCAACTTTTTCCATGGGAACAACTCTGTAAACAGAAAATTGAAAACAGCAGTTCAGAATCTATGCACATTTATATTAGCAAAACTCGACAAAAATCCGCAAATTTTAATTACAAACTGTAGCACAAAATGTGCAACGAAGGATTCAGTTGTAGGTATTCAAATATTTACAACTACCAATATCTCAATGTGGTAGGCCTGTCTGTAAGCTCCATGAGTCGCTTAAAGTCCGTTACTAAACATTGAACTCGATGTAGACTGCTACTGTGTACTTGTGTAGGTGGTTTAACATTTAACCAGTTCTTGTGAGACTGGTCCTAAGTCCTGTTTGGCCTCGAGATATCGAATGTATCCAATAAAAAAACTGATGCTGCTGCTACTAACAATTTGTTTCTTATGACACCCCTGGGACGGGATGGGGTGGTCCCTAGCATGCTTAGTCTGGGGCATACTGCTTCAACTTTGTTTTAATTAATTATTTTATAGGAGATACAACATTTCAATTAATTAAGTCTTACAAAGAATAGACTGTAAGTTTTCAGACAAAAAGAGAAATTGATTTTTCCTTGATTTAGAAATGCTTCGTTAGCAAAAGCGTACTAACATTGGTTTTATCTCACAAATAGGTCTTTTTAAAATATCAAAAGATAAATGCGATATTAGGATATAATAAAGATATCGGAGGCGAACTGGGACGACGTCGTATCACGTACTGCGTGACGCATACCGAATGCCATTCCTCCCCGCGCCGCGCGCCGTGATGAGGTCATTCTCTATGAGTTATCGCCGTCGCTAAACACACATACCTCCGCTTTATTAAAATACCACATCTTATTTAAATACTACCACTTTATGGTATCTAACCATCATCTCACTTATAAGGAGAAAGTGTGCTTAAAGAGAGATTAGAACTAATTCTATTTAAATAATTTGTTATGAATATTTTCATATTTGGCTACCTAACTAGTTGAAAGCTTCTACGATACAAGTTGTCGTTTTATTGCATGTATATGCAATCGCGAGACAAAGTCTAATTCAGTATCAAAGCTATTATAATTATTTACTTACGTTACGAAAACGTAACAAGCACGCGATCACTCCGTCTCCCTCCAATGTTATCTTCTGTCTCGCTCACATTTTGACAGATCGAAATATCAAGTGACACGTCACTCGTTACCTCATATCGTTTGCCGCCATAACAACCGAGCAGGGCGAACCAATGATCGCAGTCCTGCATGTACGCGCGCTTTTTGACAGATCAAAATGTCACAGATTATATTTCAAAACAAACACGTTTGCGCGCATTTTTGACAGTTCAAGTCACAGATAACCATAACAACTATAACAGGTGTGAATAGGAAGGTTTTACACTGCGATAATGTATTTTTAAACCTTTTATTTGCGTGTTACGTTAGAGAAGCAGCGAGTTCGCTGAAAGACGTGGCCGCACTGGCTGAACGTCGGCTTACTCTCGCTCGTTCAACTAAATTTTCAATTCAAACAGGGTCTTTATAAGGGTAGTGACGCTGTACAAAATTTACATATCGACGTAATAAACCAAGCGGGTGTCTGATTTGAATTCGGAACGTGCTTTAAATGGGACTTTTTGTTGTGTTGTAAAGTTTTTAATTGTGATGTTGTTTATACAAAAAAAAATAAGGGCACTCATACTCGGGTAAACGTATTGAATTACAATGCAAATCCATTAACTTTGTTGCATTTATTATTCAACTTTAATTACTTCAATGATGTACGATAACATCTAATCCTTCATGGCAGAGAAAGCAACTATTCAAAGTTGTAATTGAGTGGTTTTTTCTATTTGAATGTATGGCAAATATCCATTATTTGTAACTATTTAACATGATTTTTTTAAGTGGCTCGTGAGAGATTGATTAATTACGCGTTGAGCGGTCACTCAATATTTATTTAAGCGAGCAAGTAGCCTCATTACACAAACATGTATGCTGGGGATTAGCATTTCGCTGCTTATTACGCGCCTTGGGCTACGGTCACAGTGCTACGGCGTAGCGGGCTACAACTGCTACGAGTCTTGAGGAGTTCGCAAGAGACGGAGCCCATCTTGTTTGTATATTTTTTATGGTTCCGTACCCGAAGCTTCCGCTGTCTGTGAGCGGTGTGTATGTCATTATCCGTAATTAGTTAACGGTGAAATTTTCACAAATAGAGTTCTGTTACCGCTCTAAGAAAAAAAAAATACTCACGTTACTATTACAGGAAATGTGATTTTTCAGTTAATTGTATGAAACTCTTTGTGTGTGAGTCCGAATCGCACTTGGCCGGTTTTTATGATCTATCGAATCATTATACTTATAGGTCACTGATAGGTTTAGGTACTTTATAGGCCGAAAACTGGACTGAATCTAGCATAAAATTTCTAAAACACCTCTTTCTGAAACTGTATTACTCTATCTACGTGACTATGGTCAAGATCATATCTCCTGAGTCTTTTCATATTTGTTTTCATTTTACTTAATATCCTATGTAAGCTAGGGGAGCTGGGACAGAGGGCGTCTACAGTAGTCCAATATCGCGAGAGGTCTTGACTCACCTCGCTCCAACTCAATCCGATGCTCGTGGCTTCTGCCAACACGGCACGTCGCCAGGTTTGATGGGGACGGCCACGCTTTCTTTTGTTTTTTTTTTTGCACAGTCATTACTAACTCCCTAGAACTGGTACCAACGTTAGGTAGAAAAGGACTTAGGATACGCTTACTCCATTGAAACAGACCTCGTTTGATTTGGCGCAAGAAAGTGAGCAGACCTGACCTAAATGGGATAAGGAGAAGAACAAGAAGCATATTACTAAGATTAGGTACCTACTTATTAAGATTTTGGACTATTTCGGTTTCGGCTTGTTAATGAACATGCTAAAGTCCAGTTTTTTCCCGCTATCAGTACGACCCGGAGTGTACCCACTTACAGTTGGCATGCGCGTGCGCCGGCCGCTCGATCTTAATCACCGCTTCACACGTGTGACTATGAAAAATGATCCGCCGTTTAGTGAAAACTTTGCATAGCTTATAATTAATAAAACCGTAACGATATTTAGTTTTAATTTGCCACTACTGCAATTAATACAGACTTAATTTTTATTTACATTTTTTTAAATAAATTAGCACTTCGTCTTACATGATTTATTTATGAGTAAATGTTAACTTCCGCTCCAGCCCTGACATGTGAAAATTCCCAAATAAAAAAATAAATCTTATATAATTGGTAAATAAACATTAAATTCGCGATTATTTCGGCGCACACCGGTGTGTTGCCGGTGCTTGAGCGGTCAAAAGTTTTATGGACATCATCACATTAAAATTAAATAATAAAAGTGCAATATTATATTATTTTGGTAAATAACATAATTAATTTTTCACACCACCTGATCGAAAACGTCAAATTATATGTCATGTCAACCTAACCTAAAGTGAGTCATTTTTGGCCGGTGGCACTGCCGGGCAATAATAATGTACTGGATTTCATTATAACCCGCTGGTCAATAATGTGATTCAAATTTGGAACCTCATCTGTCTGCTCAATTGGCGGTATATTAGGTACTTACAACGCCTTCTGTCTCTGTCTCTCTCTTTCTGTTCCAGAAAGAAGAAAGATATTCTCGATACTCTTACTACTTAGGGATGATATTCTCGAATTTCTACAAAATCATAAGGATTGACCAGGATCCAGGATTGAAGACAATATTATAAGAATAATTGGTTATGTACGGATTATTGTATAAAAGGATAAGAATAACACTTAAAACCCATCTATATTCGATTTATTAATTTAAAAACTATTTTCTCGAGCATCTCCTATGACGTTCTAAATTCAAATTGCATACAGCCAAGCGTCCGAACCCATTCTACCAGCTGATATAAAGCTCTGTATAAAGCTTTGTGTACACATAAATTGTATTAGGTTGCTAACATTAGGCCTGCACATATTTACTTACCCACAGAGAAGAAAAAAAAAAAACGAAAATCGAGTTGGTCGTGGCCGCTATGGTAGATATACCGAGTGGAACGCAAAAAAGGCGCGGATATTGCAAATCCGTATGGTATTAAACTAACTTTTTTTAAGTAGATATACAGTATAGTTCTAAATACATATCTCTACTTAGTGTTTGTAAATTTAAAATATTTTGTTTTTCGTATTATGCCTTCATATTTTCTCACAGGAGGTGTGAAAAGTAGAGTATCCTCCTCGGGGATAAAGGTGTCTTTGCCTTGGGCTAGCTTGAATCCCTCGCTGCATTCAGGATTCTTGTATTAACTCCCTCGCTTCGCTCGTGAGTTAAACTCTAAACTCCCTCGCTGCGCTCGGGAGTTAACTCCCGAATCCTTCATTGCGTTCGAGATTCAATATGACGCCCGTGACACAAGACACTGCTTTATCCCCTGGGTGCATAATCTGCTATTATCACTCTATCATTATTTTCAGGGTTAGGTATCATTAACAAGATAAATAAAAAGCTTTGATTTCTGCAATAATCAACGAATGAAAATGAATAAAACAAACAGTTTTTTTCTAATTTCTGTCGGGTTATGGAAATAAAGAAACTAATGCTCGATTATTTTTTCTTATTCATAGAAGCGACTTCAACCTTTTTTCACACAAGTTTGAAGTTGTAAGTAATACATTCATTACCTTTTTTAACCGATTTCAAAAAAAGTAGGAGGTTCTAAATTTGGTTGTATTGTTTTTTTTTTATGTTTGTTACCTCATAACTCCGTCATTTACGAACCGAATTCAAAAATTCTTCTTTTATGTGCCATTCACATCAAAGAAGAATTTTTCAAATCGGTTCGTAAATGACGGAGTACTTTCCGATTGCCATTGAAATTTCATCAAAATCGGTTTAGTAGTACATCCTAGTAAACGAAATTTTCCAGTGGTGTCGTCAGGTGTGTGGAATACCACTAAAAAGTGAAAAAAACTTATTACAATTATTTAAATCACCAGTCAAGAATTACAGAATCTTAAGAAAACCAGCATCGTCAACTATTACTAACTTTCAACCACTGAGCAAGATATTATAACTACTTTATAAGACAGCAACTATCCTGCATTACGCATACACAATTAGCATATCTGATTGTCTAATGAAGTAATGATTAATAATTTACGTATCACGATGCGTCAGCCGCTGTACCTCGTGATTATATCTCATTACGGACAATAGCTGTTTATTATTTTAATTATTTATTCAATATTCTAACGATCGATCACTTTTTGTATTGAAAGTGATACGTTGTTCCTTTCTTTGTTTTGTTTAGCAATTATTTGTTGTTGTGACTTTGACGTAGCCTTGAATGTCCAGTTTGAAGTTCAAAGTCAAAGTCAGGTGATTTATTTTAATTAGACTGTTAGTAGGTACGTTTGTAGGTTTTATTTGCAACAGTGCTTGCATTCCAAATGAAGACACCACGTTTGACGACTTAGGGCGAATTTCACCAATGAAACTGAACGCGATCAGCGTATAAACCACGAAATGAGCTGTTAGTGTCATTATTTTTCTATGGAATATTTACACTGATAGCTCTGGACCGCAGTTTAGATGTACTGATCGCGTTCAGTTTCATTGGTGCAATCCGCTCTTAGTCAAGGTTACTCCAGTTACTAACATGTTCTGCCAATATTTAAATTTTTCTGTACCTAAACTTCTCTCATTGAAAATTTAGGTGGAGTGAACTCGATGTAAACTGCCGATAAATTCTTTCAACAAAGAACCGTGTAAACTTAGCTGGAGTGAGCGTGAAGTCAACTGTCAATGTTCCGTCTTGTTGTATGAATTGACAGCTCACTGCTTGTTCACATCACCTAAGTTGTCACGGTGAGAGTTTTAGAAAATAGCTCAGCATATCACCGTCATTAAACTTATTGAATCAAGGTTGTGTAAAATAGTTGTGTATGTAGTTTTGGTGTACAATAAAGTAGATTCTATCTATGAGAGTGTTAAATGACAGTGGTTAATCACCTTAAGCCACACGATAGAAGAAAAACTACATTTTTGTCCAGCCATATGTAGCAAATCAGTTGCTTGGAAAAACCGAAATACGTAAGAGACCTACGGGTTGGGGTCAGCAGTTGATTTTTTTCAGATGTTCCAACTGATTTTGTTTCTGAAAAGCGTGCTTATCAGGCATTCAGCTATTCTATTCTATTCAATGTACTATATTATTACATAACCGTACCTATATTCTATCAAGAGACTCCTGTATCACCAAGATAAGATATAACAGTTCTTACCAAAGATACAGAAAACCTGCAGATTTACGAGTAGTTTGTTTTAGCCGTTGTTGCATGTGTTCACTTATTTGCATATTAACCCACATCTTCTCGCACTCACAATGGAATTCCTACGTCGTTGTAAACTATATGGATATTGTTTACGGCAACCACTAAACTGTACTGCAACATTAGTCTCACGAACTTTTTCCTTTTATGGTGCAAGACTGCATGTTTTGGGTCTTAAAATTGGAATTTAGAAATAGCTGCAGGAGCGGGAAGGTCAAGAAATGCTGTATCTATGTCTTAAACCACGATAAGTTTGAATGTAATGGTAAAATGAACGTTGCACAGTTTTCTTCCTTCTTTAACACACGACTTGTCTCGTATAAATCTTGGCAACTAATGACAATTAATCAGCAAAATACAAAACATTCAAAATTTAAAATTGAGACACGAATTACGGAGACAAGCGGCGATGATCGGAGGCCTGCGTTCGTGGCCACTATCGATTTTTCCGTCCGCCCCCAACTTTGTTGACAAAGGCTGGTTCTTAAGCCAAATGAGATGCACCCCAAAGAATATTATGGGCAGACATCGCTCCACTATCGCTAGATATATTGTTGTGAGCGTAGATATCTCGGCGGGCTCATATCGTCTCTTTATTGATCTTTTAACCGTTCCGTGTACGGCTGTACGCTGCTTTATTAAAATGTTGTGTTTGCTCATTGAACGGTAGCTAATATTAGTTGATTACCGCTGTAGCTGTTCTCTGTAGCCACTGAAACGGAAAATGTTGCTGATGAAACAAGTTTGCTTGTTTTCTTTTTGCTTGTAAAATATCAGGTAAAGTAATATGTTGTTGCCATGAAAATGTATCCAAGGCCTGATAAAATTTGGTCATAAAGGTCTCTTCTCATTTTTAGAGAATGTGAATGAGCTCCTTGCGAACCCTCGTAGATGGAAATGAGACATTACCATCTGACCGTGAAAATACAAATATAGAGAAGAGCAATGAATTCAATCGTATCTGTACCTACGGGATATGTATTACTGGAACCATGTTAAGTATGTAAGTGATCAACAAGTTCTATACATTCAGACTTTCAGTTTGTAACCTTTAATACCTACTATTCCCTCTTGAATTAAAACCCCCAGGTTGTAGCTGTCAGGAAACACAAACTTCGGCAAACTAAGGAGGGAATTTCATTATCTGTACGCACAATTAATGTACTCCTAAAACGTTCCTTCAACTTTTCATGAACACTTTTGTAACAGGTCAATTACCATCAACTGCCGGCCGACTCCCACAACCAAATCTCTCTGTTTATCATTATTTATTTACGTGTTGTCGAATACATTGGCTCAGTACCCCACCCGCCCCGCGCCCCGCGTTTGCAAAACACAGGCCATGCAGATTCTCACACTGCAATAACAAAGGGTACTAATGCTCTTAATGCCAACACCATTAATATTTCAAAATAAACTAGATAAAAAAGAGAAAAGCCGTTGAGCAATCACTTCGGATGAGAACTTGCAGCGGATTACGACTTCTGCACAAATGTTGGCGGGTTTTTAACGTACATTGATGGTACATTGATGGGTAAGTAGCTGAAGCTAGTGTTTCTTGTATTCAAATGGAGCAAGAGATGCTAAAGTAAATAAAGTTAACAGTTTCATGGATAGGTTTATCGAATGTTGTTTGTATGTTTTATGTTGTCTCGAGACTTTAATGTAAGATCAGCGAGAGTTGCTGAGAGAAAGTTGGGAATTTAATATGCACTTGTTCTGGCAAAATGTTGCATGTATTTAGCTCGACGTCGACGGCTTATGCGATTCTTATTCTGTTTTTCACTTTCTGTTTTTCTCATTGCGTTTCTGATGGCTATAGAGGGATTCTATAGGACCCTGACTTATTCTGGTTTATGAAATCTTATTCAAAAGACAATTCTTTCTCACCACTTCCATAGCCCATCAACCACAAAAATGGTCACAGAGCAAAACGAAACCAAAAAATTAATGAAATCGCACACACAAGTCGTTGGCCAGCCGATTAAAATCTATTAGTGTGCGAGGGGAGGCCGCATTATTATTCACATCACGCACGAATCATATACGCAAATGTGTAATCTTTTTATCGACGTGGCGGGCAGACGCGTTCGTGAGCGGACAATGACTATCGATACTCGATACTGAGTTGCGCGCATCACTAGACTCCAGTCTGTTGTGCTGTTTTGTGGTTCATTGGTAGGTCAGGACATATTTTAGTTTTAAAAATATTCATATCACTGTTTTGCAGAAATAAAATTGCTTTATCAACCTGATCAGTTAACTCTCAAACTAGGTTTATGAATGCCTTTTTGATTGGTTGTCTATCTGTAACCAACTTTTTCTCTAATATTTTTTTTCTTATCAAAGGCACAGCACTTCTTTCTTGGGTAACATAATATGCTACTTATGTACTTTGCTGTGAAGGTCAGATATGTAGTCGCTTCATGTAAAATGCAGCTGCATCCGATTATACTGGAAGCTGACCCCAATATATTTGTGAAAAGGCTAGACCGATTGATATTTGGATAAATCTTGTGCTAGTAAGTCAGTGTAGTTTTGACTTGAAGACCTGCTGCTGTGTCGAATTTTCTATTCCAGTCATACCGGCGATTGTCATCTGTCCAAGGAAGCAATCATGTCCGAAGCTATCCGTTACCATCCTTATTCGGTCTCAAAGTACATTCCTGGCCAGCTCCGTTCCTATCCGCCATCGCGTTGTCACCTCGGAGCCACAATCAAGATTACCGAACTTGGGCGGTGGGCGATATGGATCCTTGGCCCGGATCCGTCTGTACCTGTACCTACCTACGTACCCGTAGTACTCGCACATAACCACTGTTATGATATAGACAGGAATTTAGTTAAAGACGTTTACATTCCCGGAATGTTGGCGGGGGGCTGTTTAGAGCTCACGATTTGGTGGATGTAATGATTTAACGTGATGATTAACTGTTTAGTAGCCATTGCCATCCACTAAATTAGTAAAATTGCTTTTGGGCAAGTATAAAAGTTAAGGGTGATATGATAAGATTTTCTCTTGAGTTTCTATATTACTGGTAGACTCACGCTTGACCACAATCTCACCTAATGGAAAGCGATGATGTCGACTATGGAGCATGTTTGCCTAAATACAAAAATACAGTAGGTATATAACTGAAGTCAACGAAGAAAGGCCTTTGCAATTATTTTTTCTCCATTGAAAAATAGGTGTCTCTAACACATCTACCCATGATTATTTCTCACTTCAGCTTCATGAAAAGCGAAGATGCTATTTTTAATTTCGATGCGGTTCCTAAGATGAAAAGGTATGAGTCTAAATGGTCATTGATTGATTAGACCTTGATGAGAACAGACCTCTCTGTATTGTACCTACGCCTACGGCTGGTCGAAATCGTATCGTCACAATTAAACGTCTTGAAACTTGTTCGCGGGTTTCAAACAGAATAACTTAGAACTGAAAACTCGATTAGTTTCAGCGACTCGACGCATGTTTATGTACTGGGCTACATATCGGTTATATATAGATATGCGTATTATGTACTACCTGATGAGGTAAACTCTATGTTTGGTCTATCGATGAGGCAAACACTTATAACGGAATTATTCGTTTCTGTAATTTACATCGCTTCATAGTGGTTCCTATGGACTTAATTACTTAGTTATTGTTTCGAGAAATTTTATCTTAACTAGTATTATTAATGCGAATGTGAGATTTTTTGTTTGCTAAGCCTCGCATAATCATCCTCATCATAATCGGTTCAGCAATTAAGACTGGGGAAGGAGAAATGTTTAAATGTTAACCCTGAGTTAGATCCAGTTATCATTGTTTTGATAACTACACCTAACTTTGACCACTTCTAAAATCTGGCACTTTTTTGGTAAACATTCAAATCGCGTTAAGAATCTCCACCTTTGACGGTCAAAAGTTTTTAAAAAAACGGCCACTGTAACCTCTAACTTTGATCTTTATTTTTGATAAACAATTTGAGAGAAGATAACAAGACAAATACATACTACACCTGTTTCAAGTTCTCGATCATCTCAGTTATGCATATGTTGATGCTGGTGTGAGACACTGCATCCTGAATATTACGCGCAACATACGTCATGTTACCAATCGATGCACATAAGATGAATTGACGGCTTCCATGTAGCTTCACACAGTACGTGGAAAATATCGGAAAAGTTTTTTTTATATATAGCTTCTAGAAGGCTTAATTTTCACTTACGTTTTGCAGGAAATTGGTGTCTAGGCGTGTGCAAGTTAAAAATGAGCCCATAGGAATGTACTACTGGGATGAACAGTATCATGTGTCCTATACCAGGACATGGTCTACATGTTTATGTGCCTTGTTTCACCCAAATCCATTCAGCCGCTAAGACGTGAAGAAGTAACAAACAGACAAACAGATTAACAGAGTTTCTGCTGCTGCTGTTGCTGCGGTTGCTGGTGGTGTTGTTGTTGTTGTTGTTGTTGTTGCTGCGGTTGCTGGTGTTGTTGCTGTTGCTGCTGTTTCTGCTGTAGTTGTTGTTGTTGTTAGTTGCTTTTTTTGTTTTGTAATATATTTCATTTTTAAAAATTGAGGTGACAAAATTCACAATCTATGGTCTTTTTTGTATTGAATATTTATGGGTTATTAATCTGAAATATTTTTTGTTTTTACTTTTGCGTTTAAAATATTAGTATGGATGGATAAAGGTTTTAAAAACTTTTGTTTTTGACTAACTTTCAGTTATTTCGTGACAAAGCTACCTTACACAATACAAACCAGGTCATCTATCAAATTCCTTACGAAGTTTGAACCAAAAAAAAAATACATTCTCATTTGCTCCAACCACCCATTCTAAGGTTGACAACTCTTTTACAAAGTGAAAGCCTTACATCAAAAGGCGTATTATCTTGATATACAAGCGGAAGGCCATATGGGGGGCGGTCAGTAGCTGGGCGGTTGGCCCGGGCGGACGAGTGTGTCCGGCGGAACCCGCCGGCTGGCGTGCCGGACCCGGCCCCTTCCTTCCCTTGTTAGCGTCTTTAATTTATGTACTGCGTTAGGAAGCCAGTCGATTGTCCTGCTTTCATTCCTGAATTAACGTTTTTGGAGGTTTGTTGTTTCGAGAGAATTGCGTGAGAAATTCTGTACAATGGGATAACTTGTTAATTCTGTTGTGCCCGTACGATTTTACTTAAAGTACTAAGAGAAAAACAAAATGGAATTCAGGAAATTATAAATAAAGCATTCACTTCAATTGTACGGTTGTCTTATGATTTCTTCCATCTATTATTAAATTGTCGCTAGACTATATATTGTTTTAGTGCCTACCTACTTCACAAATACCTACTTATCTTTAAGTACAGTTATTGTACCTATTAATATTTATTTTTAACCTCCTTTAGGTTACACGTTGGCGCACGTGCACGTGTAACGAGGACCTCTCCTCTTACACAGAAATAACAATATTTCAGTTATTATATTTTTGTGTGCCAAACTATCAGTAGTATATTTCTACAAGCTATTAGAGATTAGAATAACAGTTATGCACTGTGCTCGTACACTCTATGTAAGGATGTACTTACCTACCTACATGTTTTGTATCAGATACTGGAATGGGATTATTTTATTTTTTCCACATTGATATCTCTCCCATGCCTTACCCGGAAAATCTGCCTGAGATAACCCAACCGAATAACTTTTCCGAAATTTCCTTATTAGTTAACCTACCAGACCAATAATGGTTTTTTCATTGTTAGAAGAAGACGTTTTTCCACTAACCTGTTAGGCCACTTCCTGGTTTTAAACAATAAGTTTTAAAATTACTAATCCCACAGAAAAATATACGATAGTTTGTCATTTTTGCAAAAACCTTGTTTATAGTACTTCTTGCATTCCACGTGACCTTAAAATTAGTTATTATATTTAATAAGGTTTTTTTATTGTTCCGTATTTTCGTTCCGCACCATGAATTTTTATGTGCGCCGAAACATTTTTATTTATGCGCCTAATTATATGAATCTTGAAGTTATCGGATATCAAGATAAGGTTTTTTTGAGATTGGATAAAAACACATCACATTGTGTAAGGTGTACCTAAATTAATTTTAACATAACTAAGCCGTCAAGCTCTAGTGCATCGGCGGTCATCAAAGGGTTTCGACATACACACTAATACACAGTGCACACACATACTCGTACCTATCTCCTTAGAATATGTTTCTTAAAGCTTAAAATGTTTCATGGAACACAAAATACTTGCTTCGTTCGTAGGTGTGTTTCAAGCACTTCCTGCCATACGAATAAGCTGAAACTTTGCCTACTTCTGTGACTTTGGAGACGATACAATAATGTGATAGGTACTATGGAGTTGATCTAATTATGCACCTGGAAGGTGGCGATAGGAACTCCTCAACCAAACAAGGTAGCAAGGTTTGGACTCATCGTTAATAGTACTTATTAGCTCATTAAAAGCTTGCTCTGTTTTAAGCCTGCTTCTAACGTGGTTCATTAATATTTTGGAAACAAAAGTCCCACTCCCACTTTTAATTATGGGTACCTACCTACTTAGCTTAATTAAAATGTAGAATAATAAAGTAATACAAACCGAGTTGTTAACTACGGTTAACAATACTATAGTTAACTTCAAACTCATTAAGATTATGGAAATTGCCTGATTGTTTTAATGTGCTTAGAAACAAAATCTGAACTTAATATAAATACACATTATTTAAATGTAATAAAACATTTGACCGTTAATTCTTACTGGTAGATGTAAAGTCTCCTAATATAGCATTTAATAGCCATTAACAAGTTATTTTACAGTTTTATGCGTTTAGATAAACTTGTTAGTTTCTGATTTAGAATGCTTGTTAGATATTTTACTTATTCATTTATTTTATAACGCTACTTAAAGCAAGCCGTATCAAACAACTGAACTAACCATTAAATAATTACCTATGTGTTCTAAGATTTATTTATTATCATTTATGTATTACCAAGTATACCTTTATATTGTATGAACTGTTAATAAATAAATACCAGCAGTGCGATTCTGTAAACATGTCGAAGTGAAAACTTAGGCGAAGTGAACGACAAGTGAGCTGTCAAACCATACGAACAAGATGCAATGACAGCTCACTTGGCGTTCACCTTTACTTCGACGTGTTTATAGAATCGACCGGCAGGATATAGGTAAATTTTCAACAGTGCAATCGGAGTTTCTTTAATAAGAAAGGAAACTATATATATGAAATATAAGTTGTAGCTGCCGCCCCCGGCTCCGCTCGCGCGAGTGTCGAAGATTATCCCAAGGGAACGTACTCCCGGGATAAACAGTATCCTATTTGTTATACCAGCAGACAACAGTCGTCTATCTCTGTGCCAAACTTCACCAAGATCCGTACAGCCGTTCTGTCGTGATTGAATAACAAATATACATCCATCCAACCATCAAATGACTTCTTCCACTCTGAGTGGAGCGCGATCCCTCCCCCTCCACTCAGAGCGGAAAACTCTTACTGACTAAAACCCATCCGTGCTCCTCCTAGTGCAATTTGCCAAATCCAGGGCCGCGGTGACTCTTTCGAACAAATTCCGCGACATAATATTAGCATACATCTAACCCCGTGTTAGCAAATAACTCGAAGTTAAAAGATTGTTATGGTTTGTATAAGCGGGCCTTAGAGATATATAAGAACATCTCTTAAAGCCATTTTCATTTCACTCCTTGTAACAAGCTTTTATTGATAATGTTCCTATGTTTAACGGAACACAGGCGTGTCCACTATCTGTAATATGTCTGCGGATCTGCGGAATGGGACATAATATCCTCGAATCAAAGTTCATCTGGTCGCCATCAGCCGGCAGTTTCGCCCCTCGCAGGGGCGTATGTCGGCGGTCAAGTGCTGCGACAATATAGATTGATAACGCCCCGGACTTACCAGCTTCCTCTTATCTCCTCCTCCAACATCATGTAGTGAGGACTCTTTTTATTTGCCGTTTGATGCTAGTTTGGCTAGTTTTTGTTGAAGGGGTGAGGAGTGAGAGTGATACTCTTGAACAAACATTTAACTTTTTAAACCAGAAACATACAGATAAAAGCTTAATTAGTTGTTGTAAACTTCAGAAGTGTAGTTCCCGTATTTTAAATGGCATCGTCGTTTATTTACATAGATTATCGCTGACATGACACTGGAGCGGCTTTAATCAAAGTTTTAAATTCGAGAGTTAGCCTTCAGTTCTACGTGGCTTTAGAATGTTCTATTTTTAATCTGTTCGCTGTTTGACATCAGCTTTAGCTTTTCAGCAAATAAAACGCCTAATAAATGCTTTGAAACACCCTGCCTAAACATGTTACAAACTTTGTTTTCCCATCGTGTGAAGTTCATCTCATTGCCTCATAAAGATACGCTCCCCTCGGCTAAACACACACCTTACTGAGCAGTAATAGTGCTGGTCAAACACGGTGTCAATGCATATAGATTGATAAAGACGAACTGTTGACACCGCCCCGCGCCCTCTCTCTTCAAAATTGCATAGCACATTTACTCTATTTTGGCTGAATCGTAGCTATAGCAAAGATATAAAATTAGGTTCATTTCAAAGATGTGTAAAAGCTTTAGCGACTGTAATTAGATATGGATCACTACGACTATACATTTTATGCAACCTAACTCATAGCTGTACCTATACTGCAGGTTAATGCTTATTCAGACTTGCAGTTCCAACACTAAAGACTACCAAGTATAGAACATTAATTAGTTAAATAGCATTTAATAGGTATTCATCAAGCTTTATTGCATATCCACACGACACAACATCCATACTAAGTGTTGTGTGTTCCATGTTGAATAAATACTTTTTTGTTTCTAACTTCTCAAGTGGGTGAATTCGTCTATCAATAGTCCATCATCTTGCTTACAAGACAGCAAACAAAAGCCAGTCACCTTCTTAGGTCAATAACAAATAAAAACTGTCCCCAAATCCGTGTCTCCATTAAGCAAGAGGGCGGGGATCAGCAGAGCCAGTGTATTTAGCCGTGGCCCTTATGGCCGTATCTGTCGACACATCGGGCCACATCGGGCCAAATCGGCTCCCGACGCCTTCAGCCGTTTACTGCCGTTTAAGTACTTCCACTTACGTCCCTTAGATTTTCCCAACGGGTGAGTTTCATTTGGGACGAAGATTTGACGTTTCCTGGATCAGTCTCAATGTCCACTTCATGCATGTTGCTGGATAATATGATGACTGCAGATTGTGCTGCATGCTTGATCAAGTACGTTTGTTTATTACCTAATTTGAAATGTGTTTTATTTTACCTTTATTTTTTTTTGGTTCCTTTCGTTTTGCAAACCGATTCAATAAATAAATAAAGGTCTTTTTCATAAATCATCATCATTTTCTCTACTTTTCCTTTCAGTGATACACCTATATTATTTTGTTTTTTTTTTTCTTTTTTTTTTTTTTAAATTTTGTGTGAAAATCTTTATCTACCTTGACTACTACTACTTTGTCCGCCAGCTGGGCAAAGGCCTCCCTCTCCCTTTTCCTGAACTAAAAATACCTTTCCGTTTCATTGTTCATCAAATGCAGCTAAACAATAAATTGTACCTACAGTAACTTCTGGTACCCCCAATAGTTATCTATATCGCATCCAGTAACACCTAATTCCGCGTCGTATTTCCCAATGAGAGATTCCAGTGTCCACTAGAAAACTTACGCGTAAGACTCTTGAAGACTCACACGACGCAATAGCCGTTTTATGAGCCATCACCGTGTAGGGCGCACTAGCCCGACTCACACTTGACGCCCTTTTATTTGGAGCCCCGCAATTAGGTGACGAGCACTGCTGAGGCGGCAAGACATCGGAAGTGAGGGAAGAGCGTTGGATTCTTTCAATGGAAGAGTGTTTGTTTTGTAGACTGCCATTTTATTTTATTTCAGATTCTGAGCCAGGATAAACCTGCCCCCGGTATTCGACTTATGAATTTGAAAAACTTTACACTCCAACTCCTGAGCACCCCTCAAACTTTGGTATTGAAGTAAGGTTTCATACGTTCATGACTCAAAACTCTCATTCTGGAAACCGACCAGTAGTCGTGATGCATACCTACCTATATTGATTATCATCACAGGGAGAGTGACATACCTAGATATCAAGATGGATAGGTTAACACGTAAAGCTGTGGTAAATTATTCAAGTCAAATAATTAATTATATCTTTAAACGTTTCTTTGTGTCTTTTTTAAGAAATATTTAAAAATATAAAATATATAGACCATATAGTTTAATTAATAAAGAGATTAAACATCATTTCAAAATTAATACTTAATCATCAACAAAACCTTTTCGATATCAATCATCACTTTCCACAAAAGAGTTCACACAATGATGTCAGTATTAAGCTGCGTGTGCGCATGTTACGCACCGCGCTCACAAATTAGTGCGCGTAATTGCGTTACACGGCGTAAATTCAATTTCATGATTGAGGAAGTAGCTTTTGAGGTGTAATTGTCACCTTTTTGGTAGGAATCGTCATGCTTGTGGTCACCAGAGGGACAGCCAGACCGCAGAAATGATAAATTGGTATTTAATTTTTCTAAGTGCGCCATTTCGTGTTTTTATAAGTTGTATTTGATGAAAGTGTCATGTTCTTTTTGATGTACACGGTGTGTTACTGTTTGTCACAGCCAAACATTAAGCTGTATGTGCTGTACCTTTTAGCGATAAGGCCGGCCATTGTGTCACCCTCTGTATTGTTTTCTTCATCTATATTTTCTGTAAGTTATATGTTGTACATAATAAAGAGTAGGTATTCTAATATATTCTATTCTGTATTAACTGGGAAAAGAGTTAATTCTGCCTAGCCTTGTCCAACTATGTTGGTTTCAATTTCAGGCTTTTGACTATTCGTAACAAATAAATACAGCCGAGTTCAACAGCTCAACGTGCTTCCCAAGGCACGGAGGAGTCTTGGTATGTCATGAAAGACCACCCATCCACGGACTGCCCTCAGCGAGCGTTGCCTAACGTCGAAGGTCAACCCTTGCGGCTGTTACGTAATTACACTAATTACCCATAATTATGCTTTTTGTAACTGGGAACAGTGTAAATTATGCAAAAATATCGTGTATCTCCTGTCAACCCTTCCGGTAATACAGACGTGATATTCTGCATCTTCATATGCTTCGTCATCACATTAAAATTACTATTTTCCAATACAATGAATGATGAAACTTTTTTCTTTCAAAAGATCTTTCATTACGAGACTATTTTGAATTGCTTATGTGGTACTTACAAGTAGTTAACAGTCAGTAAGTGATAACCCGGTATATGTAAATTTTCTCAGTAACCTCATAATGATCCTTTGAAAGAGAAACTGTGGAAAGCCGGGCCAAGTGAGTGATTCAGCTGTAGGTACTCACGGCGAAAGTGATTCTGTCTGATATTTCGTTTACATTATAATGTTTTAAAAGGTTCCGTCAATACGAAAGGTGCAAGATAAATCTTTATACCTGGTCTGTGTCTCAGAAAACATTTACTTTGTTTCAACAAAAACACAAGGAAGAAGAATCGACTGGACACTTTTTGGGTGCCAGAGTAGTTTATAGAAGATAATTTAACGAATTGCTTTCAATTTGCTATGGAGATGGTTCTCATAGCAAATTACAACCTTTTCCTTAACCACTCAACCGTCCAAGGTGAGTGAAGTCCCCAAAAAAAATCTTGCTTAAATTGTCCATGGGGAGTACAGTCACCGAACGACGTCGTTCAGTTTATACGTGTACAGCGCTAAAGACAGGTGTTATTCGTACGTTAGAAAATAACTAGATGGCGATATATGAAATTTGTCATCCGAGGCAGTGAATTTTATTCTGTGTAATGGCAACAATCATTTAGAAAAAAAAAAATTAAAGTGACAGTGCGTCTTTCTTGTTATTGTGCGATTATTGTGTGTGGAGCTCCAAGCAAAATGTGGTAAGTTTTCTGTTTTTATACCTTATTTCTATTGTTATTGTACATCAAATTAAACGTAAAGATATTTTCTTTACGAAATATGCATTACTACGACAATTTCAAAACGTTTACATGGAATAATTTAGCTGGAAAAGTTATATGATCACTACGCGAACATCGTTTGATGATTCCATATTGTTTACAATTTATTGTAATTGGTTGTTTGTGTTAAATAAATGCTAAATATAAGATAATTCTTCATTAATGGCACGTTAATAGCCATTTACAAACGAAATATATTGAGATGGGGTCTAGAAATGATTAAAATGTAACGCGTTATTCATGATTTTAGTGTTGGTGAGTGGAGTCCCCATGGACAGCTCAACTTACAACGTAAATAATGGTTTGTTCACACTAAGCGTTTGATGATAAGTTTGGGAATGTTAAAAATATAAATAAAATATAAATATAAATAAAAAAATAAACATATATATAATTAGATAATATACAGGTATATACACATATATACATAATACACGTAAATGTGTTCAATAAACTTGCCGAATATTAATATTTGTTTCATTAAAATAACCTCGTCGTGTGCGCACGCCATTAGCCGGGCGGCCATCTTGTCACATTTTTATGTCGCCCGAGGCCCGGGGACCTTTTGAGAAGTACTTGGCTTTGTTTATTTTTTCATGACAGAAAACTAGGTAAATATTTATCAAATTTGGTGTCATTTTAAAGGGAATATCATGTACTATTATAATAAAAAAAATAATTGCTAGTAACTATTATACTTTTCTTGTAAGACTCGAAATAAAAAATAAAAACGATATTTTTTTGATTTCCCCAGCTTTAAACTTTATTTTCATCGTTTATTATTACTTAGAGTAATTTACTTGTAATTAAATTAAATTCTGGATTCTTTGAGCTTTCCGTGAGTATTTTTTATTCGAATGTAGCTATAGCAGTTTTTCAGTAGTAATAGTTTTTGTTAAGAGAGTCGCGCGCGGTCGTAAAAATGAAAGTGACATTTCATGCGCGGACAGGTGGGGCGGAAAATCGCCGCGCTGCTTGGACGGTTGAGTGGTTAAGGATGATGAATGATCATATTGATCATACATGAAAACAAAGCAAAACAACATTTGACAGCGTCTACGATAATTTAGGCATTGCACAGCACGTCCGTATTAAGATGCAATAAATCGCGGCGCGCAGTCGTTGCGTATGCATCGATACTAGTCGCGCGCCCCGGCACGACTCGCCAGCGCCGCGGACACATAAACGAGCGAACAATCGCGCACCACTCTCAGAGGTGCCGATAACTTATAAAACCATACACGAGAGACCAACTAAAAAGACCCACTTTTGTTTTCCCTTTACGCGGCACATTTTGTCATTATTCGTGGCACGTGGTCGCGAATATATAATGTTTTATTATTAGAGGTTACGACTTCACGCCTTTAGCGGCGCACTCCGACTGATAATACTTTCATTTGTTCCGAGAAGCAGTTATCTGCGCTGGCACCGTGTGTGCAGTTTCGTTTGTCCGCAACTTTACGGACGATAAACGTTGCATTGAAATAGTCGCGCGAACACGTCGCGCTGTCGCAAGTCTCTTTACTGCCTACATTACATACGTGTTTACTAATTGCCCGGTTATATAGCTCATTCTGATTTTATTTTTGCCCATTATTTCCTTAAAATTGTCAGGGTGTTTTGTAGTCCACAGCACCATCATAGTCACCTTTGTCGCGTAGGTACCTACATAACTGGAACAAACTTTAGGAATCATCCTTCAGTTCAAAGTTCTTTGCTCTTGGTTTACCTCCTTCAGAATTACCTATATGTTATTTTCAAATATATAATCTTCCCTAGTTTCTTACCCATTGACAATGGTATTTGATCTTCTTGTACGGATTTTAAGAGTACCTAATATTTTTGTATCCACTGGAACCATAAAATCACTTCCCAGTCCCACAATGGCGCTAACGACGTCACAAAATTGTTCGAAAAATTTAAAGTTTGAAACGTTTAATTTGGGCATTACACGCAGTTTTCGATAAAAAGATTAGCATCAATCATTCAGCGTCACTCGTTTGTGTGGGGCAAGCGGAGCGCGGAGCAAATCATAGTGCTGGCGCTTCAGTCTGACAACCACATCCTGACGGACCCCTGCACTGGGACAATGTAGATGGGGCAGTAGGTAGGAACGATGGTCTTGAGCCTCAGCGAGGCTGTGGACTGTTGACAAATGCAGCAGGCGATACTGACGTAAAGGACGTCGACCTTAGACAACAAAAAAAAATTCCAATGGGATTCAGCTCGCCAAAGCACTGAACCCAACATCGGATACTTGGACGCTTGAAGACGAAGCCAATGAATGCGTTAATGATCAACAACATTGTCTATTGTCCTGTTCTTCGGTCATGACACTTCTTACGGGAGTGACATGTCATTTCTGCGCATATTGATCAGTGGTTGCGCCGGCGCAAGTCAGCGTGTTGTGGGAGATGTCGACAATGCACAGGAAGTGTCGACCAAACCGAGTCACACGCGGACATGCCACTAATTTTATATTTATACGTCCCTTAGCTATTGTTGCAGCCACGTGACGACTGTCGTATTGTCTGGTCATTGTCAGACGGAAAAATAATGACAAATCGTATCTGTACGAGCAGGCCCATGAAAATGAAGAGATTGGCACGCCCCAGAAACAAGTCAATTATACCAAAGGAGGTATTAGAATTTCAAATCCAAGCGTTTCAAATTTCACACTTTCGTAAAACACAACTTGGAGCCATAACCAATTTTAAGAGCCCATCACTTGCAGTGAAACCAACTTGTAAATAACGCAATGAAATTCAAATATCAACACCTCTCAATAACATTTATCTAGTCGTAAAGAAATTCGATTATACAACATCATGAGAGCGTGATAGCGGACGTCACAGTGCGCACACCCGCACGGTGCAATATGTCCTGCCCACGTTTGAAAAGCAATTTCAGCACAAAACGAATTGCGTACAAAGGGCTCAACGCTAGAAGTGGAGTGTTCTGCGAAGACAGCGGGCGCGCCTTATCGCGGCTGTAAATCAATATATGATTACAAATTTAATGCTACTGTTGGACTATAAATCAGAGATTTTAAATTACGAGGTACAAGCGACGTATCACGACGCGTGAGGCCCCCTAGTGCTGCGCCGTTGTGTCGACACTCGATAAATCCGGATCGCGGGCTCGCGTGTTAGGGATGGACTTATAAATAGAATCCAGCCTGTTATAATTGTTTGATATTGATAAATCATTGGCCGCAAACTGGAGTGTTAAATTGAAAATGACTAAAATGTTTAAGATTATTTTTTATGGGAATATTTTTATTGATTTATTTTAATGTCTGTCGGATATAATTTGTCATCACGTAATTTTAAAATACTTACTAAATGTTCACACGCAAGCAACTTTATTTAGGTACCTACTCAACCTAAAGGCATCGTTTATGAAAATACGAAAAACAAAAGCTGGGTGGGACAATACGACTCAAACTATAAGGCTCTCTAAAGTCAATCATGTCGTAAAAAATGTGTTATATGTACACAATTTTACATAACACAATTTGGTATAAAAATAAGGCTTCTTTTTGTATATGGATGGAAACTTTATATAGATAAAATTTTAGTTAATTGTACTCATATTTTTCAAAGAATCTATTTTCGGTACTTAATAGTTTTTAAATTCTATCGACAATATTCGTCAGTCGCTACAACTGGCCACTCACTACCTGTCAGCAGTGTTTGCGCGTCACGATGATGTAGTGCACAATATGCAGTGTTCGCGACTGTACCGTTTATGTGTCTGCCGTGTTCTACGATACCATATATTTGGTTTTATTACAACGAATACGAGCGATCGGGAAACAGACGCGATTCCTGGTCCATAACACTTTGCCACACTCTTTTATACGGAGATAGGCTCACAAATGTTGATTTTTATGTTTAAAATTGTGTAGGTATGTTTCAATTTGTCTTGTTAGATTCTTGTAAATAATAGCTAAGTACCTATAGTAAATTGTATGACCCTATGTCTGCTTGCAGAATTTCTTCGTAAAGATAACATTGGAATCTATTTTTAAAAATGCTTTACCAAATATATAATCTAAAACATAGTGTCCAAAAATGCCTCCGCATTGCTATCTACTGATAAGGTACCCAAAAAGCATTGGCACGTTGTGTGCTTAACTTTTATCCAAGGTGAAAAACAGCCCTTTTACAAAGTATTTTTACTGAAAGGTACGAAATTATATATATTTTATTTTTTTTGCCAAAACTTAAACAGTACTTACATCGGGCAACAAGACCGATAATAACTCAGATATTTATGAAGTACTCTCAGTAACAACAGTGTGTGGGAACTGCAGCAGATAAATAACTTTAAATATAAATATCTGTCAACAATGGGCAGGCTCCATAATGTACTGCTCGCCGCAGTATGCACCTCTGTTCGCGACTGTACCGTTCATGCGGCTGGCCGGCTGGGCCGGCTGGGATGCTTGTACGAGACGGTTTAGCTTTATTTCCATTACCGATCTAGTGTAGAGGCGTTGCTTGTAGACTGCTGAGGATATCAAAAAAACTGGGTTTGATTCCCACTATTACTTATTTTTTTTCGTTAGATTAAGATTTAACAATCAACTTTTTCACACTTTTTTCTCTTAAAAACCTATGTCTATTGGATCTAGAACTTTTGAGGCCAGTCAACCAATTCCATGATGCACCTAACCAAATAAATTGCTTGATTGGGTTTGTTTTTTTTTTTTAACTGTACCCTGTCAATCGACCGTTCACTTATTATTTTCATCGTTGTTCAAGTTATAAAAATCACAAGTGAAGGCTACCACAGACATTTTCAATGCGACAAGGCTCCATACCGACAAACCCTTTTTAAAATGTCTATGAAAACACGTTTTCACATTGTCACGTCGGTTGTGTGCGCCTGTCGTCATGAGCCTTCATTTAAAACCGCTACGGGGTCCAAATAGGACACATTCCTACTATATTTGGTAATGAGCAACACTCTGGATGGATGTTTGTTACTCAATCACGTTGGAACGGCTGACCAGATCTGGATGAAATTATCACAGAGATAGATTATAGTCTGGAATAGCACAAGCTTTTCTCATCCCAGGAGTATGTTCCCTTGAGATAATTTACGATTTTTTTCGCGGGTGAAGTCGCTGGCAGAAGCTAGGTTACTATGAACCTTCAGCACCTAACAATTACACGCTAGACTACCTAACACAACGCCCTGACATATTTATAAAGCCTATTACACATATTAAACAAAGAGCAGCTAAGTGAGCCGTAAAATGATTGTTTTACCGTATTAACAAAGTGGGGTAGGCAGCAATTATGGGCAGTTCATCACAGTTGACAGGCAACGCTGTGGTTAAAGTAATACACTTTGCTCTGACCTCGGGCTTCATGCTTTCATGTAAATAACTTAGTTTAAAATTTCATGTAGTATGTTTTTATTCAGGAAATATTGGTAAGAGCTTTAAATTAAACAAGCGTGCAAAAACAACTGTGAATTATGGAAATGGTGCACAATTATATATATTTTCATATTGAAAAACTTTTGTGTTTTTAGGCCTAGCGTAGAATTTGAGTTATCCTCTGGGTTTTTCAACGAAAGTCCTAGAAAATATGCCTCTAAGTTTTTAAATTCTAAACGAACAGTGAACATTTTCAACACCGAACACATCCATCAAAGTATCAAATTAACTTCTATATACAGCCAGACATCGCAAAATGTCATCACATTTCCTCATAAGACGTCGCCTGCGCATCTGATCCCGATAACAGCCGATAGTAGCCGAGCGCTCCCGAAGATTGATACGAATGCCGCCGAATTAATTGGCCAAAGGGATTCTTTTACCAATATTAATTTGTTTGCGTTATAAGAATATATATTTTGATTGAACATTCTTATTTCGTGTATTGGCTGCTCGTTAAATGGCAATGTTGATAAACGAGATTTTCTGATACTTTGGTAATGCAGCGACTGTGGGATTTCGTCTAATTGAATAATTCAGTTCTTAGCTGGCCGGTAATATAGAACTGAGAAAAAAAAATGTTTTTGGAAATTATGACGACTATGTAAGATCAACCGCGCACGTGCTATTATGGTTGGAAAAGCGTGTCTTTTTCAACTTCATTTCTGAAAACTGTCAGTTATAAACTGGTTTTCATATCACTTAGTTATATCCAGAAACTAAATTGCGAGAGGGAACAGCCGCATCCATTGAAGTTTGAAGTGATCCACTGAACTGTATCCATTGGTGTTGACTAATGCAGATGGCAAGCCAACAATGAAACCGATTTTCACATTCAATGTAGCCAAAACACTTAAGTAGGGGGCAAATTCGTCGTTAAATCATCGCTTGCCCGAGGCGGCTACAATTTGTCCACGTCCTGCGCATTACAGCTTCGGCTATTTATCCACAACCCACTTTCGGTGCGAATCAATCATTGCTTTAACACAAAAATCATTGACATTTCCCCTGACGTACGAGCACACGAGCACAGCCGATGTGTTCATCGCGACGAGAAAGCAACTTGAATTATATCAGATAATCGGTCGAAATTTCGCAGGAGATTGAGAAAAGGTTAAGCTCAAATTAAATTTTGATTTATGAATGCCAATTTTCCCTTCAATTCGGTTTCGGTAACGGTTGCAAGTACTGACGCTTCGCATCATCGAACCTTATTGATAACTGTTCTCTCCGCAATGCTTGGAACTTGGAACGACCTCTGTGGGTTTATCCGGAAAATGATTAACTGACTTTGAAAGGTTGTATTTATCGCAGATGCTCGTGTGGTGATTCTACGTAATGCTTGCCATATATCACAAAAATTTAAACGAAATCAGGCTGCTGAGAAAAGTTTAAACGGTTCGTGTGAGAATCGAATGGGAGATTGTTTGGTGACACACCATTCGAATGTTTTGAACACAAAACATTGTTACAACAAAACAAGGGCTGTCAAATAGGAACAATAAGATTTAGAAGCGAGAAACACGTCGCCGTGCCGGCAGGGCGCGGGCGCGGGCGCGGGCGGACCACACCACTAATGACTTAGCGAAACCAGCCAGCTCCTTCCAAAATTAAACAAGGTAAAAAAGCGAACAAACGATCGATCACCGTTCCTCTCAAACAAAACACAGAAAAAACCACGTGAAACGATGTATGGAACAAATTAAAAGCTCAGCGTGAGGCATCCTGGCCTGCCCGAGTGCCCGCAGCCTGCCCGAGCGGCTGCGGTACACGGCTCAGGGCAAATATTAAAGCTGTCAGTTTTGTGTAATTTGAAGGCTCGTTTTCGACTTATAAGTTATGTTATTGAATGTTTTTGGGGCATGTGCGCGCGCGCCGTGTGAACCAACTTTACCAATAATGAGCTTCGAGCAAACACGAAAAAGTCCCTTTATTTTTATTAGAAAATATCGATTCAATCAGTGTCTTTTACGATACCCGATGACCCCTATAAATACCCCTAAGTAGCTATTCAAACACGCATTGATATTCAATACGTATTTAAGTATTTGTCCAGCGTACCGTCTACGAACTGTGTACGCTGAATAAAAATACCATCGGAACGAGCTGTCATATTCTAAAATACCATGCATTACGATAAAAAACTGTTAGGTTGCTAATAAAACGTTGGAATCGATGGGCGATGCACCGACAACTCCATTACTAGATACGACGCTAATGACGCCGCCGTTCATTTCGCCAAATTGGACTCAATGACCGGAGTGAGTCTGAGATAGTCGCAGATGGAGCGATAGTGCGTCAGGTGGGTTGTGCGGGTTGTGCCGGAGCCGGTGCACTCGACTCATATTCGAACACTTTTTCAATACAAAGGCAATAAAAAACCGCTAGTCACGCACTAAATGCCTCCCCGACGCGACTCACGAGGCGTCGGCCAAAAGAAACAAACACAATTGTTAGAAGCGCACACTCATGCACCCACAAAATTATTTTCGCTTCGTAACACGTGTCAAATTTCAATTTTACTAACGTCGAAATTAACAGTGGGCGTAAACAGATTATTGATATTGTCGACGATAAAAAAGTAATCGATGATCGCATGGAGCGCTCTCTTATTGTGAGGAAAAAACGGCTATTGTTAGGTGTTTAGACGAATGATTTTTTCTTGACTTCGATTAAATGGACGCTAGTTTTGACGAAAAAAAATTGACTTCATCAATCAGAGACGTGTTATTGGGTACAATAGTGCTTCTCGCAATCGCCACGTGAAATCTGCCGGTTCCTGGAACGTGGCACAATTTTTCACTTTTTTAAATGAGATCAATTTAGTGACTTTTGAAATTGTAAGATTGTGTTTTGTTGCGATTCTATCAGTTTAAAAATTGGAGCCTATTGAATTTTGGACATATTCTGGGTGATGTTTTTCAAATTCTCTGGATGATATCAAGAGCAGATAAGTGGAGAACGAGAAAAAACGAGACTCTCAGCCATACGACCGTAACAATACATTTCAGAATACTACAAAAACAACAAGATAAAGTATTTAATAAAACACAAGCCAACAAAGAAAAACAACAGTTATTTAATAACAAACATTTCACACAAGATGAATGTGCAACAGTTGCGGCCGCGACGTGCGTGCGACTGGACGCGCGGACGACAATGTGCGCAAAACGTTATTAATTTTAATTAAAGCCTTCGTTAACTTTGATTAATTGAGGTGACGTCCGAGTACAGTCAGTACAGGCATGCCTGAGTCGACCGTGTGTGAACTGTACTCAGGACACCTTTAGTAATGTTTTCGCTCTTGCATTGAAGATCCTAAACTAAATAATATATTGATACTTCACAGCTTTTGGGTTTCTTAGTTTTTTTCTACTATCATTAGTTCTAGAATCCGTTTCCATTGCTCAAATATCACTACACTTTTATTCTGAAATCACAGTCCCGTCATCGAAAGTATAACTATGAATTTCAATGACTAAGTTTTCTAAGATTATTCTCAAGTTTTGTGGGAATAATTTTTTTTAACATAAATTAAATATTCATCTCCATAACTAAAGCCAAGTGCCCTTTCCAAAAGAATAACGTTAATGTAACGGAAAAATCGATTAGCCAAGCTGTTAAATCGATGAAAAATATATCACAAAAAGTGGAGACTCTTATAAAGCAGGTTCTCTTAAGGGACCCAGTTTGCTATCTTTATGACTGAAACTTGCGCAGTGACGAGGTACGGTTGTCAATTGCAGCTAATAACGGTTATTAAACTATCTCAGTTATTTGTATTCTTATCTAGATAATAGACCTGACAAATGCCGTGTCTGTATTTCTTCAGAGCATCGGTATACACTACAAAAGTATGATTCGTAAACTGTTTGTATTACTTAACTGACAATAATTTATTAATAACTTCGTGACCAGCAAAACGTATAATTACTATTCCGCGATCATTCCTTATAGAGAACGCCCACAATATTTCCAAAATGTCGGTCAAATCACATTAAATGTTTGCTCAACGACAATACTTTATTTAAACACGAACTGCAACGTTTTTTCGCCACAATTGTTCCCCTCCCGTAATAATGCTCTAATCATAGGTTTGACACCCCGATACCCTCATTTCTGAGCCTTACTACCATCGATACGGTTAAGAATACAACCATTGCTTTTTTAGTTACTCCACCATTATCAACCGTCTACACAATACGTGCAATGTATTGAACATATAGCAATATATTCCAGTTGGTGGTAAGGTGTGCCTCAGGGCGTAGACCAGAAAGGCCAGTGTTGAAATCCGAGGCTACTAATACGAGGATTGTGGGGTAGGCAGGGGTAATTACAGCAAATGTGGCGCGTTTGTGTTGACAATACGAGTCGGTTATCTCAAGCGTGCTGTTGTTAGACGCAGAAAATAAGCTTCATTAGAAATATAAGCTATGGACTTTATTTCGAAACTAGCTGTGCTCCAAACTTCGATCACGTGGTTGTCGAAAAAAAAATGTTATAATAATTTATAATATAGCCTACAGCCTCCCTCTCTAAAGAGCTATCCAACGGTAAAAAGAATTGTTCAAGTCAAACCAGTAGTTGCTGCGATTAGCGCGTTCAACCAAACAAACAAATCTTCAGCTTTATCATATCACTTGTATGTATATAAACGTGTAGTAGACATTTTAACTGGGACATATAGTTGGCTGCTGATGCCGCGTTATCATTCTTGCGTGTACAGTTCTGCACTGCTTAGCCTTAACGTTCACTCGATCAAAAATACTTCTTCCTACTTTCGGCCTTGCGCCGTCAACTACCGATCATGATTCACAAAACAAATTCTGTCTATATCCTTGGTCTTCATGTGGCTGAGGGTACAACCCTTAATATATTGCATATTAGCTTCTGCCAGCGTAAAGTCGAAGATTATCTTAAAGGAACCTACACCTCCCACAAGACGGACCGATGACCTGGTGAGTGTCGTAAGTAGCCAATGGATGCGAGACGCACAGGACCGGCTGTTGTGGTGACACTTGGAGGAGGCCTATGTCCAACAGTGGACGTCTTTCGGCTGATATGATGATGATGAATCTACTCCTGGGATGAAAAGTATTCTATGGCCTATTCCAGGACATCGTTTCATTCAAATCCTTCCCGTTAAGATGTAACAAACAGACGGACAAACAGAATTACTCGTACTTTCACATTTATACTATAAGAATGGGTGTATGTATATAGAGATAGTTTGACATGACCAGCCCCGCCTCTAGGTTCTTGCTCTCATCAACATCCTTCATCATAAAGTCTACCTCCAGACAGCACTTCCTCCCTTCAATTATAATTCATACAAATTAATCTCCATGGCATTGCACCATCATCCTACCTGCGTATGTCATAACAATTGACAATTTTTTCTCCGGCCCACTGGCAGGATGCGCGCGCGCCGAGACAAAGGCATTAGCATACCGCACGGGGCGCGGGTGTGGCTGTATTAATCACGTCCCGCTCGTGCCTTGTGTCTGCGCGTGATTATGGATTTGTTTTAGGTATTGGTTTATCTGTGGTGGGTTTGTGCCTAGAGGATTTGATCGTCTGTGAGGATTGGTCAAGAAACGATGATTTTTTACATAATATAGCTTTATTAAGACATGGAATGTGGAAAACAGGAATAGTAAAAAGATAATAGAGAATGAAAATAGGTCAGGTGTCAGTCTTCTGGGCAGGTTTCCGGATGACAACAATGTGGAGGAATACTTCGAATAGCTAGTTAATTTTAAGTCCAGATGTGTTTATATTGTCTCTAAATAATAATTTTATAGTTTAGATTGTTCCATCATCGTCAGTATCATCTGGAAGACATCCACTGCTGGACATAGGCCTCCCCGAAGTGTCACCATAACACATGTGGTCCTGGATCCTGTGCGTCTCGCATTCATCGGCTACCAGCGACCCTCACCAGGTCATCGGTCCACCTTGTGGGAGGCCTTCCAACGCTGCCTCTTCCGGTACGCGGTCCCCACTCCAGAACCTTTCGGCCCCATCGAACCTGCTCGTCTACATCGTTCTGCTAGCTATGTGCCCTGCCCACTGCCACTTCAGTTTGGCGATCCTTCTGCCTATGTCGGTAAACTTGGTTCTCTTGCGGATATCATTATTCTTGATTCGATCACGCAAGGAAACTCCGAACATTGCCCTCTCTATTACCCTTTGGGTGACTTTAAGCTTTCTGATGAGGCCCATTGTGAGCGACCATGTTTCGTATCATGATAATACTAGCTCTGACAAAAATAATAGAGGATAGTCAGCAGTAGATAATAGCAATGGAGACGAAAAGAAATGGACCGTTACAAAAAATGAAATGACCTACCTTTTCTTCTCTATTTGTTATTCTTTGTTAGAACAATATGTTCGCCGAGTCATTCGAAATATTATAGACTTAAATCAAATGTGGTCTATACCACACATAATTTCCAATAACCGTTTAAAACTACTTTAAAGCCCTAATAATTCATTGCTTCAATTTGTTGATTGTGTACAGTTTTCATGTTAATTCTGTAGTGAACGTTGATTCTTAGATAGCTTTGAATGGACAGCAGTTACTAACTGATTCAAAGACATACATATAAAAGGCTAACAATGATGACGTCGATTCATTATAGTAGGTAGGTACTTCTAAATTATGAATGAACGTCTATACATCGAATCTCTCATTCAAACATCAAATCAGTATCAAAGACATGAATGGTAAGGTTCGTGAATGAAGCGCATGAAAGACTATTGATGTACGCATTATAAGCTACATTGCACTAACGCTAACTTATTTGGAACTTGAAAGAAGAATAGACATACGAATTTCAACCTAATGTACAACTCAATACGGAATTATTTTTATTATTTCATCTGCATCACATAAATTGTTCAACGCATCATTTGCAAACTCTTTTACAGTTACGGCATACCAATATAAATCTTAATGCATTAGAAATAGAGAATGATAAGGATGAAAAATATCTCTGATTTGTAGATGTCAAATGTGTCAAGTCATCAAAATATGTACTGGGTGATGAAGATGATGTCTGATATGGACTTACAACGGTTACAATAGGCGTTCAGAATCGATTTTAGATCTTCTGATTAAAGAAAGTGTTATAGGATTGTATCGATTGAAATATTGGAATTATTACAAGCTCTTAAGCTGTTGAGGTGCTGGGATTTTATTGAATCGGATCCAAGTCTAGTTAGGCGATAAAGAGATTTTGATTCAGTAAGTTTTTACAACGTCATTCACCATGAATTTTGTTTCTTTTTCCAGTGCTAACACCATGTTATATTAGAAACTAAATAAGATCCTAAAGAAAGTAATAAAGTATATATAAATCGTCGTCTTCATAATAACAGAGTACAATCGCCGCAAAAATGTCGATCCTTTATAAGATCGGGCTGTCATTAAAAATAATTCCTGTGAGCCCTTTCATACGTTCACAAAACTCATTGTTTATCGATCTTGCGGGCGTTTATTAGTTAAATTTAAGGGCTATTATGTTATCGGCGCTTTCGTCGTCGACAGATCTTTGTTCCCGAAAGCACACAGGAACAATATGGCGTCGTCTTGTGCGGCCCGACTTTTTGCCTTTGTCTCACGTTCGCGCCGACCAGCCGGACACGATGCACGAATCCATGGATGTACGTGAGTCATAGGTTAATGTTTTAATTTCTGTGCTGGCTTTGTGCGCGGAATACTGGTGAGATGCTTTCTTGTTCTTCAGTACCGGTTGCAGTGCTTTAGTTTTTACATCTTTTTCTTCTACTTTTGGACCTTATTCATAGCTATCAGTAGTCTCAGTAACGATTTGATTGATATTACAATAAACATTGTATATGGTTATGTAAAATAAATAAATAATTAATATTTTTGTGGGTTTTATCTTATATCATAGCTTTATGTGCAATTATTATATTAAAGTCAGAAATCAATAAAACATCATCCAAAATATTGTTTCATTCTTAGCTGAAAGTGTTGGCAACGTTTTGTACATTTGCGGGCGTGTCTGTGTTGTCGCGTCTCGAACAAAGACGTTTAATTGTCGGTTATCCGCCGATAAATCCACGCAACCACTCATTACTTGACTATCGAAACGATGTTAATTGAAACTTTTGCTTTTTTATGGCTACGCTCACGACGTGCAAGTGTGCTCACAGGTATGGCTCATTGTTACATTTTGGGCGAAGTTTAAGATTGCTATGCGATAATAACTGATCGTTGTACATCGAAATGCAGGTTTTGATTTATTTCTTACTCAACAATCATTATCAGGAGATGTAATTGAGGATGTACCTTACTGTGGACACTTTCGTATGTCTTGTTGAGTGTCTTGATCGTTTTGATAATGAGACAGTTGCATATTTTTTTGTACATACATGTTCAGAATCATTAAGCCGATCAAAATATTCAATCAATGTCTAAGATATGAAACATAAGCCATACTCATAAGATTCAATTAAACCCACACTGCGTTACATCACTCCAACTACGAACACCACACAAAAACTTCAGAAATAGCAGCATATATCATTCTCACCTCCTCTGCAATCGGACATTGATTTATATAGATGCTTTATTTGATTCGATTGTATCATCAGATTGTCATAAATCGGGCCCCGCGGTTCCCCTCCGATACCGATATATTTCCCGATACGGCTCAAGTTTTTCCTGATGTCATTACGTCTGTGTTGGTGTTAACTGAATCTGTGGCAGTATTAAGGAAGTATTCTGTTGCTGTTTGATGTGAGTTGATAGTGTTGTGTAGATTTGAGCCAACCTTGGAGTGCTCGGATTTAGCTCACATGTTTAGGAGTAGGGTTTTCTTATCGAAGGAAGTGCTACCTTTTATGGCTTTCGCAACACTACAGTCAACTAGAAATTATAGGGTCCTATTCTGTTGTTATTTAGGAACTGCATTCATAAACAGGTTATCTTGCTATTACATATGGACTATCTGTGAACTTTATATCCAACAAACGGTGCTAATGGTTCCGCTCGTCACTACCTACATTAATCATGTCCGTCATTCCTCACATTTGCAACCTGCAAGATTCTTCAAAACAATATATTGTAAAAACATCATTTAACAAAGACAAACAACGATTTCTCTGAGTTAGTTCCACCGCCGTGTTCCGCAATTCATCCCCATCTCGGCATGGCGTTCCCTGACCGCGGCCACATTTTTTCTTGTCCAAATAAATTAATACAGGCGTCTTGGGAGCCCTCTACCCGGCGACTTGTCAAATTAATTTCTTCTCGCAAGACAATTTGTCTGCCGCTTGAGGGCAGCGGAAAAAACTTCGGTATCGATTGCTTGGCGATTAGTCAAGGGGCAGACCCTAGTCGCAGTGGTTCACGAGCAACTTGGAACACAATCGTTTTAACAAGATTTATATGGCGTTTTCGATCATTGTTCATTGAAATTGATTGTTATTTTTTATCATTTAAATGGAAGCCGTTTTCCCTATACTAAAAAAAATACGACCATTGTCTAGATCATCTACGTTAAACGATTTCTGACGCAAGTACGCACGCAGACATTTCTCTCAATATCACCATTTCCACTGAATTCCGCCCTCTGAAATCCACTATCCCAAATTTTCTCAGTTCCGTAAAATTAGCATAAAAACTCCGACATCTATTTCGGAGGGTTGTCAACCTGCGAGGCTGAGACCTATCCTAGGAAGATCAGGAACTGAAATGTTCAAAGAGAACTGAGCTCGCAAAAACTTTTTATAGGTAATAAAATAAATAGGCGGTCGTCACGCACGGCCGCATCCAAGCCTCCATTGCCGCCCAAAATTAAAGTGCGCTTTTTTGAAAGCAGCAATCTCCTCGGTCACAGTCGATAAAACCGCTCCGTGCCGATTGCGGTCTTCCCGAGTTACGTGGAACTGACGCTAAGGGTCGCGACCAGCGGTGCTGCTGGTTAGGCCGACGGTTTCACTGTTTATCGCTGAATTTTTACTTTGACCTTATCCTTATCAGTGGTCTCTAAAATTTGCAAACGATTAGAACAGAGAGAAGAGATTGCCCTGTGCGCTAAGATCACCCATTGTACACTTGTTTTTATAACCGTTTTTCCATGTAGGAATTGTGTGTTGTTGAGGTGTACAATAAAGTATGTAATAATATCGAATAATAAACAGTTTCAGTTTTTCAATAGTCATAAAAATCCCTTAGTAAATTGAAACTATCTTACTGCAATTTCATATCAATGGGCACTCTATATTGAGTGGACCCTTAATTCGTCTACTAGATTAGCGCTTCTGGTGGCGTCCCTCAGTTCCCAAAACGAGCTTTGACACAACGCTTCTAGATTTTCTAAGTAATGAAGGCCAAACAAACCGTTTCTTCCGATCCACACCATCAATTTACATGACGGTCGCGCCGCAGCGTTTTCCCGCCCAGTCCGAGCGCACGCTTACGCCAGTTGGTATTGGGGATCGGTAGCGGCTCCCGGGGCTGCGGCGCTTCACAATTAGCTCCGCTAATGGCCAAAGAGTTATCTCCCAGGACCCAGCACACAACACGAATAAGAATTTACTTAAACCCACTGCAATTGTAACGTGTGCTGGAAATTGCTTTTAGGAATTAGAAAATAATTTGCAAAAGGAAAAAGATGGAGTAAAACTTAATTGCCTGTATGTAAATGCAAGTGTTGTAAGTGAAAGAATTTTTATGATTTTCCTTGTGTAAGCGTACCTAATTGCGAAAGTAAGTGGCTTAATTGTGCCTGGAAAGTGTTGAAACAAAATAAAAAACGAATCATTTTGCAGGAAAACGCTTGGATAACTGTGAAAAACTGAAGTCCCACAACACTAGCATGTTATGGAGAACAGTAAAAGAACGAACGCTGTGTATAAATCAAAAATCGTGTCTGACGTGAAATGTGACGCGACGCGACGTCAATACGAGACGTCAGTTGGAGCTGACAGCCGATATGAGCAGCGCGATATTGTGGCGTGTGGTACGGCGCGGCGCGGGCGTGTAGGCTGAAATGAGACTTTACAAACACTAGGTTATTTTCTGTCACAGTGCGATAGTCTGATAACCAACGTTCAACGTTCTACGATGTTGGAAAATCAGAGTTTGTAATAACTTCATTTTGAAGATTGGTCGGTACAGTTGTAGGATACATAAATGTATAGACATAAATACTAACATTTTGCTTGTAGGCCTCAGTCTACCGGCTCTATTCAACTGTTTGGGGCGGCTTCCAGTCTAACTGGATGCAGTCGAGTACCAGTATGTAAAATACTGGTACTCGATGGAGCGTCTGCCAGCCTATCCTTCACAACACAGTAACTGGGTAAATATACTTACCTGAATATTGATTGATACTCAACTGTCAGCATGAGACACATCTATCTAAATTAAACAAATCTAAATAAATTAAGATGGGTCTCTAAAACCTCAAATAAGATAACAATAATAGAAAACCACCAGGAAATAAAACCTGAAAACAAAACCCAAAACAAACAAAAATGCAAACCAATTAACTGAAAATTGCATCAGTCAAACAAACAAAAATGACTAAAACCAGCTTAAAGCAGAGTTCGACAGAAGTTGAACACACAACACACGTGGAAAACCGCGGGAGTGTCGTTACACACCAAGCCGCGTTACCGCCCCCGCGCGAGGGTACACTGCGGGGAAACTTCGCGACCCAAACACGGGCATTTGGACCTCAGCATGACAATTAACTGTAATGCTTGAACGACACCATCGTTCTCATCTGCAAGTTGTTAGACTGTTGTAAAATTGTACATTTTGATGTTTGAAGAGTACCTATACTGAAGTTTTTTATTTTGTTTTGTTCATTGGATTATTTTGTGTGTACTGTTGCAATACCTATTACATAAAACAGACAGTCTTTTCCTAAAAAAACTTTATATTAAGTATCAACCACACACTTTCCTTAGCCATATTTCATCCAACATTCAAAACAACTAAGCTATAATTCCTTTCGAATACACTGCATTCCAAAAAGAATTGCATTTCTCCACGCCGTACATTAGTTCCATAAGTCCGTCTCCCATATTATCCATTCCGTCGTATCACGTAGTTCTACCATCCATCACGCGGATCATCACGCTGTACTCCGTGTTCTCGTGTTCTCGCTGTACTCGGACCCAATCTCCCCATTGTCCCCTCCTTTACTTATAATTTGATTTCAACAAGCTGTCGCCGCATAGAGGTGCCTTTTGTGTGCACTTTCATTTTAATCAAATTTTGATTTCGGTTTTGAATGGGTGCTCAAAGTTGGTGTATTTTGGTTTTTGATTTGCTAATTTTGTGGGGTTGTTACTATTTCTTGTACTGTGTATGCAAATATTTGAAGCGCTAATTGTGGGTATAGAAAGTGTTTTGAAACGGACAAACTTGAACTAAACTTCATCCATCCTAAAGGAATATTTAACAAAAACTATAGACTAAGTTCAAAATTGTGATTATATTCTTAAAGAATTTACCAGTTTACTTACTAATTAGTTAACTTATCTCAACTACTTAGTTTCTAATCTACGTAGTTCTAGGTACTTTGCAATAACTAGACTTTTTGCATCATACCTATTAATTTGATTAGTTACAATCATTAATATTTATTTGCATCTCACGATTACATTGTCGTCCGTGACGAATACAGCAAGATAATAATCTTAATAAAGACAATATTGTAACAAATAATCCTGTTTACAAGCTTTTGCCCACGGCTTCGCTTGCATTAGTGATTTTTTTGCAAAAATTAGCCGGTATCCGTTTCCGGGATCCCACATATCCCTGTACCAAAATTCATCAAAATCGGTTCAGCAATTTGGGCTTGAAGCGTAACATACAAACTTACTTTCGCTTTTCATATAAAACTCCAAAATCTCTATGGTCCTACTTTCTTTTTAAATGTTCCTCGTTTAAAATCAAACCGTAGAAGTATGCGATCCACCCGAAGCCGATGGCGCGTCTCCTCAATCAGCCAGGGGTGCCACAACGAGTAAATTAATTAGCCCCGCGCCCGAATCAAGGAAACAATAACCGCAAACAGAGGGCTGCGGTCGCAACATTTGTGTCAATACCTTCAACCCTTATATTGTCAACGGGATGAAATTAGACAGCCCTGAGCAAGGGATATTGCGTTGGATATTGTAACGGTTATGTCAGTTTGAAGAGCGGTAGGTATGTTGATGAATTGGGATGAGTTTTGACTTGGATTTGAGACAGATGAAAATCTGAGATTTCCGTCAACTTTGATAAATATAAGTAGATCCGAGGCTGTAGATAGATGGATATTTAATTTTTACTAAATGAATACTTATTACAAAGAGGTGTAATCGTTTTTTTTTGCTTCTAGAAAGTAATCACTGAAAGTACTGATTTGTTTACAAAAAATATTTTCTAAAAAAAAGCTAGCGGTATTGAAACAATATCGTTTAGTGGCAGGCTACATTGTTCCCGAAAAATGCACAGTTGTTTGCAGGACACCAAGAGAGCGAAGCCGCGGAAAAATGCTTTTCGTTGTAAGATAACTTTATAGCTAATTATAAACTGTGAAAAAATGATACTCTAGTCTCTATGTTTCTAAATTCCTATTTCACGGTAGTGTAGTGTCTGATGTTGAGAAAAATTTACACAGTCGACGACAAAAAGCCTACACGCCCTAGATTTTTTTTCCAAATCTAAGGCCAGTCTTATTTCCAAATGTCCTTACTAAAGGTCCTCGACCGAACCCTACGCGTTCTGTAAATTTTTCAAACATGTTCACATTATGGCCAGGATTACGGTTAATTCGGCGTGTCGACTTTAACGCGGTCTTGTATTGGACCCATATGGCGTATTTCTCCCCGATCTCCCCTGCGCATAGCCCGATATTATTGGCGGATTAATTATTAATCCCTTACTGTATCGAAAATAAATCAACGGTGATTGGTCACATCGGGTAGATTTTGGGAAATAATGTTTAGTGTTTGCTATAGAACTGCACAAAAAGTATTTTAGCGAGGAGCTCAAAGTTGGATTTTTGGAATGTAATTTCCAAGCAAAAATGAAATAAAATTTCTGTACTAAACATAAAACTTATCTGTCTAAGGAATTGAGTCTTATCATCCATCAACGTTTCTGAATCGGGTAAAGAAACAAAGCTACGTGTTTTTCTTCAGCTGCCACATACCTAATAATGTGTACGTAGTCAATAAGAGAAGCTCGTGGCTCAATAATATCAGCCTCACGGGTCGGTCGTCAAGGCTCAGCAACACTAACCAAGGTCGGTTCATGGGTGGGTAAGATGACCCAACCGAGTCGGACCATACCGAAATTCCTCCGTGCCTCGGAAAGCACGTTAGCTGTTGGTACCGTCAGTCATTTGCAGATCTTTGGCAGTCGTTATAGTAAGTTAAAAGCTAGGAAATCTGAAATCAATCTTGCCAAGGGGTATCAGGTTACCCAGTAACTGGGCTGTGGAGGGAGGCAAGATACTCAGTCGCTTCATAGAAGCAAACCCCAACAGACTGTATGTTGTCAATTTGCGATAACATTTTTGGGACATTGAAGATACTCGTTCAATGTTAAAAGTTTCCATGTAGCGTCATTTATCCTATTTTCGTTGCATTCCGATCTTTATCAGCTAAAATAACTCCATTGACCTCCAGTATATCAGATCTTCCCTACTCCTCAACGTTCAGAGAGACTGACACGACACACAAATTCAAAAGCGCAAACTTTGCTCTCCCACCACTTTACAACAAACACCCAACTAAACTTTATCTTCTTGCGATAAGGTTTAATTTCCAAGTTTATAAGTTTAGGATGAGGTGGTTGAAACTCAGCAGTTTTTGAATACGTCACTTGACTGATGTTTCGCTGACTAAGTTCTAGTGAACTTTAAGGGTAGATATGTGCTTTTAAACACTAGAAGCTGACAGATCCACTTTTCGAACTTAGATCTGGTTTGTTTGACTATTCTTAAGTGAAACTGGTTTATGTCTAAATGCTGCATATAATTATAACGTTGGATGCGCTGTATGAAAGATGACATGTGTGGACTGGAAAGAAGCCTACTTCTGAGATGGTAGGAAGAGAAATGTTGCACCGAACCTAAAAATATGGGATTAAGGTCACATAAATTCTTCTTGGAAAAAAAAATACATAGTTGCAAATTTTTAGTACAGGTTTAATTCCTTGCATTGTCCGTACCTTGTCATATTCCTCGTATTCTCGTTTCCTTAATAGCACAGAAATCAGATGGTATTCTGAAACGTGACGGTTATTGGTCTCTAATGTAAATAATGAAAACCAGTTACTTCATATCTGCGCAGTTAATATTCATAATAGGTAAACAGAGTGGAGTTGCCCTACAATAAATAACGAATTATAACTTATTCAACGACATAACCGCACGTGTTTCTATCACTACAATTAAATAAATAACATCATATAAGGTAACGCGATAAAAGCAGAAACGTTATTATATCATGTAGATAAAGATACTGGTTATTTTGATGTAATAGTTGGACTCGTTCTATTAACAAACGAGAACTTTGAAATAGATGGGGCAAACCAATAGCTTGCACGTTTAATTCCGACATAATTTTAGTAACGGGATAATGAGAGCTGCTCAGAACAAAAGTACTCAAACATTCGTCCAAACACTCTTTAATATTCAAATACGCAGTAAATATTGACCCATCTCACACAAAACCACTGACTCCGCAAAAGTTACAATACAGCAATTTGTTTACACTGCAAACTAGTTATCCGTCTCTATTGTTGATTTAAAAAATATATTTTACCCTCCGATGTAAAAGGGTGAAATTAAACTGGCGCACGGTTTTTTTAGGACCACAGTATACAAAATACTGGAACATTTTCTTGTGTGGTTTTGCAGTGTGCTATGGGTTGGTTGGGTCGTGTTGTTAGGCTGTGGTGTCGTATGGGGTTGCTCGGAGACAAGCGTGACAGAATTGTGCATGGGGTATGCGGTGATGCAACCCTTCAGCTTCGCGCCGCGGTCTGCGGCCGCTGAGGGATGTTGACGACTACGAGGTATGCGTGTTGATACTTTATAGTTTCTATGCTTGGTTTTTTAAGATATTGTATTCGTTGTTTGTAATTTTATTTCTTTAGAAAATTGGCTATGGCATTAAAAGCTATATCAAGCTATACATTTGTTAGGCAAAACTTTCCTACTATTATTGAGTAATTTGTTATCATGGTTGTAAATATAATCAATAGGGCACTTGACTGGATTTTAAAATTATATTTCTCAAAGCTTGGAAAAAAAGTAATCATAAAAAATAGGTTCTCTTTAAAATTTTATTTTTTTAATATAGTATTCATTCATATTTATTTTTCATAGTTCTTAAATACCTTATTGTTTAATTTACAACACTTTAAATCAATTTTTCATTTGAAGCCAGAGAAAAAAACGTTGTTTATATTTTGTCATGTTTAAAAAATATACTATTTAAGAAGCTGTTATTAAAATTAGCTTAAACTCGCAAGCATCAACAAAACTTACTAGTATTTATTATATTCAAGTATCAATCGTGTCGGTTGCGCTCTACGCCACCCCGCGTGGCGGCGTGAAATTCGTACAATAAATGCCTTTGTATTGCGCCGCCCGCGCCGCCGCGGCACCCTGTTGACTTTTGGACACGCCGATACCGCTGTCACTATCAATATACGAGTGTACTACATGAAACTACACCTATCCAAGAAAAACAGATGAAATTCTAGGAATACCACAAACACCAGTATAACTTAATAATGTACCTACTGTAGTAAGAACAGATGAAGAAAAGCTTTAGGTACACACGTCTAAACTGTTATTATCTTAACAAGATTCATATAACTCTCTGATTTAGGAAAAGGATTCAAGTTACTTATACGTTAGGTAAACCTGTGTCTAATGAACTTCATTAGGTAGAGTACTTACCTATCCATATCTACTTATGAAAATCATTAATGATTCTGTTACTTTTTCATGTCTTAACGAGTTAGCGAATATAAATCTACTTTTTATGTCTGGAGTAAGATAGCCTGGCGTAACTTTAGACTTTCATGCAGGCGAATCATCTACTATAGTAGGCGCCAGATAAATGAAGAATAACGGTCATTGACCTTTCCTTAATATATCTTCGTAGGTACCCCCGGACAGTAAATTATGTATCGTTTTTCATTACTAGAACAGTAAGGATCACAATAGATGTCAATTCAGGACAGCTTAATGTCATTATATCTGTTTTTGAAATTAAGTGTGTCAATAAATGTTGGTGGATCAATGATCGTTATTCTTCATTTATCTGGCGCATACTATAGCAGAAGACGAATATTTCAATTTCTGAACCTTTGATTCTTATTGTCAAAGCAATCGATGAAAATAATATCGAAAATGAAGATTGTAACTTTATTAATTAACGTGTAATAGCAACAATTTATGACATCAATGACAAGTCTAGTTTACATTTACAGGAAATGATTTGCATCATGAAAACCCAAAGCAAACATCTCAATATTTATGTACAATGCACGCAATTAAAACTAGCCAGTTAGTTACACATGAATACAAAACACATTAACACAAACTTATTGCGCGTGATTGTCATTTATTTAGCTCATAAATCTACCTTTAGCAACTAATAGACCAAGATCTCAGAGCCCCCAGACCTTACTTATTTTGTCAGTAATAAAATATGTGACATGAAGTAGTGTTAGTATGTACACAAGTACTTTGAACGTAGGTACGCATTCCTACTAGCTTGGGCCGACTACCAATTAATGCGGTCCAAAAGTTACACAAAAAAACATTAACTACTCACTTTTCTTCAAGTCTGAGTGCTAATTCTGATGAATGTTTAACATATTGTTGTTAAATAATTAAATAATATTGTAACGGCTAATTAGTCATAATAATAATATTAGAGTCGTATTACGTACTAACTACCTAGAGTGAGATCCTACATAAAAGTCTGTAATTTGGGCATTGTTTATTTACGAGGATTTGGCAGGGTACAAAACTATCTCTTTGTGTTAAGAAACAGGTATGTTCCAGACATAACCAAAAAAAGCAGCAGGTACGTTCAAAGTACATACTTATACTGTCCCAAATATTTTGTTACTCAGAAAATAAGTAACGTCTTGGGGCTCTGAGATCTTGGACTATAAGATACATAGTTCTGCTTAATGAGGACTGCGCAAACTAGTTGGCAGTACATAGTGCTTATTGCACTTATTTGTCGATATGTAAATAAGCCGTATTACTTATTGCTTGAGATTGATTTAGTTGCTGAATATTGTTGTGTAGAAGCCCGTCTAATAACTATGAATTATATTGTTATTGTGTTAAGTATGAATAATTAGTTGTACTTTATGGTAAATTGTTGATTGCTGCTCATATTTTCGTTTAGCTGGATTGTGTTCAATGTTTGTCTGTATAGTTGATTGAATTATTTAAATTCTTGATCAACGTTGTCTGTAGCACGACTTTTAGTGATGATCTATGAAGTTATTTAGTATTCTGAGTATTATACTACTGACATATAGTTTTACTTGAAATATGAATCTGTTGGTCCCTAAATTACTTTTAGGGACCAACAGATTCATATTTCCTTACCTTCTAATCATGTTTTCTTACCTTCATTAAATTGTATTTACTCACTCATAGTGTGCCCAACCCAAGGAATTGGTGATGGTGATGAATGCAGCCGGTCTGACAATGCTGACTTTACCCACTTCTCAACATTTCAACTCGATCCACGCATTTCATTTAAAATAAACCGCAACAGAAACTTTTGAATGGTGAAGATCAGCCGGTAAAAAACATGAAGCATGTCCCAGAGCATCACCTCTCTTGGAACGTAAAATAAACTCTAAGGATCGTTTTTATAATCAGTATCTTATAATCACAAATTAATGTTTACTTCCCTGACCTGTCCAAAAGTGGAAATATTTCTTAGTGTTGTTAACCTTTGTTATTGTACAGCTCAACTCAGAACTTTATGGAGCTCAACGATCCGACAAACAACACATTTCCACGTCCGCTAAAAGTAGGTAGGTACTAACTTAGTGCTTTAATCGTTTGCGTAGCTGTGTAATTTCTCATAATTATTTTATTAATCGATTGATTCAATATTACCTATCTAACTGGAATAGAGACGTGGGCAACGTGGGCATAGCGCAAGCGAGGCGCAGGCGAGGCGGGGGCGTACTATGTTATGAACCAGACGAGCGATATTCAAACGTAAAACTTTTAAAAGTTGATATCGGTGGTTTTTTTTCTCTTATTCTGTGATAAGTTATATTTACATTTAATTAATTTTGCAACATTTGATAAGACTTAAAGATGGGTGGACGCGATATATGCTCTTGTAGCATGATGACTCATTTTAATATTGTTGTTTACTGATAATGATTCTAAGTTGCACAGTATTTTTATACCTACATAGGTAACTATTAATTGTAATAAAAAGTCATTGCTATCTCTATGACAATGAGCCTTGTTATAACCGCTCGTCTACCATCTCATTCGGTTCACTATTCACAAGTCATAGCTATAATTTTAATAATTTCAGCTGGAACTGCGACATAGTTCCAAACATCGAGAATCGATAATTGCGCTCACTTAACTTACCAGTTGATGTGACAACTCGATTGATTTTATCAAATGCGCCTTTATATAGAAACCTGCCCGCAGGTGCAAGGTTCGGTGCCCGAGTCAGTATTATCGTTAGGTAATTGAACGAGGGATAATACGCCTGTTATTACTGCGAGTTAATTAAATTTTTCGATTGCGAAATGCATTGGTTCATATTTTTATATTTTGTATGTTGCTTTTATGGTTTCAGTAGCTGTTTGTTAAAATAATTGTAGAAGTACAGTTCTCGTTTATAATGATGTTGTTATTGTATTTTATTTTTAAATTTTGTAAGTATTTACTGTTGATTGAAATCTATTGCATAATTTTTTTAAGGTAGCCTTTGCATGTGACTTCGCTGGTGCAAAAGTAGCCTATAACTGTGCACTCTTAGGTCCCATCTATCTCTGTACCAAAGGTTCATCAAAATAGGTTCGGTGGTTTATGCGTTAAAGCCTAACAAACAAACTTACTTTCCCATTTATGATAGGTACGTATAATTAATTAGGACAGCACAAATATGAAGCAGTTTCGATACGTAAATGGAACCTCACTACGTTTGTTTGGCTCTAGTTCTGCATGCGACAGACCACCAAAGCCTTAACAATACCTGGAGAATGCCTGATACATTTTCTGTGTTATCACTACTTATCACCAATCGGCCGTCAATATGATGGAAGATATGTACCCGTAAAGTCAAACCAACCCATCTTCGCAAGGTACATACATACCTTGCGAAGATCCGTTGGTTTGACTTTAACCGTTGTCAACCATCGTTGTGACTACGACTATCACACGTTCGCATCGTAGGAAACCAACAAACAACTCGTAAAATTAACCGTTCATTTCTTAATTTGATCCGTTGAGCTCCTAGTGACAAACGGCTGGTGTTGCGAGCCTCAATAATTTGCGCAGCGCCGCTCTCAGAGTCGCGGAATTCAGTCGTGATTAATCAACGCTGGCAACACTTCATCGCGCGATTATAAGCTTTTAAATATAGGCGGGGGTGCGCCCGGCCCTATATAAATTAGCTAGCGATGAAAACGCGCTGGGATAGTGAGGGGAGAGGGTTAAATTGGTGTTTTGTCGACTGTGTTCTTATACAGCTTCTCTTATGGTCCAGTCTGTGACAGATTGTTTTGTTAGATAGAAACTCAATAGTATGAATTATTATTTTTCTCCCTACGACCTTATCCATTGATTTTAAATTTGAATTTAATGTTAGCATTTTTTTTTCTTCTTTGTACCTATGCCAAACACTAAACTATAGCGTATGGTCGAAGTCGTACCTTCATTTGCTAATTATTGGGTTTATGGCTAAATATAGTCACCATCATAACGCACTCAACAAAATGATCGACAAATGCATCTCCCCGTCACTAGTCAACCCTTTCCCCAGTCCGCGGCCTGCAGCCCGGGGCCCAGGGCGCAACGAAACAGTTAACTAAATTAAAGTGAGTGTGAAGACCGCTGCAGGGTTAACTATTCCATTTCGTTTATTGCGCACAGCTCTGTTAACCCTTCAACCCGTTAATAAAGATATAGAGGCCTATTAACTACGACTTAAGTTTACTTTTATAATCATCCTTAATTCCTTATAGTTTCTTAATATCCGAAATATTATAATGAGTTCGGATATTAATGCGGATCTAAGGAGCTTTTAACAACACTTAGGTTAACATGATTCACGTAATTAGCAATTGAAGATAGTGGTCATAAATTACTTTGAGATGTATAAGAAGCCCGTGATAGTTTATGCTTGAATTAAATATTGCAACTTTACCCAATAGTCATGCGTCTGAAAACTACAAGTTTTTATTTTCTCTTACTCACTTGGCCTTACACTATGTTACTGATAAATGACCGGAAAGTTACCAAAGGACAAGATGTTACACTTTTATGTGATTACCCAGATAATTACGTGCAAATTATAGAAGGGAACGTTTTACAAACAAAAAGGTATAAAGCAGCTGATGTCACAACTTCTGCGGGTACTAATTACCTATTATAGCATATAGGTAGGTATTAATTCTATACAAGTTTCGAAATCTTATACTTTTATTATTCACGTACTTATTTTAGTACAATTATAGGCAGGTAAACCCAGACGTCTTCAAACATCAGAATAGATTCGAACTCAACCCTTTCAAATTCGTATGTTTTATGTATTCGAATCAAAATATCTAAAATGACACACGGTTGATGATACTGAAAGCTTCATCGGAATTGTTAATGTCAACACGGTTGGATCTGCGGATATTTTGTTTTCGGTGGCCATCACTACGACCCGCCTGTGTTACCTCGGACGCCTTGATATCCGTACTGTCGGATACCGTGAGTAAAGTGACACGCAACGACATTCGATAATGGATTTTATTTTGATCGGTCATTTATTTACATAAATACATAAAACATTGTCATTTGCGGAATGGAACGTGTCATATCGATATGCCATTACCCAGTCTAGCCAGCTAAAGTGTGTAATTTTAGAAATTGACGGAAATGTTTTAACCAATAGTCTGATGGAGCTCGATCGAACTTTCAATTAATTCAAAAATATTCGTCTGTTGCGTCCAGAAATAGTCTGTCCAAATGTAGACATTAAGTAATAATTGAACAAAATTGTTGGAACACGTCTTTTTACGGCCCACATTTTTACGAGGTTTTCGTCGTAATCACCAATAACCTTAATCAGTAGCTAATACAATCTGCTCCCGCGTGGGTAGAGATGACACTAAAACGGTACTTGGAGAAGAAGCACCCGTTCACCTACATTACAGAAGTACGACGGTGTGCGGCACTCTCGCGGTCACACTCGTTGACCTCGGAGGGTTAAGTGACTCTCGCCACTAGAGGTAAATCCGTTTATTATTTGTTTTCTATTAACCCTGTGATAAGACGAGAGTATAAAATTTTATTACAACTGCAATGAAATAAGGTAATGTCGGTATGCGGCGGCGCTTCTGTCATCGACGCCATCTTGGGTATTTTGCGAAATGATCGGGAAATATTCATAAATAAAGATGATATTACTTTCCAATGGAAAGCGTTGTGGTGTTATTACAACGTATTTTACGCTCTAGGCCTAGATATAGGGAGTTTTGAAGGTGATAAGCAAAGTGTCTTCCAAAAGGCGTCGGAATTAATTTATATTGGTTTTAAAGTCTTGCAAGTAGTTGCTTTCTTACTCATAGATAATACTCAATTACACTAATGAATGATCTTTAGTAATTAGGGTACCTACTGTACCCAGATTCTTAACAGAAAAGGCTACATAACTTGTATAGGTATAGATCTGTTCGTAGTTTGATATTCGGCATCTAGGCAGTAGGGCAGTGAGTACAAGGAAAAGGAGTCTGGTCTGAAGGTCGTCACGACCGCACTGAGATCGCCTGACTACTACGTAGGTAGTGATACCTACTGCACCAGGCAATCAGATATATAAGAACAGATTTGACTATGTAGTAATATTGTGTGTGTATGAAGTAGTAGTAGCAGTAAACACTGACTACAACGTAAACACGTAGGAGTCAGAGGTTCAGTGCATGTGTCAGGGGTGGTTGGTAGCAGCTGACTGAGAGTTGCCGAGAATCTAGATAAATGGCTGATTGCTGATTGATGATTATGTTGGAAGTTTTATAAAGCTAATACGGTGTTGCTTTCCAGAATAGCCTTAAATGGGGAACATGCCATGTTTTACTGAACCTGGTGAGCCCAAGCATAATACCATAGCGGACAGGTGGGACATTGGATATGCTTACATGCCAGTGCTAAGTTTTTTGTATACTAACCAATCAATGGACTCTGTATGAAATATGATATTTCTTTTTTATTAGGTATTTTAAAGAAGTAATAATAGTAGAGGAAGCTATTAATATAACTTCAGTTAGGTTCTCTATATATAGCTTACTTTTAAGGGTTATTTAAAAACGGTTATTTTCTTATTTGCATTCTGATACAGGTAATGATCGCATTCCTAAACCCCTAGTCGACACAAGTAGCCAATTAAATTTAAATTGTTTTTTAAATGCGTGTGTAGGGGACCTAGATTAGATAATAATTAACGTAGAATACCGGCAATACTTATCCACTTCACTTGATAGGCCTTTAAGAAACTTAACATGCAAATAGCGTTATGGACTGTTAATGATAGTTCAACTTTGTCTATTCAGTTATCGGTAGATCTAGAGGTAGTAGTGTATGACCATGTATGGAAGAAACGGGTAATTGAATAGGGGACTTTAGGTGACTATTATTATGGAAGTAAAGATATTTAGCTCCTTTGTATGACAGGAAGTTTTTATAGCAGTTTGCCTAAGATCATAGGACCTTATATTTTTTATAAGTTATGACATTCTACTACATAAGCTACCGCCTGATAAGTAAAGGTCACGAACAATCAGTTATTAGTTCACTTTTACATTCATGTTAATAAGGCAGGACATTTAAAAGAAAATAACACAGCATAACATTGTAGCACGCACGTGGCATCAACGTCGCCACAAATAACCAACGTAGCAAAATCTAGATCGCAACAAAAACAACCACAGCGCCATCTATCCCGACAGCTGCGAACTAACTGAAAAAAATCCTGCATCGCGATATGTATCTGATATGATTTCCGTGCGATTTGAACATATACAACAGTCCGAATATCAACTATAGGGCAGTTGCCTACCAGACACAACAACAGTCTGATCGGAGGATCCTCCTTTTTTAATGGAGGTTTGCGGGACTTTACTCTCCATACCTCCTTATTAACTAACATATAATAGACTTTTACTTCTGGGCACAGGCCTACACTTTGTAGGAGGATTAAATTATTTTAGAAAAAAAACTTTTTAAATTTAAATCGCCGCCCGAAAAGTACATATTATTACAGACCTAGCTTCTGCCAGCGGCTTCCACCGCGTAAAAGTCGAAAGTTATCCCAAGGGAACATACGCTCGAGAATCTAGGTATCCTTTAACCTATTCCAAGAAATAACCTGCCAGTGTGACAAATTTTATTTAAATCCATAGCCGAGGAGACAGAATGATGAAAGATTGACAGATACAGTTACTTTCGCACTTATAATATGGGATATTTTTAAATGCACATCTGTATAATTTTAATGCATACCAGAAAAAATAATGCTGTGCAAAAAATCCCAATTGATTAGAAAACATGTCTTACAAAAAAAAACTAAAAAAATCATCCAAAACGAGATGACCTTATTATCGAATTCACACCAAAAATGTGGTTCATACATCGGATTTATGATTTATAAAACAAAAATACGAATTGTTTATCAAAAATACTAACTTGCACTCTAAATTGCACTTCCCTGAAATAGCAGGTGGTTATCATGGTTACAATAGTAGCCGGTCATTGGGCACCCCGACTCGGACAGGTTAGGTTAGAAGTTAGTCTTCGTGGTTATTTTTTTTAAACCACCCAGAAATATCATTAGCCAAATATTCGTTCAGTAAAACAGTTCTGCAAATACCATTAAACAGTATATCTAATATGATTTATTTGGTGTGCATAATTTGTGTGCAAGTCAGTATTTTTGATTTAACTTTGAAATATTTTGTTCGAAAAAAGGGAAAATACAGATATCGATTTAATTACATGCCTTATAATATTAGTATGGAGTACCTTCACGCAGTACACAAGTTTCCCTACCCTTTTTGTAAATGATCTCGAAGACACAAAAATGTTACAACACATTTGACACCAGACGCTATAAACATTAGACCCCAAATACCCCACAACAGGAAGTACCTTGACACAGCACCGTTAACTGTTGCTGCACATCCAAGGAGTATCGATTCAACCCACTTTCAAACGACACGACACAGTGGCTCATGGCTCATGGCTGCCCCTCCCACGACAAGACACGCCATCACAAAGACATGTTCTTGCTGTCACAGTAGCTGGACTACTTAGTCGGGAACATCGGTAGTTTTTACATGTTTGACTTCCTTCAAATGACCTAGAATATCTTCGGTTCTTTAGACGCTTTATTAGTGTTTGACAAATCAAGAGCCTTGAAAAAGATACCAATTTTCAATCTTCCGTAATGAAAACCGATGATGTGGTCGACGAAGGAGCACGTTTGCCTAGAAGAAGCCTATTCACTCTTGACTTGAAGAATCTCACTGCTAGGGAATGACTTCAACTTCCTTCTTCCTGAACACTCGCTTTTTGTCTCCAGCTTGCTCCAGCCAGATTTTTTTTTACATCCGTCGTTTCTTATCCGTCAATAAATCCAAAGTTAGCAACCATAGATTAGGAAAAAAAAAGCGAGGTTTACCGTAGACTGAAATGAACCTGGACAATTTCAGAAGCAACCGTTTCTAGACAAACTTTCATACAATCAACGATCCTATATAACGTTTTTCAACTGATCAAAAACCTGTATAACCGAATATCCGCCGTCACCGCCGTCACCTTCGCACGACCCACGCAAGGAGCACGCGTCGCCTCAGTTTTTTCCCGGTAGTTAAAGGTTAATAGAAAGTTGGTAAAACAATGGTCGGCCACAATGGGCATTGTGTGGCGTGTTGAGTCACGATGCCTGGCCCACGTTGGCCCGCGACGCGTTGGTGTCTCTTACTTGTCACTTGTATGTGCTTTTCATGTTTTGAGTGTCTATGTGTTTGGAGGAAACGGGAATAAACCGAAAACTGTGCTCCTAACCTTCGACACAACCTTTCAAAGTTACTGGAGTTTTTGTGGGAAAAACCCATTAATGGTTTTTGTATAGCAAAATTTTGTTTTGAGACAATTTTTGGAAGTAGACTAGGAAGAAGTTGCAAGAAGGCGTCTGTTTGGAAGTTTATGGATCCCTAAAGCAAAACCGGAACCGGAATTTTTAGGTTGAAAAAATTCAACCCAAAAATCCATTCATATCATTTAACACCATAGCAACAGCAATCAATCCAATATGACCAATCAATCAACCATCAAACTGTATGTACCAGGTAGTTTATTGTATAACGCGTTATAGCTATAACTAATATATAACGAGTTATAACTATAACGAGTACTTCGGTAGCTGTCGATCTATCACTTGTTTACACTATAAAAACGAGCAATTATTCATCGAGTGATCAACTACCTATCGATGATTGGATCGACTTTAGAGGTGTTTTACACTAGTACGATGTAGTAAAGTTACTGAGAGAAATGGTTAATGACGAGATGAGGAGATTGGTAAACTATGTAATTCAGTCATTAATTATCAAGTTTTTTAAGCTAAATTAATAAAACGGTTAACACAATTACCTACGTATTACCACGTATCGTTATACCTACAAGGCTAATGATTTTCCTTAAAAGTTTCCTCAGTCCGCCTCCTCTTAAATTTTCCCTACTTTCAAGTAAGGCACAGAACAAGCTACAAACTACCTAAGTGTATAATCCGCCTAACAACAGATGAGCATGCAAGGCATGTTATTTAAAATGAACAACTGATAGATCGCTCATTGTTCGCTGACCACCGGGCACCGGTGGCTGATCACTGATCAGCTCAGCGATCAGCTGATCAGCCTGCTCATTTGTAACCTTCATGCCGATAACTGATAAGTAGTGTTAATTACTACCACTGGAACAAAAAGTTAATAAGGTGTAAGCCTGAATTAAATGTAGGTATTATGGGGAACACCTACAATTTGATGATGGGGTGAACTTATTGGTAAACATTGCCAATAAAACGAATTATTATCAAGCCTTCTACAAAATTAAACGTGTGAAAAAAACAAGAAGAAAAGATGATGATAGATGGTGTTTTTGGATCATCAATGGGTGAATAGTGGGCCGGTTTCAAAATTAAGTATTTTGAGTTAATAACGCGTCAAACCCTATAGCACCAAACTTTGACAGGTTTCCAGGATGAAGAAGTTTGACAACAACTTAACTTTAATTTCTTAATTCAGAAAATGAGGGTTGGACACATGATTTTTACTTTACCGGATCGGGAATTACGTCCATGCAAAAACTCCATCAATGAAATGTATCGCTGCCTACCAGTTGTAGGCGGCTAGGGATCATTCCGATCATAAATTAAGCAGTGATAATAATTGAACAGCTACAATAACGTATTGTTGTAATCTTCCTCCGTAGTCCGCTCGGCTGCTGCCAATGTTTATTGTGGAGCTCTCATCTAAACAGTATGTCCGCTGAATAACTAACTACGCTGTATTTTACAATGATTTATTTAAGTGTGTTTTTGTGTATCGTATTGTTATTTCTTCATTGTTTAATTTAGGTAAATTTATAAAAGGGAAACTCACGGACTGACATATCCACGCACAACCGTAACTGCTGGAACTAGGAACATGTGAGCAGGGATTTCTCTAAATTCAACCTGGGGAATTCCTACAAGAGGGTGAAAAGCGGGAAATTCTTTCGTACTAAATCTGCGCTGAGGAAGTCGCAGGCGTAGTGCTAGGAATAAATAATTGTTTAATCAAAACTTTTCTAATCCTTTAATCATGTAGGTTAATCTAATGTTCCTCTGGTTGTATTCCTCGCTATTTACTAATGCAAAATAACAAACTAATTTATTAAAACAACTACTTAAAACTTAGTTAATTACACACTGCTGATCACCGTATCGATATAAATAAATTTTATTATAAACAAATAGCAGCTATATTCTCATTACGCCAAAGCGCATGCGTTGTCAGTCAATCATAGACGTTTTTGTCGGCTACGAATGACCCCGACCAGCCACACAAAATACAGACAGAATGTTAACTGCGTACTAATATGGGAGAGTGGTAGCTCTAAGGAAACGGCCGCAACTTGCGAGTTGTAGGTCGTAGATTTGATTCCAGTTAAAAGTACTAAACTGTATTTTTTTTTTGTAATTAGAGCTTTGTAACCTAGAACTAAAAATTCAAAGACATTGAGCCCGCCAAGAGAATTACTGTTTTACAAAGAACTGAACTGAACTGAAACTGCTTATTATGCTAACATCGGTAACAATAGTATTTTTCTATACCTACACACGCAAGCAACTGAAGTTGAATGATAGAAAAGCTGCATGCAACGCCATAGCGACTACATGTGACAAACGCATGCATATAACTGATCGCATGTTTAAGGCAGTTGGTGGGCCTTCTGTTATTACTTTTATAAGGACATAGTGGTAGCTGTCAGAAGTCGTTGGCTATTGTCGACAAAAAGCGTCGATAAATAGCCGCTGTCGATCGATAGGTGCGAATAAATAAATACAACCATTTAATATGGTCGAGCGGATACTCGATCTTGGTTCAATTGAATGGGTCGAACTGATCTTAATAAAAAGTAGCTAGATTGCAATTGTTTTGTTAGATTGTTATTAATGTTTGTTTGTCAGCATGAAGTCTAGTTAATTTTTTGTTAGGCCAAAATAAAATTGGATGCTACCTATATAAAATGTAATACAATATCATATTTCGCTGATTATTATACTCGTATGTAACCGTCTCTCTGAAAAACAAAGGTCTCTTGTTATTACAAGAGGCCTTTGTTTTTCGGTGAGATGTTTTTTATTTCTACTATTAATAGGCACGCGTTTCACCTGATGATAAGCGATGATGTGGTCGAAGATGGAGCCCGCTTGCTGGTTTTTTTTACTCAATTAGCGTTTTCGGTCTTTGGGCATAACATGTGTAAAAAAATCTTCATCAGCAAACGTCCCAGTTGGTTAGAGTGATTATCACTCCTATTGAAGACTTCAGCCTTATTTATAAAAAAAGACTTGTTACAAAATGATTATTTTAAATACTGATGCACATTCGGAAAAATCTCTATAGTAGGTAATAGAGAATCTGCTAATATACTTTTTAAACTAATCATAATTATGGTAAGAAAGTGTTTATGGATTTAAGGCCTTTCGAAGTTCATGCTGCAAAAGACAATAAATGTCATAGAAAAGTAGCGCAACCAACACATGGTTATAAAACACTTTGGTAGAGGAAAGCCTTTTCCCAAACCTTACAAATATGTCCTCATTATCCTGTAGAACACATAACATGTCAATAGCAGTTACCCAGGGCCGCCCAGGGGTGATACTTGAAGAATGGCCGGGGAAGGTGACCATGGTGTGTGGTAATTGTTTCCTACCGTCTCACCGCGCTGGGGCTGGCTGGTGCCGGGATAAATCACTGTAAATCAGATAACTCGGGAATGAAAGTGTGAGATGCTAGGCAGATGGACTCTGCGGTCGCTAGGGGTGGCCACTGAAGACGCTTTTTGCGTCTTTGATTTGTTCTAAGACGTTAGAAAGGAAAGAAGAAAGAAACACAGAAACTTCTTTATAATTCTGCCAGAAAAGTCGCACAAAACAAGCTACTTAATAAGAATATCAGGTATATTTTCCTCGCTTAATGTGGACAATTTTCTCTCTAAATTAAAGCATGTTGACAATCATGTTGTTGTGCTATTTTATTTAATAGTTGTGTTATACTAAAATAGAGAGTTTTGAATTGTTGAGATTTTGATCAAATATGACATTTGATTTACTTACCTAATTTATTATTTTTATGTATGTATCTACACTTTATTGAACACCAAATTTAAAAACACATACAGAAAATTTAAAAAGAAAGAAAGAAAATTTAGTTTATTGGCATTAAAACACGCAAGAGAAACACCTTAAAATTGAACAAAATTACAAAATTAATAACGCCAAAAGGGTCTCAGCTCAGCATTATGCCAGAACCAACCAACCCAACAACACACAATACAACATACAATTGGCGGCCTTATCGCATTCCGCGATCTCTTCCAGGCAACCTGGTATGGATATAGCCTGGAAAAGAAATGGGGTTGCACTTTTACAATTATTAAAATTATAACGAGAAAGGAATCACATGACAGGTAGTGTTAGCTTCTAGAAAATATGTTACAATATGGTTACATATATTTTTTGTATTCTGTGCTATCAATTGTTTTAGACAAATACTTAATCAGTTTGTCATAATTCTCAATTATGACTGACAGTAGGTTAGTTATGGACTTAGATTACTTGTTGTAACCTTTACCTAAGAGTTGCAAAGACCGCTTGTTTCGAGGCCCCTCAAACTTCAAGCGTAAGAAGGATGTTAAGGCGGGCGGACACTGGTTGCAAGACAAAAGGTGGGCGGAAGCGGATTACTGACCAATGAGGGAAACATAGGGGATGTAATTGAGATGGATATCTCATTGTGACATCCGGAAGAGAAAAGAAAACTGTCTAACAGGTAAGGTAGAACTAGGTAATGGTAGGCAATTTGCAAACAATTGTATTCAGTGCATTGTTATAGCTTGTAAGATCTTAGATATAAACATGATGCTAATCGAAACAAGAGTAAATATACGTGCTCAGTGAGTGCTTACTAGCGGGTAGGTAATCACTCACTGAACATATTACATTAATTGCACACGCTGCATTAACGTTGCGGTGATTCTATCGAAAGATCTAAGTTCATTTACTTAACTACATATTTATATCTGTCGTAGGATAATTTGATACTTCGAATCTTCGCGGAAATCCTAGGGGTTTTGCGAAAACGCGGATAATTAGACATAGGCGAAAAATTATCAATTAGGGCACCCCGACTCGGACAGGTTAGGTCAGAAGGGGATGGCGGGGTCAAGTGAGCGAGCGTAGCGAGCGAACAGACCCCGCCATCACCTTCGTGGTTATTTTTTTTTTCGCAAAAATCCTGACTTTGTCCAGTAAGATTTGATAATTTTTCGCCTATGTCTAATTATCCGCGTTTTCGCAAAACCCCTAGGATTTCCGCGAAGATTCGAAGTATCAAATTATCCTACGACATATCTACCAAACATAAATACGTAACCTTGTAGGTAGTTATATTTTCGAGCCGTTTGGGGTTGAAACTCTTGGGTCGTGGGGTCCGAGTGCTCATTACTTGTTTAAAGATCTGTCAAGACGCTTAGTTGACACTTCGCGTGACCCTAGGGCTGGTTTTTACCTCGGACAAAGGATAAGCATTGCCATACAACGTGGCAATGCTGCCTTTTGGGTACATTACCAGTGGCCAGCGATACGGAGGAATTTTTCGACGCCATGTTTTAGATTACTTTTAGTTGAGTCTTTTATTTAAGTGTGTGTATATAGTTTCCTTTATAATAAAGCTTATCAAATACGTAAATATGTATATAAAAAACAAGATACACTTAAGCGTCGAAGTACTCCTCCACATCGCTGTCAAATGGAAACGTGCCTAGAAAACTGGCAGCATTGCCACGTTGAATGGAAATGCTAATTGTTGGGCAAAGAACGGCATACGTTGTTATTTCCTGTTAAAAAATAGTACATTACTAGTATCAACTCTCTATAGATCATTTTTCCTCTTCAATCAGTCATTAGGTACTTAAAGAAGAACGGAACCAAACCAGGACTTCAGGTGTGTTACCGTCCCAGCGTTAAATCTAGGCCGGATTTAGCTGCCAAGTTCAGTACCCACGTCCCCAAGGAATTTTCGTTCTTATCAACAAGTCAATAATGGTTATAATGACGTGGTCATTTATACCGCTAACAGCCGGTCCGGACCGGACGGCGGGCGGCGCAAATCTCGTGGGCGGTTGAATTTGTGGCTGATTGCCGCTTTTTGCACACTTATTGAATACGAGGCCCTACGGGATTATATGGGGATTTTATATCTACCATCGGTGTTTATAAGGTTTTCTTAGTGAGGCAGTTTTCCATGGTTAAGTCACTTGTTGCGTAACGCTAAAGATTTCACATGAAGAATAAATAGTTGGGAATAAATTGTAACGAGACTGCTAATGCTGATGAATTCATTATTCTACAGCATCTAATCTAAATGACATTGTTCTTTTACCAGTCGATACACACTTAATCCACCTTATTCAAAAGGATCAATCAAGTTGAAGCAAGCGAAATAGCTTCTTTTACTACGAACAGAACCAAAAATCGTTGCAACATTTGTTGAACACCGAACACCGACAGCCCACAATCCCACATGTCATCCACTTCACACTCCACCGATCCTAAAAGCCTTAACTTTCCTAAACGTCCGCGGTTTAAGAGGACGCTGCAAAAAACAAATGAATCAATTACCACCGGATGCCAACAAAAACGCGGGGCATTTCGCCCGCCACTAATGTAACCTCTAATTCCGCTCATTTGCTGGGCATTTGCAGGCATTTTGCTGGGCATTTGTAGCGCATTTGCCATCGGTTTTGCGGGCAGGCCGTTTTTTACAGCGCTCAGCTCAATACGCCTGCGGTTAGAGCGTGTGTCATTTGTTAGAGTTGTTTGTGGTGGCTACCTTTTTGTGGTCACTGTGGTGTGTTCGACAAGTTTCGTTTTTAGAGTTTTTGTACAATGTTGTTTGTTCGTCTCGTTCAAACCAGAGTGGCGCAAGTAGGCCTTTGTGTTATGTTTGTTGTGTCTATTAGGTACGAAGATTTTCAATGAAACATTTTCAGACTATTCTTGTATTACACTCCAGAGTCACCATGTTTTCATCCTGAACTTACACCTAAATATACCTTACTCAACACCAGCGCACTAATTAAACAAACACACATTATCAAAGCACACACCATAAACAATACAGCAAACAAACTTAATTCCGAGCAACACAATAAATATGAAACCGAGCTCCAACTTTAAACAGTGCCATAAATACGGTCGCTCGTAAAGAGGAACTAGACCTGAAAGTTTGCGCGACCAGCGCATAAATCATACAATCTAACCCTCGCCTGAGGATTCCGGGAGTGTATGAGAACCTCCCCCATATGTCACTTCGGTCAAGCAGCCGCTATTTGTCTTGCAAAAATTCGGAGAAACATGTGAGGAATGTGTTGTCCCCTACGTCCGACTGGAATGTGTAGGGTTACACCTCGGCGATGTTGTGCCAAGATTAAAAGTTGGGTTATTGACAAGAGGAACAGACAGGCGAATAGTTTTGTGGGTTTCAAGCTTTGAGATAAATAAGTTCGCGTGGCTGTGCTTTTCATTCTCATAGTGTTTTCTGTTTTTGAAGATATGTTTTTGTTTCCTAATAGCTACAACCTGGGAGTGTTTGAGTGAATAAGTTACGTCTAAGCGAGCGTGCTCTTTCGTTGACCACGTCATCGCTTTCCATCAGGTGTGGTAGTGGCCAAAAACGAGTCTGTAAATAAAGTGTGTATTGTGTTTTTACGCGGTCTAGTTCCAGCACGCCGACCTGCCTATGCAAATACGTGCCTCCACAAACCTAACATCCCAATCGACAGAGTACCCAAAAATTTCCATCCCCTAACATTATTTTTCATTTTATAGGAAAGACAAATACTTTACAAATCAAAGTCCAAGACGTTGGGCTGAATAAATTGCGCCGCAGCCCAGCTCCCTGATTGCGGCTACGTCAATACACACAGAAAGTAAGACAAATAGACAAACAGAGCAACAGCGGCTCTGTGTACACACTCCTTACGGGACGCTTGTCGGTGAAATCTTGCGAATACTTTCGGATACAGACTCGACATTTTGAATATTGTTTCAAAGAAAGTTTTAAGAATAAATGCTGATGGTTATTGGTGTGACCTTCAGCTAATGTGATTATGATTTGCTTGCCTATGGTTGGTGTTGCAAAAAGCTTGCAAAGGGTAGTTCGTGCCAGCTCTGTTACTTCTTGACATACCAGAAAAATAGCGTTTAGCGAAGCCACTGAAGTGAAATCATCGAGACTTCAAATGTAGAACGAAGCTATACTATTTCACTTGTTTTAAGATAACTAGCAAAAATATCAAAAGTAAATAAATAATAATATACCGAATACACGGCTGGTTTTTTAATCTAGTAGGTACCTAAGATAAGATTCAAATTCAGCATAGGTTAAACTATAGCAGGAACCTGACCTGGTTACTGGTTTTCCCAGTATACATGTGAAGAACAGCCCCAACATTACGGCGTGGCAGTCAGTCGGCGGCGCGGGTGTGACCGCAAGTCGCGGCCCAAGCGGCCCAACTAATGGGCCGCAAACGGGCCGCAGTTAGCACCCGCGAGGAACATCTACTGAGGAAGTTTATTATGTGTTTATATGTAATAATGATGCACATTGAGGCTGGGTTTGTGTTTAGTCTAGTGGTGGCAATCATTTGTTGATTCTTGGGACATGGTTTTAGAAATCTATAATAATCTATGCATCATTTAAGGCCCCTTTTTGAGTATATGGCATGAAAACCAAACCCTATGTATAATTTATACTCCAATGTCGATAGGTCTTTATTACCTAGAAATTGTAATCGTATTTAGTCTTTCCTTATGAAATTTTAGATCACCCTGAACTATAATAACTTCGGTTTGACTTGGAATAATTATTTTAAATAAAGAAATATTTACAGTTTTCGGCCACCGTCAACCGCAGACTGAAGACTAGAACTGCATGTACTTACATCAAATTTTAATAGTGATGCCATGTGTGATGCAGAATGGAAGCTCAAGTACAATGGTACTTTGGAAATATAACTGGTAATCATTTGCACACATTTTCGCTCTCTATAGACACTGTTATTTAAATAGGCTCAACAATTTCCACAACATATCTATCAACTAATAGGACCGTTTTTAAAATCGGCTCAGCGTGCAGGTGGCGTGTCCGTTCCGGTCCGGCGTCCGGTACAATCCGATCGTATTTGCGTAAGCCGGCCGCCGTCCTAATCCGCTCCGGATTATTGACGAGACGTCCAGCGACCACACTTATTAGTTGAGGGTTCGAGCCATAACATACTAGCGGACATTGAGCTTGTAACATGTTATTTTGATCAGTCCTATTATAGGCTGAATGATAGCAGGATATTTCTGTTGGAATGAAAGTCATGTGTCTCTTGATCAAGAATAGTATGAACTTTCGCGTTTTTTAACTTCGCAGTAAATCAAGATTATTGTCTATCCTATGTCTTATATTTTTACAAGCTCCAAAACATGTCGATTATCCTTGTTCCTCCAAGTTTTAAATATCAGTGTCTGGTACTGTACTGCTATTGATTAATAGCAGTTGTAGACAAAGATCAAACAAGTTCTAGTGAGTGCTGCGTTTCGTCTGGTAACCTCTCTCGTCTGTGGCTCGGCCCACTCTTGTCTAAGACGGTGGTACAGCCAACAAGCAAGGGTCAGCCGAGGCAGGCCAATTTGCTTTGTCCTTACTCACCTCGGATAACGCTCTATTATACCGAGACCTTTGTGTCTCTAGTTTAGAGCCATTTTCATTGGCTTTCTCTAAATGCCTGTTGGCGATAGTTGCTCCTCAAATTGGGGCTTTGATGATTTGGGAGAAAGGGATAGGATTAGTAAGATCTCCGAAGTGCATGATTGTAATTTCTAGTATAGACGGTGTTAGTAAATCCTCCGTATTTGTTGCGATCTAGGTAGTTAAAACGAGAGAAAAGAAAGTAAAAGCATTTGTTGCTGGCTGGCAGGCTGTCCATCAGGTGCTCATACCTCATACATCAAATAAAAAGTAAGTCATTTAAAAAACATTGCGTGCGCCTCACGGCTGTGCCAAATAGGTTCAGCAATGTTGTCAGAAAGATGCTGTCCAACGCTGGTCTTCCGTTGAACCTTTGTGTCCGATTACATTTGTGTATGTATGTTTTGTAAGCAATAAAGAATAAGAAGCAGAAGAATTGAGTGATGATGAGTGACGGAGCATACGGTTTCAATCATAATAAAGAACTTTGATAAATAAATAGCAGTAGTAGCTTTGAGTCGATTGAGGAAATCTATCTAGCACAACGAAGCGAAGCATCGCAATTTGCTGGATTTGTATGTTCATTTTACTAACATAACTCTCTTAATCACCTTAAGAACACAGGAACTTAAAACATGATACTAATTAATTACCGACACAGCTTGTGTAGCAATTTGTGTCATAGACTTACACAGACTCGATATTTTTGTACCCAGTAGCTAATGTCTCAAACATTTTGTAGGTAAGTAATTGTCATTTCCTGTACCATGTTTTTTTTTCTTATTACATTCTATGGTCACCTGTAATTAAAGGTATTCGCAGCCACATATTTGAGCTTCGTACCTACTTAACGTGTTTGAAACGTGCATCCGCTGTTAATATCCTTTTATTGCAATAAGTTATAAGAAGTCAGGTTTTTTTTGTTTCTCAGGCTTGTAGAAAAATGTCTAGAACATGATAAATGAATATCTACGTTCTGCTCTGTCATACATGCCAATATTAAGGACACAATATACCTATGCCCTTTTTATGTAGTAATTGGCAAATATTTCCCAACTGTTGCTTTTTTAGGGCTCCGTTTCGCTGTATGCCCATCCGTCCGTCTGTCACCAAGCTGTATCTCATGAACCGTGATAGCTAAACCGTTGAAATTGTCTCAGATGATGTATTTTTTTTGCTGCTATAATAACAAATGCTAAAAAAAGAATAAAATAAATATTTAAGTGGGGCTCCGATACAACAAACGTGAATTTTTTGCCGTTTTTTTTATATGCAAATATACAATGCTACGGAACCCTTCGTGCGCGAGTCCGACTCGCCCTTCGCCGGTTTTTTTTTAAATACTTTGTGCGCGAACGCAATAAAATTGATTGTTCAATATGTATAACAGTGATGGAGGATAATGAAAAATTTAAATTAAATCTTTAAACTAAAGAAAAACCTACCAATACAAATGTTATTGCAAATATTCAGTAGTAGATAAACGCTGACATTTAATCGAAGAAGATCGAGTAGCTTCAGAGAGTAATGTGAAGGGACGCTTCCAAGGGGCGTAATGATGTCCCGGACAACTCTTTGGCACGAGAGCATCAGTAGCATGTACATAGAGCTGTTAATTCGATAACAGTTTAACGGTTTGGACACCGGCCCTATAGCAATATTAATTTTATAGGAGGATCGCAATGTGAAACTACTTTCTCTCTTTGTCAGTACGTACTCTGTAATCTGCAAGGTGCACCACAAACTAGCCCGGAGCGGTAATTGCATTTCATTTTACGTTTACACTATCAATATTATCGTTTTACTTACTTTATAGTTGTCAACATAGCCTTTCCGGTATTAAAGCATTTAATGGACACTATTAGCGAAGAATATTACTTTCTTCAATTAGTATGAGCCGATTAATGGGAAGGCTCTTCACTTGAATATCCTTTTCAGGAAGAAAGAAAGTTAATTATTAGGCATTTTGTTTTATTTGAACGATGCGGTCGGTGTGATTTAATTACATAGTAGGTATGCACTTAAATGATAATAATCTAGTAGGTATGTAAATACGCTGCGATCTGATTTTTTATTATAATTATTGAGATAGACGCTTTTGATGCTTCGTTTAAGTATTTTCTATATTTGTTAGTTTTTCAAAATGTCCATCCTGGGAAAAATGCCTTTCTAAAACATATCTTACCTGCCCTTTACGAGAATAGAAGTTGTTTTCATTAACCGACTTCTATTTGTATTACAACTTCAGAGCTTAAAAACGATAAAAAAAGATATTAATATTTTATTTCCAAACAAACTGAAATTAATGATTGTCGGTAACATCAACTCTCTAAGCATGTAACGCTTCACTATTTTCTCTAAAAAAATGCGGGTAGTAGTAAGTGCGAAGCTGTGACATGTGACCCCTGGGCCAGCCGGCAATGTATCTGATGACCGGGCGGCGGTTATCAGGCCGTTTAGCACGATATGGCCAGCACTGTTTATTGCACAGTTTCAGTAGACTATCTAGAAGTTATACTTAGGATATTTGTCTTAGTTTTGGATGTTAGTATATTCTATAAAATCTACAGATTTCAATCAACGATGTTACGAAGATAATCAGGGATTTTTGCAATATGTAGTATTTCTCATTTTATTAAATTAGTTCGTTCTGCTGACTTTCTCATAACCATAACAACAACCGTTTCAATAACAGACGGACATCGGATAGTTAATACTAAAATAAAATGTAATATTTTTGTACTGAGCTATGTTCGTTTAGGGCAAACAACAAAGGACATAAATACTTATCTACATGTCAACAAAGAAAATACACTTTTCATAGTAAGCTACGTGCAAAAACAGTTTCTTAGGTCTTGCCGTTAGACAATGTAAAGACAGTCAAGTCACATTACGTCTATCTCCAAAACAAACACGAATAAAAGAGTTGGAAGTCTCTCAAAAGTTCGGACACCCCCGGGGTCGTTTATGGCGATCGGTTGGCATCTGATAGCCGCCCTTGTGCCTCCTGAACCCCTGAAGATGTGTTATCATTTTATTTAGGACTTTTAAAAGGAGTCGTTCCGGTAGGGGTGAAGGATAAAGTTCATGCGTGTAACGGAATTGTACTTTCTTTTTAGTGGATGGCAAAGTATTAGTCATGTGTTTTTAAGTCTAGGATCTATTTCGATACAGTGTTCGCATATTGTAGACTTGAATAGTACCTACAGTAGGTACCTACGTGAAAGTATACAAATTTCCTACAGGGTTATATGAGTGGGATGTTTCTTATTTAGATAATATGTTTTCGCAGTTAACAGTTATGGCGATGTGCCCATTGAAAACTGTAACTGTCATTGATGCGGCTTATATTATTTCTTAGTGGTAAATTCTTAGCTAATGCTATTGTATAGTCCCCGGGTCAGGTTTGTTTGAAAGCCTAAAATATGACCAAACCTTTACCCTCGCTTTCAGTCAAAATGGCGGCGATAAATAAGCCAGTTATGATCTACTTGTGAGCAGTCTAGTGTCGACATGTCCTCATCGGCCGGCTCGGCTAACAAACTGAGTTAACTGCGTCGTAAACCTCTAGCTTGAAACGTAGGAGGGCCCTACAATACCAGCGATACTAGCATGTGATGGGAAGTTGCAGAATATCCAGTCTTAGTATAATTCATAGGTACTATTAATAGTAAGTTTATATTACGAAGGTAACTCTGTCCGTCTATTTGTTACGTGTTCAAATCTTAACAGTTGGACAGATTTGAAAATGAAACTGGCACATGAGTAGGATATGATTTGGAATAGTACATAGACTACTTCTTATCCCGGGCGTATGTTCCCTAGGATAATTTTCGACTTTATCGCGAGCGAAGCCGCTGGCTGAAGCATGTACTCGCGAGAAAATCAATTTTGAACATTGAAGAACAGCAAAATAGCAAAATGAAGCACCCACAAAGCACTGCAGTTGAAGAATGATCAGGATTATTTTTACATACTAACAATGTCATGGTTTCCGAAAAAAAAAATTTTTAAGGATGTGTAAATCATCAAACGACTCCTTCCGCTCTGGAGCAGAGGGGAGTGTCAGACTCTTACTGACTAAAACCTATCCGTGTTCCTTCTAATGCCCTTTGCGTTCCAGGGTCGCGGTGACTCTTTCGAAAATCCGCGCAACCCTGACAGAAGTGGTCATCATCCCCAAGTCCCTTGCTGACCTAGTTTTGTTTGGTGTCAGTTGAGTGTTACGTAATAATCGGTTTGGGAATCCAGTGACCCTTCTGCACTTATTTACCCATACAATTTGTTCATAATAAGCTAGTATTTTTCTGCGTCACCAGTAGGTAGGTACTGACTGCTCGGAGTGTTCCTAAGTCCACATTTACGACTGAACTGTTCGTCGCTAATGCAACGTATCGGTCGCGCTTTCGACATAGCAGTTGTAGAAAACAATGACCGATGATTGTAGCGTTCGGGATTGCAGAAATAGCCGAAATTAAGTTAACACTTAACAATAGCTCGATTTCTACATTATATTTCAAGCTAAAATAACAATACCAGTCCTATTTTACGTAGGTACGCTTTACCTATACAGAGATCGTGGCTATAAAAACTGTCCAAGTTTTAATTGTGATTTTTAAAATCGAACTTGCCTAATTAACAAATTGCCAGCTTATTTACAAAGGCGTTTGTGTAGCTAACACAAGAACACTAAAGTTGAATAGACGCCTATAAATTATTGCAGTCACAGAACAGAATGATGCTCAGAAGGTTCAATCTAAATTATAACTACACTAGTATGAACGATTTTTAAATATCATTAAGATCCATCAGTAGCGTCCATAACTTTCTGCACCGTGCGGACAACAGGAAAGTGAAAACCACTGTATCTTTCCCAACGAAGTCTTTTTCTAAAATTTCCTCAACTTACTCTTTAGACCGTTGTATCTGGTGTATGCGGGCCAAGTTTCATTCAAATTGGTTCATTCATTTTCAATTAAAAGGATTTGAAAGACCGTGTATAAAACACCGTGAGTAAGTAAGCACTATTAAGTGTGTATTAAGTGTGTTTTAGCAGTTCCTGCTATCAGAAATATCCTTTTTTCAACACTATAATGGTGTCGGTTGAACATGAATAGTGTTATAAGAAGAATGTAGTTGTAGTGACCTGGGCCTGAACCACCAACTCTTAAAGCAGTATTACTTTAATATTACTTCCAGTGAAAGAGACGGAGCTATACGTCCTGTATAGCTCCGTCTCTTTCCCACTGGAAGTAATATTAAGGCCCCTGAACATAAATCAAAATTCTTTAGCATCTTGTCAAAGGATTTGCGACATTTTAAATACCTTATGAGTTTAATTCAGGTTCAAGAAGCGTGGGAAGATAGAGAAGTCATTTAGTTGGTATATCCTTTGATACTGATTGGCAATCCATATCGCAGTGTATTTTTCAGAGGAGTCTTGGTGTTGATATTCTGGATATAACTTATTAAACTTTTATAAACCGTACTTAGTAACAGGTGTGTAATGCACGAAATGCGTCCGCGCATATGCGTAAACACGCAATTACCGCTGAGTAATAACACGCTCAATTTGATAAGAATTTATTCAACTGTAGTCGAAGAAACTACATTTTAATTGCAATGCGCCTATACTAATGAGGCTGGATTGCTCATATTGTCAACAGTTTAGTTAGATAATTCGTAAAATAGTTGAAGTAATAACTTGTTTAGAGTGTTGGCATTGAAATAAGTCGTTTTTACGTAGATAGGATCAATTAAGGCCCAAAATCGTTGAAACCACAGGCAATGAATTAACATACTTATCATAACATTACGCCTTCCTGAATCCAAGCGTTATGCAGAGGACGGTGTATCTATACTATAGATACACCGATAGATTCTATAGTACACCCACATATCTCCAGTTATCATTATTTCCAGTAGTGAACAGCCTATTGCCATCCATCAAACAAATCCACGTCTTAGGCTGCTTCTGAGAAATTCCAGATAGACAAACCTGAATAGATAGACAATAGTCCTATTCCAGTTAATGGATGCAGTCATCTAACATGTCAGTAAAATAAATAAAGCACTTTCTGTTCGAAAGAAATGAAGAGTATAATCGTTCATGGGCATCCCACCTGCGATCAATCTGACTGCAGGTGGGATGCACTTGCACAAAAAACCTCCCATTGACCTCTACATCTATGGGCATCTTTTTTTGCGTCGGTTATTACTTTGTAGTGTTATTACATATGTGACCTCCAACATTGCAAAAAATTAAATGGCGAATATTGACTGGTTATGGTACCAACTGACTACCAGCTGCAATCTTATTGGGGACTAGCGTTTGCCCGCGACTTCGCTTTCGTATTGGGGAAATCGGGTTACCCTGTTCGGAGTGGTAATCGGAATCCGACTTTCTTTTGGAAGCCGAAAACTTACCAAACTCATCATCATGTTCCACAAAAGATATATTATCTCATTTAATTGTAGCGTTACCAGTAATGAAACATGATAATAGACATTTCAATATTGTTTACTACTGTTAGGTACCTACTTCTTTGATAGCCCATGACCAACCTTGTCAAAAACTACTATTTGTGCCAATTAAGTCATCATCTTCCCCACCCATCAATGTTTTTTGTCACACCAAATTGAATAATCACCCTATTCGAACCCGGAAGCAGCTCATCACGAGGCTATCTGTCAATAAATCTACTACGTTTGTCAAAGTGGAAAACTGTCACCGTTTCGTTCCACTAATCAGTTGGTTCCGTGGGCTGCGTCTGTGCAGGTATTATTACTGCCGCCGGCCGAGGAAGGTGCGCCAACGGTCGCCGTGCACCTTGCGACCGACCACCTTGCGTCTGTATAACGTACTGTGTCCAGATACAACAAGATATCAATTAACACTACTCATAAAACAGCATAAGAAATTAATTTTGTAGACGGAACTTCAGACTTTATAGTGGTTAAGGTAGGGTTGGAGTTCCAGTGGTGACGCATGCCTGGGGTGAAGGCGGAAAGATGTTACTACCCTACATTAAGATTAAGGTTATTTAGCTAAATATAAAGCGTGTTTTTTTCTGCTCTATATTAGTGGACACGGCTGTCTAGTGAAATTAGTTGGATTCTAATTTTGTTGTCTAAAATCCGTTGAGATGGGCGATAACCCTGCGCTGCCGTAGGGGTCAGCGAGACCGAAAGTGACTCAAATTGGTTTGTTTACGTCACGCTGTTGGTTTTTCTATTGTTCTTCTGACGTGTGTGAGGCAGATGTGCCGGTGGTTAATTAGCGGAGTACGCGTGTACAATATCAATGGTTCGTTATGATTCAATCTGACAGCAGCTTCTTCTTTTGTTTTATAATTGGCCTTGTGTGATTGATACGGAAAAGGTTGGTTTCGTAATATGTAGTTCAGCATTTACTTGGTATAACAAAGCTTTTATTGCTAAGTATATCTTCTCCCAGGGTTGCGGATTTTGTTCGAAATATGAATCGCCAGTATTTCGCAGTCAACTATAACACACTTTAAAAACAACACACAATCAAAAACTAAATCTTACAGTTAGCAATTGAACCTGCCAACCCTCAAAAACCTGATGAAGCATCACCATCTGAGCGTCCAATCATGCGAGACGAAGTGACAGCATAATACGTGTGTTTAGTAACGTACAGGCACGCACTGTCCGGCCGAGTGACGCAAGAGATCGAACTGTGCCATTGTAACCAACCAGTGTACAGCGATGTAACAAGATGATCCAGTGCGTAACTACTAGTATTGCTTATGGAAATTTTTTGGGGCAAAAACTTGATGAGCTTTGTTTTTTTGTCGGAGCAGGAGAGGGTTAGGTGCGTTTAATTTATTGGTATCTTTTTTTGTAGCGTTCAAGGTACAAATTGCTTCGTGATTTACTAGATTTTAATTGAAATTCTACTTTCTACGAAATAATAAAATTATGTTAAGTTTTTGAGTGCTAACTTTATCAGTCATTTCATCAAGTTCAACAACACTTTGGAAGACATAACACCCACTAACAAGCATTGCGCCTTTTTTATGGATAGGAAATCATCAAATGAATTCTTCCGCTCTGGGCGGAGCGGAGGGGAGTGTCAGACTCTTATTGACTGAAACCCATCCGTGCTCCTCCTAATGCCCTTTGCATTCCATGGCCGCGGTGACTCTTTCGAATAAAATCCGCAACCCTGGCAGGCTCTAGCCCTTACGGTCCCTGTCTACTTTGCTGACATGTCTTTGAGGCGCGCGTGGAACACAATGCGCCATAAGCATTGAACCTACGAGGTACAATGCTCTACTAATGCTCTAATGGTCTACTCCTTCCCACAAAGAAGGAGACCTGTGTCCCAGCAGTCGACATTGGAGACTGATAATGCTATATGCAATTGAAATTGTTATTATAAATTATGTTAGGTTACTTAGGTTAGTTATCTATGGATCTTTATAACCTGAAAAGAAATGGCTTACTATTTTTTATCAACTTTTACTGCAAATGCACGGACTGTCTTTTTTATTTGGGAAATAATATTTTCATAACACTGATTGACTTTTATCGTGTCAGTTTTCTCTCCTTATCATTCTTATATTCAAAGATTACAACCGTGACTATTTGCATGGTCCACACTACTTCCCGGTGCTTCAAACCGCTTATGGTAACAAATATAATGCAGTATGCAGGTATGCAGCTAATGACCTGTTTTCCAAGGCTATCATCATTGTAATCACCATTATTCAGCCATAAGCGTAATTAATATTGTAAGATATAAATCTATAGGTTTTGCGTGTTTTGTTTACGTAGACTTTGTTCTCACTCGCTTCATTTCATCTGGTAATGGAACGCAGCCCCGTAGTGTTGAAGTAAAAAGACACTATAGTATGCGCCAGATAAATGAAGAATAACGGTCATTGACCCACCTACATTTATTGACACACTTAATTTCAAAAACAGTAATAATGACATTAAGCTGTCCTGAATCGACATCTATTGTGATCCTTTCTGTTCTAGTAATGAAAAACGATTCATAATTTATTGTCCAGGGGTACCTACGAAGAGATATTAAGGAAAGATCAATGACCGTTATTCTTCATTTATCTGGCGCCTACTATAACCATCAACCGCAGTCAGTCAGCGTTGTACGGATTAGAACAGTTTCTACGAAAAATACGAATGCATCGTTCATGTCGTTTTTGCATTGTCGCGTCGTGACTGTTTTTAGGTGCCAGTGATAAAATTTCATTATTGAAAGAACAGTTTTTTTTAATACCTAACGCTCCTATCAACTCTCTTTATTCTGAACTAGCATTTGTACGTGTATTCGGTCGCCTTAAAATATCCTATACGTTATCGTTTACAGATTTACATCTATCTCCAAAATCCAATTCGGTTCGGCGATGTAGGCGTGAAAGCGTAACACAAAAACTCTTTTTCGCATTTGAGGCTTTCAGCGCAATAGCGGCCTCACCCTCAACCCTCATATTTTGACTTATCTACTACAAATAATTTAAAACATTATAAAATTAATATTAAATATTTATTTAATGTATTTGTCTCAAGCTTGAACCACTTTTGCGCTGACGGCCTCATTCCTAAGATTACTTTAAATTACCCCCCTCCGCTTTCGTCCTTTCCCCGGGCCTTTCCCTATGTCGGGGTCGGCTTCCAGCCTAACCGGAAACGGCAGAGTATTTTACATGGCTTCCACAACACCAACAATCCCTTGGCAAGACTGGTGTCATTACTGCCTGAAGTATTGTGCATAAGCTATCATGTGTTGCTTGATGGGAGTTCTGGAGCACAAACCTTGCTTAAAGAGTATTCGGCGGAGACTATGACTTGTTAGCAGCTGTACTAAATCTAAAAGTAATTAACTGCACTTTAACATCACGCGTCGCTACATCGCTATAAAAGTTTACAACCAAATTAGGCATATATAACCTTTTTATATCATCCATTAGCAGCAACGTTGGTCACAGTAAAAAGTGCTAATTGTACGCATGGGCTCACACGCATCAACGTAAAAATATCGCGATAGCTAGCATATTATACGCAACAATATCATCAGCTGATCGAGTGCGACGAACATGCTGGATAGATTTCCTGATATGGTGGTAAGTTGATAATGTGATGATTGGGTTCATTCGGTTTCTTGTTGAGTTGATCTAATTGTTAAGTTATCGGTTTATCAAACATCAATCGATTTGTTAAACTATGGGTTAATGTTTGTAATACAACGTGTTGTTGCTGATTAGAATCAATATAAACATTGAAAGTGAAATCTTTACAGGATCAATACAGTTCAGTAACTGTTTACTGAGCTCACTTTGAGATCAAAACATCCCTTAGCATCAAGTGAGTTTTGATGAAGTACTGACCTGTCTCCTACCACTTGACATTTACGCAGTGAACAAAGTGAAATGCGAAATTCGAACTATTTAATATCTTCAAAGATAGCCTTGATATTTAAGAGACATGCCACAAATTAAAAAGCCTAACTAAAATTCGTTCTAGTTTGTCAAGCACAACCATACGAGTATGATGGCTCTTGTGCCATATTCAGCAGAATGGCATTAAAACTCGAACAGCCGTAATTAGTACTAGCTTCACTTGTGAACACCATTATGTCCTATACTCATAAACCATCAAGAAAAAAATACCGTTAGTTTTATAGCATTTCACCTTTTTTGCAATCAAGTGTACTGTAGAGTGACGCAATTAGTTACACTTCAACCTTCGTAGACTGGCGGCCAATTTAACGTAGGTATAACTTTTCTTCATTGTCCGTCGTACACTTTAGGCCAATTTAATGTTCGCGCCGCGGGCTAAAGGTGCGCGTGCACATGTTCGGTAAACAGCCGCGACATTTCGGCAAGATTAACTCCACGCACTGCGACTTTGTCATTAACACGTATAAATATTCAATTAAAGACGGTTGCACTTGTCAGCGATTTGCACTGAGCTTTAGTATGTAATGAGTTCCTGTCATTACTCATTAAATTAGTACCTACAATTAGTTTATTATTATGTCCAAACTGATCGAATGCTTACGACATGGTTGTAAAAATTAATTGAGGTAAACAAATTACTTCGTGTTGTGCTCATATTTGCGAATTGTTAGTACTGAAGTGTCAGCACAGGCATCATTTATCACTTTTGGACAGCTGGGGCGTTCAAATTCAATATGTTATTACATTGTAATAGCATAGCATTTAATAGCAATTACTGGTTATTTTCATACCGCTGTTTTATAAAATAGCAAAAAATGCGCAACGGATATTGAAAATTATGTTTATAGTTCGACAATGGCATTGCAATAAGGAAACTTGTAAAAAAACAAACACATTCAGGATACGCATAGCCATTACAATTGTCACTAACTAGCCACAGAGGCTATACAGCGAAAATTACTTCAGTAATGTGATAAAGCAGCCGCACAGCAATTACATAGAAATTCAAACCTATTTGCCACTTTAAACACCGTATCACTATATAAAATCAACATGGCCCGTAAATTTTAATGCGCATACGCTCACTATTTCACGGTTTAAAAGTATTAAAGACACGGTGACCATAAACGTCGGAAGTGGGCCGTGGAGACACCGTTTAGCAGGCCGGTCCTGCACATGGCGCGGCGCGGGGTCACCGTCACCCGGGTGTCAACGGTCTCCCACTGACATTTACTAACGGTTGGAAGGGTTGACTAAAGAGAAATTCCTAAAGGCCATTTTCTTTTTCCCATCGAGGGTGTTTTTACGGGGATATGATCGAACGTAACGGTGAATAATATCAAAAGTTTTTGTCGGGTGTTTGTCGTGCTGCGTCGGTTTCCCGACGTTCGTATGTGTGTAGGGCCTTACTGTTTTCCTGTTAGAAAATAAACAGAGTGACAAAAGATGAATCACTTACTCTATTCTTGATATAGTTTGAAATTGTTGCTAAATAGGCCTATAAACTTCAGATGTGCCTCTTATATTTTCCCGAAAAAAAAACAACAAATGTTCATTTAAGTACCTAAAAGTTTCAGAATCTCAAAAATTAAAGCCAGAGAAACAATTATTTTTCAATTTTAAAGTAAATTTTTGAATCAATGAACGTTTCATTGAACTATAGCTGAGTGATTACAGGCTGAAATGTAGTCAGGTTTAACTCTTCTGGTCCAAGATTAATCATTCTCCACCACTCCAGTTTCCTTTACCATCGCTAACTACAATCCGATAAACCACAGCGTAATGGTCCGTGCAGGCGCCGCAGCATACAAGAAGCATCATTCGGTTCCGCCTGCTGCACCACTGATTAAAGTTAACCGTCCACTGCAACGTTAGATATGCACGAACATTTTGCCACGTTAGCTTCGCAGTACTTCGTTCGCCTGTTGCACCACCGTGCGCAGCGTGGCAGTGGATGATCCCGTCTATATTTTCATACGCAACAAAGCTAAGTAAACTTGCGTAGCTTAGCGTGTGTCGCTGTGCAGGGGCACCTTTATAATATTATTGTCTGCTATACGAACCACTGCGAGACGAGTTAATTGTACAGTCGGAGTGTATTGATGCTATCGCGGAGTTTCACACTGCTTTTTATATTATATTGGTTTGTTAAATGCTTAGTGTGATGATGTGTGCTAGAAGTGTACGCACGAGAACGGATGTTCCCGATGTCTCTGTTGCGGCAAATGTTATAGCAATGATCCGGGAGCTTAATATTGAAGATGTTGAAGGAAATGGTTTGACTCTTAGCATTTGGACTCTTTCTAAAATTCCCAGTATGAAACATTTTATAACACTAGCTTTTGCCATCGGCTTTGCTTGCGTATGGTTGAAAATAATCCCAGACGAACGTACACCCCGGATTAAAAAGTATCCTACGAGTATGTCTTTTGGACCTTGAAAACGGTCCAATCCATCCCAATACTAATGCATCAAAAGTAGTTGAGCGGTTCAGGTGTGGTTAAGAGCGTGTACGCGGTATGTCATTTCATACAAACTTTCAAGTCCTTATTCTTCAAAATGAATGAACCGATTTTAACGAAACTTGGTATGCATACGCTAGATATCCAGGTCTAAATAGTTATCAGAAAACATTTTTGAAAAAGATTTCAGAGTGAGAGAGAGAGCGATTTTAAGTTTTCTATAGAAAGTGAAAAATCACTATATCCTTCCCCCTGAACTCTTTTTCGAAAATGTTTTCTGATAACTATTTAGACCTAGATATCTAACGTACGTATACCAAGTTTTATTAAAATCGGTTCATTAATTTCGAAAAATAAGGATTTGAAAGTTTGTATGAAAAGCCGTACCGCGTAAACGCTCTTAAGTAACAAACAGAGAGACAGAGATCGACTGAAGTAGTCCACCGTTATTGTTGTTATCCGGAGAGAAAGAAGAAAACAAAGAAAAAGTTAAAAATTAAAAAGAGCTGGATGTTTCACAACTGATCCACATATACGAGTAACAAAATGAGTAAAGGAACTTTAACACTAAGGAGTGGTTTCATTATTTTTGTTTCTAGAACCACTTGCAAACGATCACATTTCATCACAGCTCCACTCGGCTCCATGCACTAAACTGGCCTACTAACTTTATTACAGCCATGATAAACTTTAGCGATCTGTTTACTGACCATAACGCCGCTTTATTGTTTAATAAATGTATTTAAATATACACTTATACACCCCACTTGCTATTATAAGTATTGACCTGTAGCATCATAGCATGGGTGGATGGACCTATCCAAGTCTATGTCCAGCAGTGGATGTCTTTTGGCTGAATTGTGATGATTCATAGTCTTCATCTTACATACAAGTAACAATAGGATAGTTAGTGAACATGGGCAGTCGTTACGGATTGTCAGAAGCCAGTCAATCTGACTCCAGTCTTGCTAAGAAGTACCGCGTTACCCAGTTAATAGGTTGTAGAGGTGTGGTTAAAATACTGGTATTCAGCTGAATAGAAAAAGAATTCAGTTTGACTGGGAGTCAACCCCAATATACTTGGGAAAAGGCTAGGCAGATGATGATTTTGTGTACAAAGGTGAACTTAAACCCAGCGAGATGATGATGATGGGTCGAGATGTCGAGAAATAAAGTTCCTAATGTAATTATAGCGAAGTTAAATCTAAATCAAAAGTATTTATTGGTGTAGTTTACCTACTACAATTGAAGCACAAGGTGTGCAGTTTTCTTGACTACTTTTAAGAGAGGAGAGGTCTCCAGGGAGGGAGGACTCCAATAAATTGTCTCATTGTTACAGGTATCTATATTATAACTGTCAGAGCTGCTGATGCTGGAAGACCCTGAAAAGGAATCTAGTGGCAACAGCATAATAATTAAAATATTCGTATATTTTTTTTAAAGTGAGTGCAAAAACTAACTTCCTATAGTTTATTTCCTCGTAAAACTATGCTAATATTGTGTTAACAAAAGTTCCTGAGTATTTACCGAACTAACTATTTCACAAGATGGCTGACTATCACGACTTCTTTAATAGTTGTTTAAGAATTCTTTCACGACACTTTGATTTGTGCTCACCCCACTTTTAATGGCGGCTTTCATAATAAATTGCGGAGACATTTGAGTTGAACCATTTATCTTAGTTTCTGAGGCAAAATATTAGAAAACGACACGACATTTTTAAAGGTCAAGTTGTGTTTTTATGGTTTGCTTCATAATTAATTACTAATAGGTAAACAATTAATAGGTCACATTAAAATTCTCTGATTCGTGGAAAACACGCACATTCATTTTATATTCGGCATTAGATTTATGGAACATGTTCTACCTGTGCGAAAATCCAGGAGAAGGATTAAATTGGCCGTTAATTAAACCTAATCGGACATGTTTGTGTTACCGTTCGTAAAATATACTCACTGAATGATTAGTGTCTGTGATAAGTTTATACTTTGCTATCACTAATGCATACTTTAATTCGTTTAATGTATACGTTTAGCTAGTATCAGTCCACACGATAGCTAATCGCAGTTTGATTGCCAGCCTTTAATCACCCACCATCTTTGATCATGTGCGTAAAAAGTCGCGGATGTGCGCACGAGTCGATTTGACAGACGGTGTAATTATAATAATAATAATAATAAAGTTTATTCAAAATAATAAGGTACACAATAAATACAGTTCTGCTTAAATCTATGTCAAGTTCACACGTGTTATGTGCCTGAGCTAGGTAATCCTGTGTTTCAGGCGAGAAGAGATTACATTGTTCAATTGATGGAAGCATAATACTTAACGATCTACGTATATTTATCTTAGGTAATAAGTTAAAAGGCTTATATAAGGTGTAAATAATATTATAAAATACTTATTTCCTAACATCTTAGACTCATACTCTTAAATACATTATTAAAATACTTAGAAATCAAGACAATCTTTATTTTAGAACTATTAATAACTCCTCTGTATCATCATAGGACATACTTTGAAGAGTTTCCTTGACAACTTTCTTGCACTTAATGTAATTTAGGGAAAATATGTCTGCTGTTGCGTTAAGTCTGTTATAGAGCAGTGGTCCAAGGAACACATGAAATTTTGTTGTGAAAGCATGTTTTGTAGGTTTATTAGGGCAAACCATATCTCTCCGTCTTTTTTTAGTAGCTTCAATGCGATAGGGGAGGGCTGCGTGTTGTTTTAGCACCGTGCTCATTATGAATAACTGTCGGACTGTTAGTACATCACAGGATTTATAGAGAAGGTTAGTTGGAAAAAGGAAAGGACGGCTAGTGGACACCTTGAGGATCGCTCTTTGCGCTCTCTCGATGGGTAGTAATAGAGTTTTACCTACCCCACCCCACGAGGTAATGCAATAGGTCAGAATTGATTGACATAGAGCAAAGTATACTTGTCTAATTATTATTGGGTCTGCAATATATCGTAGCTTTTTGAATATGAATATTAGCTTACGTATTCTATTGTTTAAAGCTTCTATATGCTGTTTAAAAGAAAGGGTTTCATCTAAAATTACGCCTAAGTATTTTATTGTGTTAGTTACTTTAATATTTGGACACATACACGCAATATCAGTCGGGGTTGAGCAGCAATGAGCATACAGCGTTGGTGCAATATTTGGGATTTGTTTGCGCATCGAAAACTTAATGTAGTTTGTCTTATCAGCGTTTAGGGTTAATAAATTATGTTGAAGCCAATTATTTACAATATTAAATCCGAGTTGCGCATGTTTGAACACTTCATTTTCTGAGTCAGCTGAAAAAAGTAAGGCAGTGTCGTCAGCGTAAGATACGATTATGCCATGTCCCAGCTTTAGATTGCAAAGGTCATTAATGTAAATTAAAAAAAGGGAAGATGATAAGATACTTCCTTGTGGAACACCAAATGACGTGTTTTTTTTATCAGCGCTGAGAACATTGCCAATCTTTACGCACTGAGTACGATCTTCTAAAAAACTTCTAAATAATTTCAGTTGGGAGCCTCTAACACCTATGGTCTCAAGCTTGCGCAACAGAATGGGAATGGAAACGGAGTCAAAAGCCTTGGCGAGGTCCAGGAAAATACCTACTGTGTGGTTACCCCTGTCAAGTTCTTGTGATAGATAGTCAGTCAAATGATGTACGGCATCGGCTGTTGATAATTTAGGTCTAAATCCAAATTGCCGCTCGGATAAAATTGATTTATTCTCCAGATAGTCGAACAATCTCTTATTAATTATTTTCTCCAATATTTTAGACATACCAGGCAGTATAGAAATAGGTCTATAATTTGTCACTTGCTCTTTACTGCCTGACTTATAGACAGGAATAACAATTGCTTTTTTTAGGCACTCGGGAAAAAGTCCCGATGATAGACAGATGCGGAAAATATAAGTCAGTGGCGGAATTAAAATTTTCCTGAACTGTTTTAGAATCTTATTGGGTATGTTATCCCATCCAACTGCACAGTCGTCTCTCAGGGTCATAATTATATTTTCCACCTCAGTCTCATCAGTAGGTAGCAGCGCAAATGATGTTAGGGTGGTGCTAGATGTGGAAGTGCTTGTCAGGCAATGTGTGGAAAGTGATTGTTTCGGAACATTTTCTGCCAGGCACTTTCCGACATTTGCAAAGAAATTATTTGCCATGTTAGCAGATGTCAGCTGTGACGCGTGTGCTTGTAATAAACCTGAAGATGACTCATTTTGTTTTGACGTACTAAATGTTACATTTTTAATATGTCTCCAAATTTTTTTACTGTCTTTTCCAGCCTTTTCCAGTTCACTTTTATCATAGCTGTGTTTAAGTTTCCTCAGGAGGTCATTGCAAAAATTTCTATATCTTTTGTACGAAAGTTGCAGTATTGCATTGTCTGGATTAGATTTAGCTTTTAAGTGTAGTTTATCCCTATGTTTCATACACCGGATAAGACCGGTTGTGATCCAAGGTTTCAGATTGCGATTTTTGTTACTCAACAGTGATATGACAGTGTTTTTCTGAATAGCATGTCGTACATTTCCAATCACATACAACATACAAAACTGCGGGTCAGCGGAGTTGTAGACTGGATCAAAATCGATGACGCGTAAATCTTCTTCAAGTCTATTTATGTTTAATTTTGAAATTGTGCGAGTGTTAGGTTTAGGTAATTTACAATTAAGAGCTAGTAGGACAGCATTGTGATCGGTTATTGTTGAATTAATAACAAGTGCAAGCGAGGGAAAATCGGTTTTAAGCATGATATGGTCCAAACAAGAACCACTTTGGTGTGTCGGAAAACTGTGTGCAGGGAGTAGGCCATGAAAGGCGCATAAATTGAGGTAGTCCTGAGCGGGTGCATTACTAGAACTTCCTGAAAGAATATTGATATTGATATCGCCAATTAAAATAATGTTTTTGAAGGGTGACAGGGTCTGCAATGTGTCATTGAGAGAATCAGTGAAATTGTTGGTATTTTTAAAAGACGGGGGCCGATATATTGCTAATATTGCAAAATCTGAATCAATTTTGACCAACAAACTGTTACAGTCCTGTATATCAGGTTCCTCAACAGAGACATTCAGAAGATTTCTTGCATAAACTATCACTCCATCGTTTTGATTAATATTAACATTACTTCTGTACATATTATAGTCCGGAATTAGTGGTATGTTATAATGTTTGGCAAGCCAGCATTCGGTCAAGACAATAATATCACAGTTTATGTGTAGTCGTTGATGAAATATGCTAAAGTTATCAAAATTCTTATAAACACTGCGAATGTTTTGTGTTAGTAAGGTTAATGGGTTATTGTAGCCGGATAGATATCGTTTGCAGTTTTCAGCTTCACAAACCTTAGACTCGGATACAGAGAAATTATCTAAATCATCAATTACATTATTAATCATAATTAAGACAGTAAAAATTAAAACACAAAAGTAAAATAAAAGGTGTTGGAGAATAAATTAAGTCTAGAATATAAAGATGTAAGTGGCGCTCTTAGGCGCCTTCATAATCAATGGAGTTGATGTACCTGGTCACTGCAGATTTTTTTGCTGGGCACTCTGGATCTCCCGTCTTATGATTGGCCTGTTTTTTGAACCGCAAGCATGAAGCACATTTTTGCGGCTCGTCTTTCCTTTTGCATTCTTCGATTTTGTGACCTTCTTCACCGCAATGTCCGCATATAGGAGCAGCAATTTTGCACGTCTTGGCCGAATGACCGTACTGCTGACATTTGTAACATCTCGTTACCAGAGTGAAGTCTCGCACTGGGCAGGACGTCCAATTTATGAAAATTCTGTCCTGTGAAATGAGGGCCTTTCGAACGACGGCTGGGACTTCTATTATGAAATTGCAGTTCTCAGCGTCTTTCCTTCCAGATTTATGGCTAAGTTTACTCGAGGTCAAAAATGTATCCATGGACATAGTTGGCAGTTTGTCAGCCAAATTTTGGTCATAAATACATTTGAAAACATCGTTTTCAGCCATTGTCGCAGGAACTCCTAATACTATAATACGCGGTTTACGCTTTTTAGGTTCGTCAACGGTGAGCCCTGACGAAGAGAGTTGGACTGTGTGTTTCAGTTTCTCGAGGTCCTCTTTGGTCTCCGTGCTGATAATAAGTCCTCCTTTCCCTATATTGCGCACGCCACGAACTTTGAGCTTCATTTCTCCAGGGCATATAATTTTTTTGACAATTGATCGTTTTGACGCCTCCACTTCATAACTATGCATTACCATTACCAGTACTCATTTACTGCACTTTTTGCCAACCGTTACTGTAACAAAGTTGTGTATCTTGCAGCAATTTGTTCAATTGTCTGTTATAACAAAAACTGCGCAACAGGCTGCCTTCACCAGCCTAACATAAACAGAATCCATAATTATACGTCAATACAACACACTCGTTAAGTTTTTTCGAAGGCAATTTTACGCGCAGTTTATCTCAAAGTAATGGTGGGCCGTCACGATAGGAAAATGCATTATTAAACCCCATAACCGCTTCCAATATCCTAGTAGAGAGTATCGCCGTAATACCCTTCCGCGTGACAACAAAGCGATGGTGTAAATGACTGCAAGAGCAGCTCGGCGCCATTGTCCGGCGCGCCGCCGCCGCCGCCGCCGCACCGGCCACTTTGAGGGTGACTTAAATCCGAAATTGGGTATTTCGAAAAATGTGCATGTGTCATTTATCACGACCCTCGCTTGGCGGAAAAAACGTAACCCTATTTAAAAAACTACCCCCCGTAATCCTCGAGCGGGACCGACGCGGCACACAAACAGTATTAAATTTTTCCACTATTAATACAAAGGCGTTAGCGACGCGTCAATATTGGATGAATGCAGGAGCTGCGCGGATCATCCTTATTAAGAGAGGTTAAACAACCCTCCGTGAGACAACGGGTTAATCAGTAAAGTGTGTCAACTTAATGCATTCTTTGTGTTTATTGCTTTTAAATTAAAAATGTTCCCGAGCTTTTCCAATAACAGACAATATGATGATGTTTAATCTATTCTTGAGTTACAAAAACTGAAGAAAATTCAAGGAGTATGGTATTGAGCAGTCGCCTCTATTATTTTATTTTGTTATATACGTACAAGTACAGAAAAACGTTTTAAGTGTTTATTTTTTATGAACCAGTCGAGCCAAGATATTTCATCAGTCCGAGCTCTATCCGCAGTCGGTCGCAGTAGGTAATTCGATTACAATTTCTCAGTTTAATTGATGAAATGAAGACAGTCACGTGTCACGCTGAATGGCTGCCGGGCTGCTGCCGATGCCGGGTTGCTGCCGTGCGCGGTACTATAGTGCGGTTAAACTTTTCAATATTTTGGTTGGCTCGCGAGCGCGCACGTGCCGCCGCGTGCCTCGCTTTACCCCGCTCTACCCTGAACGCTTTACTTTTTATTATTTTCATAATTCATATTTCACAATAACAACTGAGAAGGCGTTTCGCACGGTTAGCTTATGAAACCACTTTCGCGATTCCGCGTGGGGCGGTAGAGACTTGGGCTTACCGCAAGGGCCACTTATGGGCCCGTTTTTATTTATATTACAGCGTTGCGCTGCGTCGCGTTTTGTGATCCACTTTATCAAACGCTTTACAGAGATCGCGGCGCGGGGGTTCAGCCACTAGGATAATAATGTTGGTGGCATTCTTCTTGTGACGTCACGATATGGCTTATTGTGTTTTTTGGCGTAGGATTAGTGAGCGACGGGCGGTGAGCCATAAAAAGCCTCTGTTTTCAACGGCAGTCATCAAATACTAATCCTGGCCATTTTTGGCGGCCATTGAGTGTAATGCTTGCATTTATGTGATTTCGCAATCGCCTATCATTCTGGTATTCATTTGATTTATTGCTATGCTTTATTAAATTATTTATTTTGTGAGATTTAGAAATGTATACTTAATATGTTTATTTTAATCTTACAAACCATAATTCTATTTTCATTATTTCTATTACCGAACACGGCCCACTTACGGCTACAATCATAAAACAGAATACGGAACAGCGGTTAAGAATTGCAATTGCAAAAACTTCACCCCACAGGACTGACTCACGTAAAATGTAATGGGAAATTACTGTAAAATAAAAAAAGAACTCTCCCTTGAAGCCGAACCCTTATTGTTACGGCAATTTAGGTAACACTCCCTCGCGGGGAACTAAGAATTCTCATAGCGAACTAGCAATATGCATGGCTTCCCTCAAGTACAACCTCATAAAACTTGAACGATTTTAATCGAAACGTTCCTTAAGAATTACTGTTTCGTTTACATTGTCTGTTGGTACGTGATCAGATTACTGATCGTCCTCAACAATAGTTTCATGTTGATGTGCGTAATCGATTCTGATTGTTCGGATTCGATAAATATTTTTATCTAATTAATTAGGTTAGGAATGATAGTGTCATTAAACTAAAAAACGAGTCAACAGCTATTTGGCATTCAACTAATATCTACATACATAGTTTATATTAATCATCTTTACGAGATGGGTATAAGCCTACAAAAGTGTTTTTTTCTGATCTATCCAGGTGTTGGTGCAATTCTTTTTTATGTTACAAAAAATAGTAAATAAGTGTGCAGTCGTCGTAAAGTTTTATGGCAGCATTTTAGGCGTCTCAGTGTGATATTATCTTGGAAGATGGCCACAACAAACTTGGGAATTAAAAACATTGATCTGAAATCTTTAGTACTTTTTTAAAATTAAAAGTGAGAAGATTATCGTTAAGATCGAGACTGAGATTGTTCTGTCTATGTATGTCAATGGATTTGAAGTTACTGATTTCATATTTATCCAACTGCTTCAGAAGGACGTGAATGTTTATTACTTACCTACTTGTACGTTGTTTCATACATTTCTTTATCGTCGTCATTTTATTTTAGTTTTGTTTTATTATTATTGTTGCCTTGAAAAACCGTCAAGGCAAGTTAATCAAAGGATACACGAAGCGTTTACTAAAAACTATCACGATATTTTGATCAAACGACGATTTTCAAGAAAATTAAGTACCATTGAAACACACGATCAAACCAAATCATAACGATTTACTAAATGAAGACTTAATTAATCAAGCACCTCCATAGCCCCATAGTCCCACGATATCCATACTCACCGCATCAGAGGTACCATAATAAAAAGTCTTTCAAAACTTTAATCCTTAAGCAATTATGTTTTTAATTGTATCTCGGGTAAGTTGCGCACACGCCGCTGAGCCGCGGCTGCGCGGTAGCCGCGCCCGCTGCGAACAAAAAAATGTTGATTGAGATCGCTACACGCTTCTGTTGCAACTCAGATGGGTTTAATTGAATTTTTGTTGTGATAGTCATGATGGACTTCTAGTGGAAGTGGAGGTAGGAATAGGTGGTTTATTGTTTTATGATTGTTGAGTATTAGTAACTCTATCTGTTGATATTGGTGTATAGGATCAAGTTTCAATTAGATCCGAACCGTATTAGTGTATGAAACTGCAAAGGGGAAATTATTATTCGTGGGGAAAATAATATAAACTGAAACCGAATTAAAAAATTGCTTGACATCTACTAAAAAAGATTCTTCCAATTTGGGCTAAAATCCTCTCAAAAGTGCCATCATCACTTACAACTTCACTCATGACTAGAGTTGGAGCGATAGATGAGTCTTATCGATAAAATGTAATAAATATCTTTCGTGATTGCGAAACTACAAAACATATCTCCTCGAGGAACCCTAGCGAGGCACGCGGCGTCCCTCGCGTACGTGATACAAGGAAGTATTAAAGTCGTACAACTCAACCCCACGGATGCCGGGGATCCACTCTTTAAATACATCCGATAAAAACTAAACGACCCCCCTCGGCATGCAAAAAACATCCCCCAGAAAACGTCCATAAAGGAAAATTTATCCACAAATTAATTTGTAGCGCATAGCGGTACGAAATACAATTAAAGTAAGGCGCGCGACTTACTTTATGCGATTGATGGCGGATTCTTTAATTCAAGTGAAATCCTTGGGGGACTCATTCACCTAAGATAAGTTAATAATCTTAAAAGTTAAATTGGACTTTTGATACAATTTCATTGTATCTACTGCAACTATGCAGCCTTACGCCCCTGAATCGTACATTAATACCGCCACACATTTAAGATTCCCACTAGGCAAGACTTTAGTATACTTAAACCTAAAAATATCGCAAAGTACCTAATTACAGGCTTATCTTAAGTATAGTTTATCCGTAAATATAATACAGTTTTTAATGTCATAGGAGCTAAGACGACAGCCACGACTCTCATCCGCGGAATAAACATGACACTAACAAAGAAATCGTTTTGACTCTGAATGCGATGTGGAAATGTGCGAGTACCTTCGAAGTATAAATCGGACATAAAAGCTGCAATACATTGGCAATTTCAAATACAGTGTCATAAAACGAATCATGAATATTCACACCTCTATAGCTGAGCTAGCTTATCACATCTCTACTTTCTTGCAGTTGCGTCACTTTGTCTACGCAAATTATGAGTTGCTGCCTCCCCAATCCGGAATCTCGAGGCATCCGCTATCTGTCCATCTGTCATATAATTATGACAGTCGAAAAATATGTTCAAACAAATATCTTCTGTGGGAACGCTATGTCGAAATAGTAGAATTTTCGCCATTAAATTCGGCCTCGACTGCCGTCTTATATCGTACACGTTGAGTGATTTATTGTACACAAACGTACATTAGATTTTTATGTTCGTATCTTGTAGGTTGTAAATAACATCGGTGGTTGTTCCCCGACCCACTTGAAGATTATTACTGATTTATTTATTATTTAAACGCTGTGATGGATGAGCCCGGTCGGATTGTTACTTAGTCTGCTGAACTTTGCCATCCATAACATTTTGTTTGTGACCTTTAGCAAAGATTATAAGAATGTAGGTTGTAACATTCTGACACCTCGTAATTGTTTCGTTTCTCAATGTCGGTTGTTTGTTTGTAATTAAACTAATTGTTTTAATTTTGGTAAAAGTATCGATTTGTTGATTGCATTCGTTCATTAACGGCGAGTTCATGCTTAGGACATCGGAATCGTGTGAAAACATCTGAGGATTCAACTATTTTGTATTTTTATATAAAATCTGTTTCAAAATAACACTTACGAAGTAGGTATACAAATCCCGTCAACTTTTTATATTTCAAGCCCCATCCGCCGCGGCACACTTGAATCACCCCCACAAGACTATTGAAACTCTAATCCAATTCTTTCATATAATTGCCTAATCTTTCCTGTGCAAATAGGCGGCTCTCAATCCCGGCCGGTGCCCCAGCAAGGTGAGCTAACCGAGCCTGAAATGGTTATTTTTTACTTCCCCATTATAAGCTGAAGTGGAGCGGATTAAACAAGGGAGGCTAGATTTAGGGCCAATTTGAAACCGTCCGTATTGATTGTAACGTTCATGCGTCGTTTGGCAGATCTTAGCTATGCAGAGGTTTTGGGAATATTGATAAAGATGCAAACGATAAATACGATAGAAGGAAAAATTTAACTTCTTAGTTGAAAAATTTGTTCCCCCATACATTGATGTACGTCACGGTCATTTCTTCAACTGCAAATATAAGTTTGTACTCGCAAAAAATGTTCTTTTTTTCATGTGATAAAAATGATGCATAAATAGCCGTGTCTTTTTATTGCATTGACGCAGATCAAGCTTCCAGCTTGATTTTTGAGCTCCAAGGTACCTACCATCTGCGTATTTGATATTAATTTCAATATGTTATCTCCACAGTTCCTGAGAAAATGGGTCGTGACAGACCGACAGACGGATAACGAAGTGATCGTATAAGGGTTCTGTGTTTCCTTTTAAGGTATGGAACCCTAAAAAGGACTTAGGCAACTTTCTATAAATTTTAATCCCACATTAAAAGACTAACTTTTGCTGTCATTTGGAGATCTTTGGCAGTCGTTAAGAATTGTCAGAAGCCAGAAAATCTGATTAATTGGGTAACACGGTACTTTTTGTCAAGAGCTAAGAAGTACCGTGTTACCCAATTAATGGGTTGTGGAGGTTTGGTAGGCAGCCGCTCCACGTAAAATACTGATATTCAGCTGAATCCGGTTTGACTAGGAGCCGACCCATCAGTTGGGAAAAAGCTAGGCAGATGACGATTAAAAGACTAACTTTTGGCAACGTCTTCGCTCGCGTTAAAGTAGAATTGCAATAAAGCGTATCACTATTTCCAGGATTCCATCGATCTCGACTATCTCTGTACCAAACATGATTTAAATCGGTTCAGCTATTTAAACCGCGAAAATGTAACAACCAAAACTAAAAACACAATGTCTCATTTATATTGTTGGTAAGGATTAAACTACTGAGTTAGATTCAAACTCACCGTGAACTAAGAGAAAGTGTCAGTTTAGACTGGTGTACTCAGGCAAAGATGATTTCTTGCTTTATTTTACGTAAACGATAGAATTAGACAACAGGGTTGCAGTTTTCCATTCAACCACCAAAACGTGTTGCCTCTTCCGACCTACTTTCTACCAAAAGAAACTGTTAAAGAAGATCTTCAAGTAAACCACACCAGTTAGCACGTGTCTTTTCTCCATAAGTCCACTAGTGGAGTTATGGAGTTATGGCAGCCATCGCATAATTAATACCTTTATGATTGAGTAGCGGTATTTAGGATTGTTGCTGGTAGATTGTAGGTGGCGGTAGAAAAGAACTTGTTAATAATTTTATGATGGGTGTTTAAAACCAGGAGCTTGGATATTTTGTTACACTTGAGTGACAGTAATTATAGGAAAATCAAAGGCATGCAGAGGTCAGGGTCATAGATCGCATCGGAAGCAAAGCTGTGTCAAAACATCAGATTTTGATGAATTATAGTTAACGGCATAACATTCTGAAGTTGATTGTAAAAGTAAGTACCAAAATCTGTGGCGTGGTTTAGAAGTAAGCGCAAAAACACATATAAAGGTAGCCATCGACTTTGTAGTTCGTAGTGTAAACTGTTTATTTAGAGGCATTTCTCTACGTGTACACTGCCTCAAAATTTGAAACAGCGTTCATGATCTAATAGAAACCTAAATTTTGTACCAGATCTAATCTCTGATCTTGTATGTGGCAGATCTAACTAGATCTGCCGAGACAAATTCTAATATGTAGATACATTAAAAAGTGTGTACCTTAAAGCTTCATGAACTACCTGAAATCAAGTCTAGAGCTAGCTAAAACTAGCTCCACCAACTCATCAGCGATATCTCCGTTGAAGTGTATCGCTTCGTCCATCCACATCGCTAGCACATAGCAACACGCGGTATCTGGAGCCCGCGCGGTATCTGTGTCACATATCGCTATTGCCTTTCACCGGTCTATCTCCCGATCTGGCCAATAAAAATAAATATCTCCACGTTATTTACGGGTTAGTTCGAACATGTTGTTCTTCGCGCTGTCCCGTTGTTTGTCACTGTTAAAAACATGTTTATGGAAAAAATGATTTGTAAGATCGCTTCCTGGAATGTTTGGGACCGTATGGGATTGAATTTGTAAGTGATTTCGAGATTTTCAATGGGTTTTAGAGGTTTTTATTTCGCATTTTTTTGATGAATGAGTAGTGACTTCCATAGAGTTCACTATGTCTACATGTATAATATTATATATGTAGACATAGATTTATATGATGGCTGCAACGAGTTGATGATTGTTTGAACAGCGTGATCAAGGAAGCCCTTAGAGAAATCCTATTCTGATTGAGAAACTTGTAAAGTTTGTTACATAGCATAAATCTATCAGGAAAATCCCTTACCGCTTTGTGTCAAAAGACATAATCACTTGAAATACCGGCTGGTACATAGTGAACAGCGTGGACATCCCACCCATACACACAAAACGTTTTGAGAAGACTTTTATTGTGTGTACAGCTAAAGAGTTGAATTCCCTGGCGGAGTATGTTTCCTGATAGCCACAATCTGAGGGCCTTCTAGTCGACCCAGAATAGAATCATCGCTTTCGATGGGGTAAACTTAAAAAAAGTTCAGCCTTTCAAAGAATCCAAAATACGGTGGAGTTTTACTGTGCATCTTTTCAAGTGATAAACTTTAAGATAATACCTTGAGTATATAATTAACACATATTCTCACATCACTGAAGATATAATTACTCATAAATCAATGTTTCTTGTAGTATTGGTTTTAGGAGCCACATTTTAGTATCGTAGCCGGCCCAAGGCGTTTCGCGACCCCCTTGCGAGCTAAGGCCTATTTTGAAACTATGCCAGCTATCTTTAATTACATTCTTCTAAACAACATTTGGGCAATATTTATGTGCCAATATGAGAAAGAAACGCGGCTCGCATTCTCAAGTTTTACTATCCAAAAAAACGGCCTTAACCGACTTCCGATAGACTATCGGCTATAATTCGCGGACATTAACATATTAGCATATAAATTGTGTACAATTAAGTCTATACACATGTAAGGAGTTTAGCTAAATGTATGGCCAATGTTTGTGCTAACGATTAACCCGTCAATGTTGATGGCAATTGGAGAATAATAGATACCAGTCACAGAGTGCGTTTTGGTGCGGTAGTTATTTGGTGGCGATAAGTTGGAGGTTGGCGGAGTCGGCGTCACATTCCTCGCGCCTACATTCCGCGGCGACACGTGGTAGGAAGTGGGCGCTGGCGTCGCCTGGCACCAGTCGACACACGCCCTACATTGTGTGCTATCTACTGCGTCTATGTATTGTTGATAAATCATTCAACTTTATTGTTGTTTATCCCCATATTAGGTCTGACTACTTTTGTATTAAATGTAAAGGTACGATAGTTTCTTAGTTTCTTGGTGCCGCTCAGCGGTAAATTTCCTATACTTACTTACCTAGCAAGATTCACGACTGAGAAAATTGTTGTTTACATTAATGATCACATTAATATCGGGAGGCTAACAGCTTTAATGGCGAGTTGTACGAGTATCTGTAATTGCGCGCAAGGTGGATTTAACACAAAGTAAGTTTAATTAAATATCACCTCATTATTTAGCTGTGGGTAAAATAATCTTACATACACATGCTCACGAGATAACTGTTATTATTAATGATACTAATCACCGGTACGACAGAAACACATCGATGTTTGGAGTTAAAGATGGCGATATAGCATGATTAGTGTCAGCTGCGAGAGCATTAGCAGCAGTGACAAGGTTTTAAAGATTGCAGTAGTGTATAAAAGGGAACAGGTCGACTCTTACGATTAATGGAACAGTTTAGCTTTGTAATTACGGTGTAACTTCAGTAAAAATACTGATATAAAATATCTAGGTTTGATTTTCTTGACAATCAACATAAGCCCCATTACTTTAAAAATAGTAGTATTTTATACGTTGACTATTCATTTTTTACATGCAAGATTTTCTTCTACGAGGAATCCTCTTGAGTGTGTATGTTTCATTTACACGATAAACATTTCGACGTTTATCGCCACCTCATTAGCCTACAGCCATCATAATGAGCACCAAGCCAGCTCGCGCCTATTTGTAGAACGTAAATACAATTGAAATACACATCCGTAATAAGTCAGCAGAGACCGAGACCGAGACCGAGACCGATACCAGACGGGTACCAATACGCGTCGGACGGGTTACAAATAACGTAATGCGATTTGTGTGGCGTCCTGTGGGTGTAGGTTATGATGACGCGTCTCGTTAAACAAGCTTTATTGTTTCTCTATACAAGTAAGTAAGGGTGTATTTTTCCTTATTTTAATGGTAGTTGACGGGCGCGTGATTTTATTGGGGAGTGTTTGTTTATGGAGCTTTTGCCTTAGGCTGCAGAGATTTAGTTGAGACGCTAGTTGCTTGCTATTACAATTTATGGCTTACTAGCTTCTGCTAACGGCTTCAGCCGCGTGAACGTCGAAAATCCTCGAGGAACATACCCGGGATAAATAGTATTTTATGTAATATTCCAAGACATTATGACGTAAAAAAATAAAAAGCCGACAGACAGATGGGCAGATAAAGTTACTATTCAGTTATAATATTATCAGTATGAATATGTATTTTGTTCGTAAGCAAACAAGTGTACCTAGAATAAATCGAACCCACCAATAATGACCTATAGTATTCGTATGGTCGAAGTGAATAGTCGATAGCACTGAAAGTGCCTCTGCTAAGATTTTCTTCGACTCTCATATCAATGCTCCATTAATTTCCCTCCCCATAGTTTAATGTACCTCCTTTTCAGTTCTCACACACGCATATATCTGCATAGGGACAGGCAGTAAGCAGTAGATTAGGGCACACTGGAGCGGCGGCCATGCGTCAAACCGCGCCAGTCGACGGGGCGCTGCTGCACGCTGGCGCGACTCGTAGGAGTCCGTCAAGCCGCCAGGTGTGGCGCGGCCTTATTTATGGCGCGTCGTGGGCCCGGGATTTATATCACCAGTGTGTTAGTTCAGGAGATAGGCGACTGTTTGTCAATGTGTTGTTGATTGGGGATGTTGGAAACTGTTTCTGAATTGAGTCGACACCCATCCTATGGTAGGGATGGGTTTGGTCTCAATTTATATAATTTTAGGATGGCTTCGAAAGTTCCTGATTTCGTGCGTGACAAAGTTTCATAATTGGGATGGGGTTAAGGTCACCATTTTAATGAGTTCCTACTACTGTAGACCAAATTTACGGGTTATGGAGTCCTTAGAGTAAGGAATACCCTTGCTCATCTATTAATTTACGTATAATTTTACCTAGGAACTCGACAAAACTAATTTATTACTTGCTCGTGTAAGTAACGTACTACCTACGTACGCATGGTGTGTTAGATATAATTATCTAAGTAATGATTAAGTAGAAAACTTCAGACAAACAATTTAGTTAATTTCAGTACATCCATTATTTACAACATACAACACGCATAACTTATTTATCAGGGTTTATCTTTAATTAAATTTACCGCTATTTATCAAATCTTATTATCATTTTAACATTATACCTAAGTGAGATATTCATCTTGTCTATCTAATTAACAATAAATTTATGGTATTGCAATATGTAGGTGAGAACTACTTATTTATTACCTATTTCTATGTTCTTAAAAATAACACCATTATTTTTTTCAATCTCACGTGAAGGAAAGCGATGATGTGGTCGACGACGGAGCACACTTGCCTACAAGTTCACTCTTGACTTGAAGAAAAAGCACTATTATGTTCCTACTCAGTTTTCTCTGGTTCCCTATAGATTTAGAATTCTAACATGATTCGCAATAACATTGTCTTGTCTCTATTGATTCTTCTGCAATCTAACAGTCGACATTTAGCATAATAACTGTACGAAGTGACATGACTTGTAATAGTTGATTGGCGGTCTCCCGGCCTACATCTCTCTTCTCATTATAAATTAGTTGTTTGCGTATTTACAAGGTGGAGAAGGCTCTGCCACGACTCCTCGAGGCAGGATCCTGATCTTTGTTTAATAAACCTAATTTTTGAACATGCTTGTATGTGGGAGATATTTTCCGAAACTAAAATTTCTTTTTTTTCTATCGGTGCAATATGTCGAGCTTTTTCCACAACTATGTTGTCAGCTGCCAGTCTGACTAGACGCAGCTGAATACCAGTTTTGAGATGGAGTGACTGCCCATCTACCCGCCACTACACAGTAACTGGGTAACAAGACTGGGTGTCATATTTTCTGCCTTCTGCCCGTTACTATTACGTTCTTTGACAGTCGTTACAGGTAGTCAGATGACGAAGACATACAAATGACAGCCGAGACCAGAAGCTTAACGTGTATTTTCCTAGTGTGTAACACCTACCTATCATTATCAATCCTTATCATCACAGATTACCTAATGTTATCTTATTCAAGTCTAGTCGTAACAGTAGACCAGCCAATCGTAGGCGAGCAGATAGCTTATCTATGTCCCAGTTGAGTGTTATCTTAGTGATAAGATAAAGCTAACAATAAGTACCTAGGTTTTTAGTGGTGGGCGTTGTTAAAGGAAAATAAGCAGCTAGTGTACTAAGAAGACAGCAAATGTTTTCGGTCTGTCATGACCCCATTTCTCAAGAACTCGTGGAGGTATTATATTGAAATTAATCTCAAATGCGTAGGTCAATGGCACCTTGGACCTCTTATAATCAAGCTTCTAAGTCAATTTAATAAAAATTTACTTACGGCTTATGCACCATTTTAATCACAAACAATAGTTTTGCTATTACAAACTGACGTTTGCAATTGCAGAAATGACCGTGATGATGTATGGGAGAACATTTTTTTCAACTAAGTACATTTGTTTGTTCTTCAATCGTACTTATCGTTTCGTCAGAGTAATGAGAGTGTTTTCATAGTTTATAAACTTCAGTAGGCACGATTCCCGTTATAGATGAACTACATCTACTTATGAGTTTGTACGGAACCTCGGTGCGCGAGTCGGACTCGCACTTTTTCGGGTTTTTGCGAAAATAAAGCTTGGATTCGAGCGGAGCCACGGGCAAAAGTAAGTTACTAACAGGAACAACTGATAACATGTCAGTGAAAAAATCATCTCTACGTCCTTTGGGTTCATAGGCGTCGAATATGCTATGTAAAATCACCATTTTATTTTAAAAGAGTGCTGATAGTAGCACTCCTATTTAGCCTAGTGTTTGGTCAATGAGTTATAAGTACAGTAATATTTTAAATTTCGTTCTTCCTACAATTGCATAAGTCTTCTCAAAATGCCTTCTCCAATGAACCCATTCCACAATTAAAAGTCTAAATACCGTCACAAACAACGCTTCATTACTTTCTAACAAAGATATTAGGCTGTGCGCGAATCTAACCCTTCAGACTGAACCCTACGCGGGTTCATTCGCCGCTCGTTACGCGAGGGTTAAGATTGAGCCCGGACTTATAACCCGGTGCAGCTTGCAGTGTTTCAAGCCGAATTAAAGGAAATTTACTAGCTGAGTTATTAAGCTTTTTAGAAGGGGTTTTAGAACGGTGATTTGATTTTCCTCGTTTACTGTTAACGATGTTTTAATGAGTATTGGTTTATGTTTTCGTCTGGTTGCGACGGTTTCAGGTGATCATGAATATTTTGGGTATTCTTTATATTAGACATTAGTAGAGTCAAAAATATCTCATGTAATGTTTTCTTAGGGCCACACGATTGCATACCACAGCGAGTAGCAGATGCAAGCTGAGCAGCTCATGCAAGCCAGAATCAGCAGAGGTAACTACCATAAAGCGCCGATACAATAAAGCTTACCGAGTCTCGAAGATACGATTTTGCTGTCTTGGACTCAGCAACGCAAGAATCCGCAGATAATAGTAGAGTAGTCAGAGAATAATTCTAACTAATGTTATAAATGCGACAGTGCGTTAGTTTGTTACAGTTTATGCCTAAATCGCTGAATCTATTTTGATCAATGTTGGTATGGCTATATTTTTTTTGCAAACGCGATCCTGAAAGGCTAGTAATATCTACAATGGGTTCAATCTCTCAAGACTGAGTAACCTGACTAGTATCGTCTTGTAGAGCAATTTAATGAGTATGTACAACTTGAACCCTGTCAAGTGCAGCGCCATCACTCAGCATCAGATAAGGCACTATCAAGCCGTACGTGACGCCGCTAATCTATCACCTATTTACGCAAAACTCTTCCGTATTGGTCCAGCAGCCGATCTGAATGGCAAGCAGATCTTATCGTAGTGCCTCATATTACATCGATTAGATCCTGAGATGGCAATTAAGATAGGCTTATGCAGTACTTCCTCTACTAAGGCATTTGAGTTGACTAAGTCTGTGGTGTTAGAATTGTAGCAAGTTTTCAATAACTTGATAGGTGTATTGCCTTATTGAGAACAGTAGGTAAGTTGACATAAGCTGCAAGTTCCTTGAGCAGCATTGACTAGACCCATGCGCAAACTATAGATATTTGCCTTTGCACATTCTACTGAGACCGATACTAGTTCGCTGCTAAACTATACTTCATTACTTACGTATATGAAAAACTAGACTGAAATTTTTATATGGCAATAGGTCCTCCAATTTATATTATTTTACTAGCTTTTTCCCGCAGCTCTGTTCGCTTGGTTATCACGTAAAAAAAAGCAAAGCCTATGTCCTTCTCCATATCCCGGGCTATATATCTGCCAAATTCCGTGACGATCCGTTCAGCTGTTTTAGCGTGAAACAAAAGACAGACAGACAGACTGAGTTACTTTCGCATTTTAATATACACTTCTGGACACATCTATTGGCCCACCTTAGAGTTTAGGTTTCGATGGCCCCTACCGAAATATGATTGCTAGATTGAACAAAAACTGTTGATGCAGTTTTAAACCTGATACATTTTACCATCTTTTTCGATCGTATTGTTTTAAATTTGAATTCAGAATACCATACGACATGGAGCTACGCCTAACAAGTCGGATATGCGCCTTGTTAAAGGCAATTGATTTTTGAATAAAAAACATGTTTTATCAAATAAAGGTTTAATTTAATAACGCGTGTTGCCTCCATGGGCATCTACCACAGCTCTCATACGATTAGGCATAGAGTTTATCAACCGCTCTATGAAATTTTGAGGGATCATCTCCCATTCCTCTTCTATGGCAGTTTTGAACTCCTGCATCATCTGGGCAACTGGTTGACGAGCCCTAACACGTCTTTTTAGCTCGTCCCACATGTGCTCAATGGGGTTCATGTCTGGGCTTCTGGCTGGCCAGTCCATAACTGTGATGTTCACATCCCGAAGATATTCCCTGACGATGCCGGCCGCATGGGCTCTTGCATTATCATGCATAAAAAGGAAATTTGGGCCCACATAGTCCGCGTATGGTATCACGTGAGGTTCTAAGCACTCACGAATGTACCTTTCAGCATTTAATGTTGGCAGCCGTGGTCCTGTAACAACCTCAAGTTGAGTTTTGCCGCTCGCGGATATACCGCCCCAGACAGTCCATGAGCCACCGCCATAAGCAACCCTCTCTTCAAAGCAGCATTGTGCGAAACGCTCTCCCTTACGTCGGTAGACCTTCTTCCTTCCATCATTGCCATGTAACACAATTTTAGACTCATCAGAAAAGAGTACACGGCTCCAATCTTGCTGTGTCCAATTTAAATGACTGCGTGCGAAATGAAGGCGCGCTGTTTGGTGGGCTCGCGTTAGTTTGGGCCCATTAGCTGGCTTGTGTGGTACCATATCGCGTTCTTTTAACCTTCTCCGAACAGTTCGAGCGCTCACAGATACTCCGTGGAAGTCGCGAAGTTGGTTTTGTATCTCAATGGAGGTAAGGTGACGATTTCTCAAGCTGGTCGTCACGATGAATCGATCCTGCCTTTCAGTTGTGACCCGAGATCGTGGCTTTCCTTGGCGACGAACAAAGTCGCCAGTCTCTAGGTACCTTCGATAAACATTTCGGACCGCAGATCGACTTAAATTAAGTTGAGCACTCACGTTTCTTTGGCTGTGTCCGGCCTAAATAAGTGCCACAGCTTGGGCGGCGACTTCAGGTGAAGTATCCATAGATTATTGATAGAACCTCACCTTAATGTTAAGAATAAGTAATGTTTGTTGCAAAAACAAAGATATCAATCACTTTTTCAAGAATTAAATCCAAGGAAACCAATAAAACCAAGTTTTCTTAGTATTCGATTGTTTGATTTCAACAAACAGGCTCCAAATTGTCTTTTGTTTCTTTAAATTATGTGTTCGAAATTCAAAAAAAGACTATTGAATGAAATTGTGAATGTGCCAGGTTCAAAACTGCATAAAAACTTTTTGCTCGACCTAATATAAAATTTTAGCTAGGACCAAACGAAACTGAAAATACAAGGTGGGCCAATAGATGTGTCCAGAAGTGTATATCAAGTAGGATCACGGAGCGTACTTTTAAAATGTTACCTCAGTGGATGAACTCTCGCTTGACACTAGTCAATAAGCGTAGGTAATACAATGTCTGAATGACCAGTACCAGTACATTTCAAATGATCACAAAAAATTTCAGCATATCATTTCAATACAGCTCGTGCAATACTAATAAATAGGCAGTGATAAAGGTGTGGCAACACATGACACACTCAATATAAGACATCATAAAACCACAAACATCCCAAAAAAAGCACTAATGATTTCATCTGACATATTAATATCCCCTAAATCTCAATCGTTGTAGTCTCAGAAATTACGATGTTTCGTTAATTGTGGTCACATGGCCTCGGACACTAAAAATACTTGAGAGCAGTAATAAAATGTTGCTGCCTCCTCGTCCCGTTATCTCGTGTTATTAGAGAATATTGATAGATCAGCGACTGTTGAGTAGACGTGACACTTGATTGACAGTCACGACTCAATGAACGTTTAGTGTAATGTAAGCTGCACACGTAATTTGTATGTTTTTAAACGTGCTACTGTTTTTTGTTTGATGTAAAAATGTGGTTGGTAATTCTGATTTGTTTTGTTTAATTAGAATGGTCGTGCTTTTCATGTTTATTGTTCATTGGTATATCAGTATTTATCAATCAGCATGAGTATGATGAGGGAAATGTGGAGACCAGAGACTCGGATATTCTAACTTATTTGGCTCATCATAGATAGCAACCTTAAATATCTGAATAGCACCAGTATATTCTAATGGCGGATTCTCTTTAATTCTACGACTTACTTCATACTACCATCATGATCTTTTATATGTATAGGTATATTATAGTTTGCATTCGAGTTTATACACAATGTGCATATATGTAACATCAACGCACTATTTTCTTCCTCGGACATATGAGAAGACAGCCAGCCTGGGGTACCTGTACCTGTACCTGATTAAAACACACACAACTGTAGAGGTAGAACCATTTTATGCCTACTTTCTCCTTTATCCAATTATAATGTATTCTTTGTGGTTGTCCCAGAGTGACCGCCGCGGGCGCATGGCCCGGGCGGTCCAAATAATTTAATTAGCGTCATAATTACTGCGCACGAGCACGTCACGTGGGCGCATGCGCACAAGCGCTATCATAGCCTTGTTTAGCCTTTGATTAGTTGAAGACAGGTTGAGGAAGAGGTTTTTTTGTTCCCAGGAATCCCAGGTATTAGACTCATAGAGGCTTTAAATGTCATGTATGTAGGTACAGTCAACAAAGCAATTTGGTATGCAGGCAGCTAACTTGCAACTACTTATAAACAATGTTGTGAGTGTGCTGAGTAGACAATTATGGTACACCGCACTTGTAAGTATGTCATAAGCTTAAAAAGTTATAATGCACACATCTATAAATATACTAATAATAAACCTGAAAAGTTTGTTTGAACGCGTTAATCGCTGGAACTACCAGTCGGATTTGAAAAAATATTTTTGTATATGATAACCACATTCATGAGAAAGATTTGGTTATAAGGGAAGGGAAAATTCCCACGGTAACGGGAAAAAACGGATTTGCGCGTACGAAGTCACAGGCAAAATCTAGTTAGAAATAAACAGCTATTGGAAATGCAGTGGATAATGGAAATAAGTACACTAATTTCAATAAGTGGAATTCAATATTTTTACCTGAATACCAAATAGATTTGTTAACTGCACCTAATTGATGAATAGGACTGGGCTTGTTTTTGCTACGTCACAAGGAACGGTTAAGGATTTGAAATGTTAAGCAGTTTGAGGTACTTATGTTTTTACAAAAATCCGTCCGTCTCACGTATTTAGGAAATTCTGAAAAATGACAGTTCAAAAAGGTTACACGCGCCCTCGATGTGGGGAAGGAGAGGATCAGTTGGAGAATTGCTTAACGTATTCATTTCTCGACCATACTAAGGTACATTACCTTTGTTTTGTTGTGTAGGCCCTGTACTAAATAAGAAACTTCATATAACAACACTGTGACATAATCCATACTTATCTAATATTATAAATGCGAAAGTAACTCTGCCTTTCTATTCGTTTTTCTGTTTGTCTATTTGTCACTTGTTCTCGTCTTACCGGCTGCACTTCGAAAGTGATCCCTTGGAATTAGTGTGGACTCGCTTCTTGTGTTGTATCTACCAACTGTACTGTATAAATCATAAACTTAAAAACAATACTACAAGCTCTGCCTACCCAATCTTACAAGAGAAGAACTGACAACACAAAACAATGTTCGTTGTAGGTTCACACAGGCTGTAGATCGTCCTACGCGACAAATTAGATTGAAACGGGTTCCTGGGTGTAGGCGACATCGACAGACCTGTACTACTGGTGCCGCAATAATTATACCGAATTTATTGTGGTAATGTATCGATTGATGGCGAAGAAACATGCTTTAAATTAGGTAAGGCCCTCAAATTGTTGTTTTGTAATAGTGTACGAAAAGCAGCTATTGTAGGTAAAGCAATGTACTAGAACATGAACAAAACATAATTTATGTCGCAGACACCATAGATACCTACCTATCAAATTGATTCTCTTCATTTTGATATCCGCAAAAAAGGAGTATACCTAATATATCCTTTTTTTTTTTTTTAAACGTTGCCCCACATTAGGAATTTCTCCTGTATCGTGGGTGCGTTCACAAACATATAAACTCACATACACAAACAGCCAGACCCGGAACAACTATCTGTAGGCCATACAAATATTTGTTCCGTGCGGGAATCGAACCCGTGACACGCAGCGCAGCAGTCGACCGCTCAACCACTGCGCCAACCGTGTCGTCATAATATCATAATCAGTCTCTCGGGTCCCATTATATTATATATCACTATAGCAAAGTTCATCAAAATCGATTCAGCGATTTACGGCCGCTTTCTATAAGGGTATGATTTAAGCTATCGCCAATTTTATTAGTTTTGAATTTCTTAAATAATAGGGTTTGTCCTCAAAAAAGTAGATCTGTCACCAAAATGTAGTTGCCAAATAATTTAAAAAGCAATTCCATACTAAATCACATGTAATCCTTGGGATATATCATTAAGTATCAAATAAATAGGTTGGGATTTATTATAAAACGGGAAGTAAACCATATTTCTGGGTGGATTAAAAAAAATAACCACGAAGGTGATGGCGGGGTCTATTCGCTCGCTTCGCTCGCTCACTTTACCCCGCCATCCCCTTCTAACCTAACCTGTCCGAGTCGGGGTGCCCTAAGCTCCTTGTGCCCTATGTTCGAATATTTGGTGACAGATATACCTTTCTGAGTACGAAGCTAAAGGAATAAACCTATTATTTTGAGAACAAAGTTTTATCCAAGGAATGAACTGCGATTTTATTGATAATCCATCTCTTATTTTACATACATATTGACATTAATTTGGTAATTCATACCTGGCGACACTTTTTATATATCTGAGAACGAAAATACTTCGTGGCGATAGATCTATTTATTAGGTGATATAAATTTTGGTGACAAGAAATATAGTTCCCTTTCTATAATATATCTCAATCCCAATCTTGATCCCGATCCTTGTCTGTAACCAATCAAAGGTGAGGATTGTGTGGTGAAGGACACAAACTCGGCTGTTGATTGGTTACAGACAAGGATCGGGATCAAGATTGGGATTGAGATATATTATAGAAAGCGGCCGTTAGGCGTGAAAGCGTAAGTTAGGACTGTGGAAAATAAGCTAGCAATTCAGATGACGTCAATTTATGAGTATACGTGTGTCTCTTAGTAGATTCTATCTGCTAACCGTTAACCATAACTTACTTAGTACAGTGCTGGGTAATTGACCATTTTGCAGTTTGTTTTCAGTTCTTTCAAATGAGACAAAATTAAGCTCCACCCAAGATTTCTAGCTATTCGGTACAACAACAGTGACAATTGTCACAACAAACTTCTGGCATAGCATAGGAATCTAACTGCCATTACGAGACGCTATCATTTAATGACAACAAACGTAAACTAAATGTTAGTACAATAACTGGTACTTGCAGGACAGCATTCTGCTCGATGTTAATTACTAGTACCTACCTACCTACCTACCTAGCGCCTTATCACGAGATATACGCGCATCAGTCACCCGCTATACTGCACTCGAGAGGCGAAAAGCAGTATCTCAAAATTTCTGAAAATTGTATTTGCTTTGCTTAGGATAACTATTACAGTATTCATTTTCGAAAAACATTGAATATTCAAAATAATCACCTCCATCTGACTCCAGTCTTGCCAAGAAGTACCGTGTTACCACCCGGTTAATGGGTTGTGGAGGTCTAGGAGCCGCTCCACGTAAAATACTGGTATGCGGTTTGACTGGGAGCAGACCTCAATATAGTTCGAAAAAGGCTAGGCAGATGATAATTGAATATTAAAAATAAACATTAGGCACATCTTAAATTGCTTATCCCATTAATGGGAATGACGTAGCTATTAGTTTACGTAGCTATTTTTGGATAAGAAATCATCAAATGACTCCTTCCTCTCCGGGCGGACTAAAACCCACCCGCGTCCCTCAAAATACCCTTTGCGTTCCAGGTCCGCGGCAACTCTTTCAAACAAACTCCTGCAGGCAGTTGTAGTCTAGAAAATGATTTAAGATACCTACTTTTATAAGCATAATATGGAAAAGCATGCGGGCGACGACGCCGTGGAAATGCGCAAGTTTCTTGATTTAGATGAATTTTGGTACAGAGGAAGATGATGAGAAGGGAGCTTGGAGACGGATGTATGCTACTTTAACGCAAGTGAAAGCCACAGGATAAAACTAGTTTTAAAAAATTACACGAAAGTGAGGGATTTTTTTTCGAAATTCAATTTAATTGAGTTACCACTTATTGGTTTCAGGGCAGCATAGTTAGTGCCTTGTTTATTTCTAAACAAGCTACTTACCACATTCTGTGAGGACAGATCTACTGATCTACTCGACGAACCAGTTCGACTGTTTGATTTGGAAGCTGGCTAGATGTGGTTTCTTAAAGGACTTGTTAATCTTTTAATCCGTCCAACGCAATGATCTCTGTATATGTAGATCAGTAGTGCGATTCAGCCGGTCGATTCTGTCGACATCTCACGGTGTTCACTTAGGCGGAGTGAACGACAAGAGCGCTGTCATTCCATCTTATTTGTATGATTTGACAACTCACCCGTCGTGCAGCCCGCCGCACTGCTGCAGTGCGATTCTGTAAACATGTCGAAGTGAACACTTTGGAACACCATACAAATAAGATGGAATGACAGCTCAATTGTCGTTCACTCCGCCTAGGTGATGTCGATAGAATCGACCGGCTGTAAACATGTCGAAGTGAACACTTGGACAGGGTGCACGACGGGCGAGTTGTCAAACCATACAAATAATATGGAATGACAGCTCTATTGTCGTTCACTCCGCCTAGATGAACATCGTGAGATGTCGACAGAATCGACCGGCTGTACACACGGGTGTACAGATGACATTTCAAGGACGACATAAATTATGTGACAATAAAGGACATTGACCTTTCCCTTATATATCTCTTCATAGGTTTTTTATTTTATTTTTTATTAGTGATTGATAGGCACGCGCTTGACCGCTATCTCACCTGATGGTAAGCGATGATGTGTCGAAGATGGAGCACGCTTGCCTAGAAGTAACCTTTTCACTCTTGACTTAAAGACTAAGATACCCCAAAAGTAAATTACGAATGGTTATTTATTACTAGAAAATGTAAAGGATCTCGATGGATGTAGATTTAGGACATTATTTTTTATATAGGATTACAAATGTCAAAAAATGTCGGTACCGGGTCTATTGCAAGTATATTTGGGGCCAACCATAATTTATTAGGGTTTGTGTTTTCTGACACCTACATTTACGTACAAATTTTTACCACAATCTGCAAGATTTTTAAAGCATTTCCTAATCCATCCAACTATCATGTGTTAGAAAAAAGTTGTGTACTCGATAATTACCTAAAGAACGCAATTAACCTTGGTTTGTTGATTTATGTCAAAAAGTCACTTTGCAGGACTGTTTAGAAGTATTAATATTGCATAGGTAGCCTTTTTATAAAACGCTTTAAAAAACAAAGCCAGGAAAAAACGGTCAGGAAAAAACCATAAAATGCAGTTCAATCTCTGTTGAATTCCCATAACCAATCGATTTATATCGTGGATGCACCAAAATGTGCGTAGTCAATAAATATGTGCTGCAATAATAATAAAGCTCGCGAGTGGGACACAAACAAATAAATTATTATTAACCAATGACGGACTGCTTTTGGGGACCTCGCAGAATTAAGCTTGATTAGAAGTGGCGAATTTTAATATTCATTTTGTTTTGTTCTAGTACTTTCCTTGTTATTAACATAAAAAAATAAGTAAACACAAACAAATATGTTTTCACAGACCATTTATTAAAATACTGTGATGTGATTTACCTACTACAAATACTTAATGTTAATATTCACGAATTCAAAAAAATAATAAGACATGTCAATCAATAAATAATAATTTTATTAATGTATTCATTGATCTTAATATTCATTGAAATCAATTAACTGACCGTTTATAAGTTGTTGACTAAATATTTATATCGATACACAAATTATCGCTTCAAGAACGTAAATTTTCATTTTATGCGAACATTTGAATTGGAACACTCACTGGATATGGTCACTAACACCATTCCGATAGAAAATTTACACCCGCCGCACTGTGGCGAGGAAATGAATAGACCTGAACAATTAACATTTGATTTTATAAATTATCCCGGATTGATTGTATTGCCTTGCTTGATACTTCTAGCAGTTTATAGAGCTATGTAAAATGTTGTGTGGGGACCGACAGAGGTGTTACAGTCAGTGAAACGGCGGGATTATGGCAGTGGTGGCGGCATTGATCTGATAAGGCTACAGTGACAATGTTAAAGATTACTTTTTATTTGTTTACTTTGTTGATTGTCTTGTTACGAACAGAAGAGATTATTAGCATTGAAGTGATTTTTTTCTTATTCAGATTCGATGGTCGGTGTAGAAAACACGACAGCAGAAATCTGTGAGCTATCGACAAGATGACTTTCATCAACGAAATAAGCAACAAGACAAAATCCGCACATATTCACAAAACTAAGGATTATCTCCGCTCCTCCTGATAAATTCCACACTCAAATGATATGTTCACGACCCAATTCAGTAAGAGTATTGTGCGTCACATATAACTGTAACTCCGTAGTCCGTCGTCTGTAACATCGCATTACTATGCGCCGCGGCGTCCGCACATCAGAAATCACTAGGTTACCGACACCACTCGATACATCCAATAGATTTTTTCTTCTACAACTGCATGATATATATTATAGTCGTAAAAAGCGGCTAGAGTATCGGCGAGTCGTAAAAATAGATGTTGTACGTTACGCTTTCCGCATCAATAATTCAAGATTATGAGGGTGGGTCTAGCGTGGCTTAGATCTGTGGCTCTGTGGCGTTGTGACGCCCTGGTACCTACCCAGCTCATAACTATTTATTTGTCAGCTCTTGTTTGTGGATTTGGGACAACTACTGCTAAATGTTACGACTAACTGCTGCCTAGAAGAATGCAGTTTATTTAATGGTTTGCAGAAGTCAATAGTCTTTATTAGGAATGCGTGCGGTTTGGCTAAGCCTAGGTATCACTGACTCAAACACACCCTATTTTCAAACTGTCTTAAATCCTAATACAGTGAAATATGGCTGATCATTATCGTGATGCAGCTTTAATTTCAGGTAACTTCCTGCAATCGTGGCTTATAATGGCTAGATTGACCAAAAGTAAAAGCTATCTGAAGTTACCGAGGGTCAGTTAGTATTGGTGTGTATGTTCCATGTTCTCAGCATAACTGTTTCTTGCGACCGGCAAACCACAACAGTTCACTTCACTGTCCGCAACTATTCAGTAACACCCGCACCACTTCTGTCCTATATCTTTAACGCTATCTCAGATGCTAGAAGTCGCTCTGGCTTTGTTTTGTTAGCTGCCGCCCGCGGCTTCGCCCACGAGTAAACCGGAAATCATCCCTTGGGAATAACTTTCCAGAATAAAAAAGTATCCTATGTCACTTGGCAGGTGGGCAGTCCACGTCAAGGATCCTAATCAATAAGTGACATGGTCATTAGTTTTCATTTTGACCGCCGACTATAAGATAAGATAAGATAAGATAAGATTCATTTATTTGCAAAAACATGTGTAGATAATATACATGGTATAGTAATGTTTATTATAGGTGTTACAGGATATTCTTTGGCACAACATGTTTGACCATGGCTGGTGTACAAATTAGGTCGGAAGACCATAAAATTTCAAAAAACAAAAAATATAATAAAAAAGTTAAATACAATGTTAAATAATCTAAAAAAATAAATTACAATTAACATTAATATTAAATTATAAATAAAAAAACAATTGGTAAATATTCATGCGATTCAAAATAAATATAATAGATTCAGTCAGTATATCAGAGCGATTTGTCATTTAAAAATTCATTAATATCATAGTAGGCTTTTTCTGTCAGTATTTTTTTAAAGGTTTTCTTAAACTGGTCTGTATTTAGTTTTTTGACACAGATAGGGATATTGTTATAAATTATTGGTGCTCTGCATACAACGCTTTTATACAGTAGTGCTGTCTTAGCTGGCTGAACACGAAGTTTACTATTATCCCGGCGATTTCGTATTACCAGATCCGATATTCGAGGAAACAAATGGGAAATAAGACGATTTCCAAAATATAAAGTGACGGCAGTGTGAGGATTTTATGCTTTGTAAAAAATGGCTTACAGCTCACAGTACTTTGGATACCGAACATAGCACGTATGCATCGCTTTTGCATTTTAAATGCCATTTCTTTATTTGATGAGTTGCTCCTGAAGATAATGCCATATCTTAGGACAGATTCAACAAGTCCATAATAAGCCGATAGTAACACATTAGTGTTGATAGATGGAGCAAGTTGGTACAAAGCATATGCTTGACTACTGATTTTTTAACCTAATGCGTCAATGTGTTCTTTCCAGTTTAGTTTACTGTCTATAATTAAGCCGAGAAAACGGACATTAGATACTTCATTTATAGTGTAGTGATCATGAATCAAATTTATATTTAATGGATTATGCAATCTTTGTCCAAAGTGCATTATATTTGTTTTAGATAAATTTATTTTTAAATTATTAGTATCAAGCCAAGAATTTATAGATGTCAGTGAATTATTTATGTCAGATTTATAATTATTAATGTCCTTACATGCAATTGAAACTGTACTGTCATCAGCAAATAATGTCATTGGTTGAGTCGTTGCCTTTGGCAAGTCGTTGATATAGAGTCGTTGATATAACTTTCATTACAGCATTGAGGTAATAGATAATTAGTTTATTAGGGTTTGTATTTTATATTTTAATTGTTTTATTTTAACACATTATATTATAGGTACTTACATACAGTTTTCTCGCTTTTGATCTTTGTAATGTTTATTTTATTTTTAGTCTGTATTTTGTGAGTGTTTCCATGGCATTTTTGCTATCGGAATACCAGTGCTGCGTTATTTTTTTAACGTAATATAATATACAGAGAGCCTTTTTAGCCTTGCACGTGTAAAATTCATGTTGTTAGTTTTATAAATTAAAGTTGTCAAAAAATAAAAGTCCCGTTTTGACAGCAGGATACAACATTACTTTACTAGTATATGACGTATGAAAGAGATATGAAATAAATCTCTTTGTTGTGTCCTGCTGTCAAAACGGGTCCTTTTATTTTTGACTACTATAGTTGGTGTTTTTTTTTTATTTTTCATTGTCTCGTGTAAACATTTGTCGTTCTTTCTTATTCGTCAGTCTAAAACGGGTGTGTAATACATGCCATAATAACAGATAATCTATATATATAAAAATGAAACCCGTTTTCCTTGGTCACGGCATCACGCGTGAATGGCTGGACCGATTTCACTAATTCTTTTTTTGTTGTGTTTGTTATTGTCAGGAGAAGGTTCTTATGAAAAAAAAAAAAAAAAAAAAAAGTTGCGCGGGAAATTAGAAAATTTAAGAATCCTTAGGGTAGGGTAGGTGTAGGGTAGGTGTAGGGTAGGTGTAGGGTAGGTGTAGGGTAGGTGTAGGGTAGGTGTAGGGTAGGTGTAGGGTAGGTGTAGGGTAGGTGTAGGGTAGGTGTAGGGTAGGTGTAGGGTAGGTGTAGGGTAGGTGTAGGGTAGGTGTAGGGTAGGTGTAGGGTAGGTGTAGGGTAGGTGTAGGGTAGGTGTAGGGTAGGTGTAGGGTAGGTGTAGGGTAGGTGTAGGGTAGGTGTAGGGTAGGTGTAGGGTAGGTGTAGGGTAGGTGTAGGGTAGGTGTAGGGTAGGTGTAGGGTAGGTGTAGGGTAGGTGTAGGGTAGGTGTAGGGTAGGTGTAGGGTAGGTGTAGGGTAGGTGTAGGGTAGGTGTAGGGTAGGTGTAGGGTAGGTGTAGGGTAGGTGTAGGGTAGGTGTAGGGTAGGTGTAGGGTAGGTGTAGGGTAGGTGTAGGGTAGGTGTAGGGTAGGTGTAGGGTAGGTGTAGGGTAGGTGTAGGGTAGGTGTAGGGTAGGTGTAGGGTAGGTGTAGGGTAGGTGTAGGGTAGGTGTAGGGTAGGTGTAGGGTAGGTGTAGGGTAGGTGTAGGGTAGGTGTAGGGTAGGTGTAGGGTAGGTGTAGGGTAGGTGTAGGGTAGGTGTAGGGTAGGTGTAGGGTAGGTGTAGGGTAGGTGTAGGGTAGGTGTAGGGTAGGTGTAGTGTAGGTGTAGTGTAGGTGTAGCGTAGGTGTAGGGTAGGTGTAGGGTAGGTGTAGGGTAGGTGTAGGGTAGGTGTAGGGTAGGTGTAGGGTAGGTGTAGGGTAGGTGTAGGGTAGGTGTAGGGTAGGTGTAGGGTAGGTGTAGGGTAAGTAGGTAGGTAGCCAGTTGACGGGAGCGAAGCCGCGGGGGACAGCTAGTAATAATATATTATCACTTGAAATAACGTTCCCATGATATAATTTTCATATGCTATTAAAACAAAGAACCTAATTTCATGTGATCTAATATTACATTTCATATAAACTTCTTTTGCTCTAATAGCATTTAGTATAACGCTTATCTTATACAATTTTCGACGGAGCCCCGCGAAGCGGAGCTCCTATTTCAGGGTGGTTTAAAAAAAAATAAGTAAACTGAAATTATATCAATAATTCATTATATCATTTCATCTTTATACCAAAAAATACATATTAAATGAAATTAGGTCGTGTGATCGTTAGAACTTTTGTTATTATGTCAAATGGTACGCACCCGTCTAAAACCATGTAAGTATGATCAAAATCTCAATCATTGCAAGCAGTTTCAACCGACTGTACGATGCACAGTATCCAACTGAAGACATTAAAACTATGGTCTCTCGCAACAGATCACAAGTAACAACAATTCGAACATAAACTTGGGCACAAGAAGAGCAGCACACACACACCACAGCTCTGCCCACCCCAGAGCCGCGCGGCACGTACGCCTGACATTACTGTATATCTTTTTAAACGCGACGTTATTTTTGTGACAGCCCTAGCTCTGTCCCCCAGCGGTTTTATCGCGCTTTATTGCTAAACATTCAAATATAACTAGAGCTTGTTATAATGTTTCCGGATTTTGGATATTCTATGATTTCTCCGCAATTCAGCAAGGTTTTTCATGAAGCTTTGCTTTAGACCAGGTGACAACTGTGTTACGCTTTTAACTCATTCGGAAAACTTTTGAAAAGCATACCTCGATAAGGTTTGACTTCCTTTTTACAACATTTAGACAGGCTGTTAGATTTGTATTCAAAAGCCACTGCTCCTTATCTGCGTAATGAAATAACATAAGGGCAGATGTACTACTTTTAGTTAAAGGTTCGTTAAAGTGCATCACACAATCGGTAGATTAAAAAAACAAACCAATTAAACCATCTCGTTTGGGTCCAAACATCTCATTATCAGAAAAAAAAGCGCCTCGCTACCGGCATCCATTCAATTTCGCGTCTCCGGCAATAAAGCGTGATTGTCACGCACGTACACATTGCATAAAGCGGTATTACTGCCACGGGGCCCAGGCATCCAGGGGCCCGGGGGTGGGGCCCACACCCCCAGGGTGGCGTTTAACGCACGAAGGGATTTTTTCAAAATAACATTTTTTTGAGCGGTGAAGTTCTTGGTTTTGACTTTGACGGTTATGACCAAATTTTTTGGTGGGTGCATTTACTTGGACAGGGGTGAGTAAAAATCTTTGGGTAAAAAATTAATAGTTGGTATAAAGCTTGGTTTAAAAGCAATCTAGGAATTCGATCCATCAAAAGTAGGCACTCATAATATTGTACATAGATGTGTACAATGCAATGTCGAAATAAGTTGCCATAAAACGAAAGACATTCACAAAAAAATAAAATTACATTTCAGTGACAGATTCAAGAAAGGCTGGTATTGTCACAGCGTCGTATCATATGGAACTTCAATTCGACATCGACATTTTATGTCCCTTCGGCTGACCTTTGCATTTTGTCCACTTAAACTGAACTAAGCATGGGTTTATGGTGTGATAGGGCGAGATTCAGCCTGACCTCTCGCCCTACACCTTTGCCATTTGCTGTTATAAATTCAATCAAATACCAATTGCTTTGAATCCGAGGCAAAGATGAACGTAGAAATTTTATTTAAGTATATTTTTTATGAAACATTATATGCGTGATAATTGGCGCAAATAAACACTTACTCTTTCTTCTTTTAGGTTTAAAGAATCTTTATTTCCTCGTAAGAACATGATACAGTTCACATGTCGTCTAATAGCGAAGCATGTAAATGTGGAACAAGGAGATTATAATAATAACGTATTAGCAAACAAAGCGAAAGTGTAGCTAGTAACATCTTACAATTAATACAGCTGGCCTGATTATAAGTAAGTACGAATTATTCACCTTGTGAGGAACACAAACAACGATTTTAAAACCTTACCTGCAAGATGGAAGGATTAGATCTCAATTAAAAATCTTCGATAAAAACGTGTAACAAAAAGATGGTAGTTATAATGATTAAGCTCATGTTTTGAATCTAGATCGTGTCTCACGCTTTGTGCCGGATTATCGGTTGTGTGTGGCGAATGAGATCTATTACAGCTTCCTAGTTTAGAAGATTATAGTCCTGCAGTGTGCTGGTAGTTTGATGCACGTACAGTTTGAAATGGATTGCTAATCATAAATCACTTATGCAAAGGCTAGCTAAACTAATTGGTTTAACTGACTGCACTAAACGTTGTCCACAACATAATCAGAATTTATGATGTTATGTCAGTTATGCAAAACACTTCAAAGAAAAGGCTTTCGTTTCCAATGGCTTTAGGGATTGATGTAAAACTTTTTCGCCAACTTAATCATGAAGGACAAAGTATTGTGTGTACAGTGGTGTACCTACTACACCAAGCACTTGTAATTTCATGTAGTTTCAGACACATTGACGAATCAATTACATTTCCAGCACGAGCACTTGTTTATGAGTCAATTAGCGTCTACTCGATATTACTTAATGAGTGGTACTTTAATGTGGTGAACTGAAACAAACATCTAAACAAACGGATAAAGTCGTGTTTTCGTTTTGCTTTGATTTGAAATTTCTTTGTATTTCACTTAAATTAACAAGAGAAGTGACCATCAGACCTTATTCTAAAAAAGTTTAACTTACGGGATACCAACGACGATACTCGAACTAAGATGATAATAATCCATTGACCTGTTCTTACTAGAACATCCAAAGCAGAGAAAGCAACATGTTCCTATCCACTTGCTTCTTCCGCATACAAGCACATATCCAAAACCTTCTTAAAGGATCTCTCTAATAATTATAAATATTGGTCCATTTAACTACAAGATGTTAGCTGGCCAGTTCGGCCATCGATTGACCGAATCCGGCGCTGCGGGACGGCGCGTAATTCCTCGCGCGCGACGTGCTCGGCGTGCGTAAATACGCGCAATCGCTCACCCCATTACGCTACGATACGCTGGTAAGGCGCGCAAGACATGGGATGAAACGATTCCCTAGAACAGTTAACAACACTAAACAGCCCAAAAAAATACCTTAAAAGCATCATCTGCCTAGCCTATTAACCAACTTTATTGTGGTCGGCTCCAAAAAAAACGTTAAAAGTGACAACCCGAAAAGTTTGGCTCTGTATTAAGCTAGTGTTCCTGTCGCAGCCAACTAGCTTAACCATCATTTAAAGCCTAGCCTTTTCATTGAACTACGCCGTTTAACCAGCGACATAGGTGACACGGACAAGTCATTAAACGATGAAACAAAAGATGTCACTTAGGTCGCTAAAAAATGGGCGCATTTAAATGAAAAGGCTAGGCCACCAATTAAACGGCTGACTAAGCTCGTTGGCTGCAGTTGCTAGCAAAACTATAAAATATCGATATCATAAGACATACATTGACTTGCTATCGATAAAACTTCTGAAAAACTAATGCTTTATATTCTCATCATAACCTTTTTACTAGGTGAAATACGTCTTCTGGTTTAGCAACCGGTCTTGAAACATACTGCCGCCCAGAAATTTACTAAAATAAATTCGTACTTTCTAGGAGTAAATCTTTTTCAAGCCTTATTTAACTCGCTGCCGCTTATGACTCACGTACCCCCTCAACGCATTACTCGGATCGATGTCGGATCGAAGGCAGCAGTCAGCCTCCTTACAGCTGGAACAGCTTACTATCCCCATTGTTTCATCCCTCCCATGCCTCCTCGATATATCGCCAGCATTTTTCAGCCACCGCCATATAACCTCCTCTAATTTATGAAGGAGCAGTTGCTTGCTATTTCTTCTGCAATTAAGGAAAATATTGTGTTTTGCTTATGGATGTACCTACTTGCTAATTTGCGTTATGAGTTATGACTTGAGTTTAATGCTTCTAGATAGCACGAGCTTAGCCAGGAAGGAAAATTGGTTATCTTTGAGAATGTATGAAGTTATGCATTTGTTTAACCATAACAATATGTTTATCATTAAATGCATTAAAAAAAAACAATTTTCCATTGAATTTGTTTCAGTGTTCCTTCTCAGGGTAGTCAGTTACGAAACACCGGCCTCATCTACATAGTAAACATTGATTTAAATTGACGTGTAAAAGTGTTATTTATAATTAACTTGCAAAATAAATAGCTTAAATCGTTATTCAATAAATTTTGACTTGAATTATCTTTACAATAGATGCAAATTTCTGTGACCTCAACCATACTGTTGACAAACAGCTAAAAGGTCGTTTCATAATCATTTAATATTGCCTGTCAACAACAATCTTGAACATTTAATTTGCAAAAACAACGCAATCACTTCTATTAGTATTTATTTTTATAGCTTTGTTGTGCGCAGGAGTCGCGGGATCGTCAGCGGCCTTGACGCCGGCGCTTGCGAACCTCTCGTAACTGCGCAGTAGGTCTACTATAGGTAGTTTAATATACAAGTACGTCATCAGAAGACGTGATGTCTTGTTTCCTTGGCATTCTCCCAAGGAGAGCAGAGTGAGCAAGGTTCCAGTTATTCTGTGATGATATTATGGTTTAGTTCCTTTAAGCTGCGATTATATTATCATTTTAAAGTAACCTATGTTACTTTAAAATGATAATTTACCTTGATTTACAATAAAGGAAATCCAGAACATTTAGTCTTGAAGGAATGGAAGCTTATGGAGGCATAAAACCTGCAAAGGCGTTTGTAGGTTTTAAGCCTCCGTAAGCTTCCATTGCGTTGTCAACAATTTCCAGCAACAGTAGGTACTAAACGATGCACTTCACCTCATCTGGCGTATAGTTATGTTGCGTTCTGACGGAAATAATATATCCTTAACTTATTCATTTGAAATCCAAGCAAGTAGGTATACCTTTTCGCAAACTAAGACTAGGTACTTTAACTATTTTACCAGGAACTGAGGTACATTAGATAATTCTCCTGACGTAGGTAATAATTACAATTGTCTCAATAAATCTCAGGAGTCGTGAGTCAGTAATGACTCCTTACATAAATATGTCAATAGGTAATATTGTAACTTGCTTTATGTGAATATACCTACATAAAGTTGTCCACTGTCCTTGTGATTATCTACAAACCTACGATGCGCCTAGCAAACAACTTCATTCACCTAATGAGCTGCTAGGAGACCATGTTTATTTTTTTGTTATGGATGGGCAAGCATCAAATCTCACTCTCTTCCGCTCTACCCAGAGTGGAAGCGAGTTTCAGACTCTTACTGACTAAAACCATCCGTGTTCCTCCTCATGCTCTTTGCGTTACAGGGCCGCGGTGACTCTTTCAAACAAATTCCGCAACCCAAGAGACCATGGTAGGCTTGCTTTTGACCACATTCTCACGTGATGTAAAGCGAGGATGTGGTCGACGATGGGACACGCCCCAGGTTGTAGCTATCGGGTGAGGCAGAGTATTCCACTCCTTCACTTAATGAGGTTGTAACTATTTTTATGGCTTTCATATCGCTATCTTCATCCTTGATTTAAAGTAAAGGATACACACAGATACAGATATCAATGAATGGTATCTTTGTCATCGCTCGAATTAGATGGTTAAAATTCTAGGAAATTGAGATCCTGAAAGGTGACAAAGTGGGGATAACCTTTTTTTTATTGATGAGAAGTTATCAAATGACTCCTTCCGCTAAGGGTAGAGCGGGCAGGAGTGTCAGACTCTTACTGACAAAAAACCCATACGCTCCTCCTAGTGCCCTTTGCTTTCCAGGGCCGTGGCCCTACCTACCTCTTGGAAGTTAGAAATAAGACTATGCATTTCTGGTCATTGTACAAAAGTCTATGATTTATGCCTATCTTTGAAATTATCAATGCAGCGATGACTAACTAAACGCGGTGCTAAGTTTTTGTCTTAACTCTTCTAATTACCTACCAAACCAAACGTAAGTGATTACGTCGTCAACACCTGATTCAGGCGTATCATAATTGGCGTGTAACATAAATATTACACATTTAAATAATTGATAAATAGCCCGTATAATTTTTACTACTAATTATGAATAATTTTACATATAAAACATAAATTCGGAAGTACTTGTTACACAGTTATTTGTATTTTTTATTATAGTTGTACATTAATTGGTCAGATTAGCATTCGGTCGTGCTCCTGAATGGAAAAACGAATATTTAACCGATGCGATGTTACCGCGTGGACAGATCGCGAAACGAATTTGTTAAATAATTTATTAATGTATTCATACTTTTCATTTGAAATATGATTATTATAGGTTACACATGTAAATCTAGTGTTGTAGAAACAAACAATATAAAAAACATAAAAACAAGTATTCATTGATGAATGCTTTGGTTTGTAATATTTAAACAAATTAATAGTAAATCTACACGAAATGAAAGTATGTGCATTTTTTGAAGCTGAAACTTTAAGTTCTCCTTTACTTCGGGTTCTGAGTGGTGCGTTATGGTGACCATTTTTAGAAGACACATTCAAAAATTTGTCTTCCGGGAAAATAATTTTTTGAAATACTTCCTAGTGATTTCAATGCTAGTTTTCATCAAGGAGTGATAGCTAGTATTTTTTTTGGCACAGGAGACTTTCAGCTTCCTCAGTGGAATATTCCAGCCCAGAAAAACCCAAGGTTTTCATCGGAATTGAAGAGTACATCTCTTCGATTTCAATAATAATTTGTATTCAATCCTATTAAATAATAGAAAAAGTTTTTGTAAAAACATGCAAAACTATTCCAAGCATCAACTAGTACCGTCTTGCTCACCAGAAAATCTCCACCACATTCTTAGAACCAACTTATAATTATTAATTAGGAAGACAAAATCTAATCAAACGCGCCGAAATCTGGTCGTGCCTGGTCACGCAGCGTGGCACGCGGAAGTGATTGCGATCGGCGCGTCATTAATCTGCTGGGCTCACGCGCGGCGTGCGGGGCGTGACCGGGGGCGCGCTACCGGTGTCACGGCGCCCGGCTCCAGGGGACACTCCTCGGTGAAGCCTTTGAGAGCTTTCTGGAGGTAACAGTAATACAACTTTGTACAGGACTGCCACGGCTAACTTATGGAGGCAGGACGTTACTCATCATTACCGGCAGTTCATTAGCTGTCGTGCCCAAGAAGAGTGCGTCTCTTCTCAGCAGATTCCGTGGCAGCAGCAACAGTCTCCTGAAAGTAATTGTTGATAGGTTTGATTAGAGCCCCATAATGAGGCAGTATATACCTAAGAATTAAAATAGGCAATAAGCTATTTTTTGTTCCTAACACCCATTATGTGTTTTTGTCGTTGTTGTGTCTATGTTGTCTGAAATGAAGAAACGATAAACTTTGTAAAGTGATAAACAGAGTTGCATTGTACCAGTAACCTGCATTTAAGTATCTACCAATCACAGACTATTAAAAATATAAATCGTACATTAGCCCACCCCGTGGTTTCGTTCCCTTTTATTTCAGAGAGTACGCATCAGTAAAACGATTATCTTGATTGGATTTACACTTCCACAATTCTAAAAACAAGTTACAATATTAGTTTAAATACAAGAAAATAATCAAAACAACAAAAGGAGAAAAAAAACTGTTTCGGGTGAAGCACAAATCCCGGGCACTCTTCGAAGAATGTTCGGTAGTACCAACACCTAGGTACTTGCGTTACTTATAAAGGCCTGAAGTTAAGTAAAGAAGTTTCCTCTAAGCTTTACTATTTACAATAATTATATTACAATTATATGACGGATAGCATCCGCGCCACACTCGCTGATCTTGAGGTGTCGGCTCGCTATTCATTTATTGTTATTTATTTAGCCGTTCCTTTTAATTGCCTTTGTAACTTCTACTGAGAATTGTTACATTCCATCGTTTAGCAGGCATGTAGATATTGCAGATAACGCATGTGGGCATTACAATAACTAGCAGGAATGTACTTGAGCTTTTTCACGGTTAATTGTTGGCAATAGAATTTGACGATCTGAATGACACAATGGCATTGTGAAAAATAATTAGAGCAATATGCAACTTAAGGATATTTGAAATACAATTTACTTTACGAAAAAGTCGTGACATTATAAACCACAGGTACATTAGTAGGAGTATAATTATAAGCTACACTCGACTGCTACACAACTCGTGCTAAGATTCATGATGTCATAAAGTTTGATACAGGTATTAGAATTATGTTATCTCTTCCTGCTATTGTATAGACATAAATCACAGCTTATCTCTAAGTATAGAAATCTTGTAACAAATTGAATTAATTACAACAGGATGTCCATACATCAAGGAACTTAGATGATCATACCCTTACTGTCTATAGCTATTTATCTATGGTAGGTTCTAAAATTCTTTGCATTTTTCGCCCAACCGTTTTTCAAATTTCTTACAACAACTTAACATCTGGACCCAAGTCACCTTACATGAAACTCACAACACGCAACCCCTAATACCCTGATCCCAAGATCACCCTAATCTTGATCAATCGAACCCATTTCAAATTCCGTTCATTCTTGGAAATCGCGTGAATTCATCTGAAAAGTTCTAAAGTCCGGTAATGTTGTCCGGAGGCGGTCTGTCCAGCTCTGCCCGGCTGTCCGGTGCTCACAGGTGCATGGGCAGCTCGCACGGAATCAGAGATATGCGGATGGGTCGCACATATCTTTAGGTGATGGCAACTTTGTGGGGTTACACCGCGAAAACTATGGAGCTCTGGTAGGAATACATTTTTATTAGTTCTTTGGGAATAATTTTCTTTTAAGAATGAGCGTTATCAATATACGGTAAAAATGCCATTAGCTAGTTCTATGTTGTTTTAATGTAATATTCTTTCGAAAAATTAGGGGCAGTGCTACAAAACTATACTGCTATTGGAGTATAGGAGTATAGGTCGAGTAGGTACTATAAGATGAGTTTTATCAGTCTGAGTCTTGATAAATCTTCACACGACGTTTCTGTGTGTCCACAGAAACGTCGTGTGAAGACTTTTCAGGGACGCCTATGTCCAGCAAAGTACCAATTTCGGCTGAAATAATGATGATGATGAAATAGGCACATCAGAACGGTCTACACTTGTGACGATGATAATGATGTAAAGCTCTGGTACCAACCATAACAAATAACTGATCTCTCTCTCTCTCTCTCTCTCTCTATATCTTCTAGTTGTCACAGAAGAAGAACAGAACTCAACCACACGAAATTTGCCAAGTCCACATACCAAGCAACTCCACACGAAATCCGTTGCTAACTCGCTGCGCACGCGACTGATCTGCGTTACCTCTCCGCACGCATGTGGCCGCGCATCGCCGCGGGACTAGTGTCTTACATGCGATTATATTTGTGTTACTCTCTTTAATGCCTTAACATATTGCACGTCTCCCTTTTGGGGTTGCTCTTCATTCTTACATAATAGTTTTGGTCATGCTATTGAAATTGACATGGTATGATTATTACGGTACTGGCTGTGCCGTGACAACACTGTCGTTTAGAAGGACTAGAACTAATCAGGATGATCTTTCAACGTAGAACCTGGAAACTGGGTCCTTGTCCATGGCGACTAACCTACAAGATAATAGTTTTAAGAATAAAAACTATCTTGTAGGTTAGTCGGTTTATCGTAAGTGTCCAAATCCAATTTATTGCTTAGATTCCATTGCACTAGCTTTTAGCAATGTAAGTCAGAAGTTATTCCGAAATATAGATCTTACTGCCGGGATAACATTCTGGACATGGTCTATCCGTATACAAGTTTCATCGAAATCAGTTCAGCCGTTAAGAAGTGAAGAGGTAACGGACACAGTTACTTTTCAAGTTCAATTCATCCATGGCATTGGATATGTCCCATGAAGATCGCTGCTAAAAGGTTGTTTCTTCGTGATCATGTGCTTTGATCCAATCCCTTACAAAGTTGCATATGGCCAAAATTGTAACTTCAGGCATTTAATACGTCCCCACCAACCGTGTCTCCACGTTGCCGTCGTGGTGGGGCTTGCGTGTCTCAGTGATCTTGGGGGCTTTGCCGGTAGAGCCACTCATGCCGGAAGGTCCCAAGTGAGAGACCAGACCAAGAGAGACACAAGAGGGGCACACCGTTCGGAGACTTGAGCAGTGTTCGGGTCCTCGGACGGTGTGCGTCTCATTGGCTTGCTCGCTGCTCTCTGGTACGCGTCTGATCATCAGACGTGACTGTGAGGGCAGCGAGCAAGCAGTGAGAGAGAGGGAGAGAGGAGGGGAGATAGGGACCGCACCCTTTAAAAGGACAACAATGGACAGTTCTGCTAAACAGAAACTACCCCAGGGCGGTACGGACTGCACAGCGGTCCGAGAATCCGCCACGCCTCGTGCGTCAAGCCCCTCGTATTCTGGGGGGGGCAACAGGGCTGTCCACCAACCGTTTGCCGATGGCAACAAGGGCCGAGGAGGCCCCCGATCCGAACCATCCGAGGAGGACCCGATCGGTTATAGTTTTGGCTCGCCCGACAGAGTGTCGGTCGGGCGGAGCGCGGCAAGAGGCGCGCTGTATTGGAGGAGGGGCTCGCCTGAGCGTCACCTGGGTGCAGAGTCGGAGTCCGAGTTGGACTCCGACGACCTGGTGACAGTTGGCTCGGCGAGCTCTGAACCCGAGGGGGCAGGGACTGCAGCGGAGGACTCGAGGTCCTTCCGCAAGCGGCCTAGGCCGGAAGACGACCGGGGGTCGTCTTGTAGCGAGGAGGTGGCCTCGGCCCGTAAGATCCCCACCAGCAGGCGGGGTAAGGGCCGAGAGGGAGGCAAGGGCAGAGTCCTTGCCTCCAAGGATGCTGGACGACCCCCCGAAGATGGCGGTCGTGGGGCTCATGGCTCGGAGTCCTCCGGCGGCGAGCCGGATGACCGGAGGGCCGGGTTTGCGGAGGTGGTGGAGGCCGCGCTTCGCGATGTGGCCTTGAAGAGGAAGCTTTCCTCTAAGAACAAGGCCATAAGCGAGGCGATGGCCTCCATTCTGGCGTCAGCGGAGGTTACCAGGGGTGGGCCTCCGCCGGACGAGATGTCCGAGCTGCGGGCGGAGGTCGCCCGCTTAGCTGCCGCCACGGAGCGTCTCCGAAAGGAGAACGAGGGGCTCCGCGCAGACCTGGCCAGGCTCCGGGGAGCCGGCCCACAGGGGGCGCCGCAAGGGGGGCGCAAGGAGGACAGCCAGCCCGTGCCGCAGGAGGGGCAGGTGCTGGACCTTGTGCGGCAGGAGATGGCTGCCTTCCAGGCGCGGTTCTCCGTCCTGGAGGGCATCGTCCTGCGCCCCCCGTTAGCGGCAAGTGGGAAGGCTCCAGGCCGGAAGGCGGCGTCGTACGCAGCCGCCGTGGCTGCCACACCGGGGTCGTCCGGCCAGGACAAAGGGTCCGGGCCGGCACCCGCGAAGCCGGTGTCGGGAAAACCGGACCCGGCCCCGGGAAGGAAGAGGAAGGGTGGGGTTGCTGCGCGGACGGCGAAGGCTCCTGCGCCGTCTGAGCAGCAGCTCCCCCCGGCTTCCTCGCCTTCAGCTCCTCCCCCGGCTCAAGCCGAATGGCAAGTTGCTGGGGAGAAGAAGAAGGCGGGAAAGGCAGCCAGGGCGGCAAAGAGGCGGGAAAGAAGGCGGCGGCAGCGAGCGCGAGGCGTCGCGGCTGCGCTCCGCGCCCCGAAGACCGCGGCTGTAGTCTTAACGCTGCAGCCGGACGCGGTGAAGAGGGGCGTGACGTATGCCAATACGCTCACCAAGGCCAAGGAGGCCATCAACCTCGGTGAGCTCGGCATCGTCGGGGGTCTCCGGCTCAGGGTCACCATGACCGGGGCCAGGATGCTCGAGATCCCTGGAGCAGGCAGCGGTCCGGCCGCGGACGCTCTAGCCGAAAGGCTTAGGGCGTCCTTGGGCGCGGATGACGTCCGAGTGTCCAGGCCCACGAAGTGCATAGATATGCGCATCTTGGGCCTGGACGACTCCGTCACGGAGGAGGAGGTGTTGGCCGCCGTCGTCAGGACGGGGGGGTGCTCTGCAGAGGAGGTGAAGGCGGGCACCATCCGTCCTGACAACACGGGCATGCGAACCGTAGTGGTGAGCTGCCCCGTGTCGGCGGCCAAGAAAGTCTCGGAGGGCCGAAGGCTTTTGGTGGGCTGGGTCTCCGCGCAGGTAAAACTGCTGGAGCCCAGACCTCTGAGGTGCTTCCGTTGCCAAGTTGGCAACCACGTGGGAGTACGCTGCACCTCGGAGGTGGACCGCAGTGACCACTGCTTCCGCTGTGGTCAGCCCGGTCACAGGGCCGGCTCGTGTGACGCCGCGCCGCACTGCTTCGCATGTGCGGCAGCTGGCAAGCCGGCCGATCACTGGGCTGGGGGCAAAGCCTGCGGTCCACCCGCCAGGGCCGGGTCGAGGAGAAAACCCTCCTCCACCGCCGCCGCCGCCGCCGTCGCTTCCGCCGCAGCCGCCGCCACCGTCGCCGCCGCTGCCACTGCTCGGGAGGGGGCCGAAATGGAGTGCCAGTAATGGCCCCATTTCGCCTCCTCCAGACGAACATCAGTCGCTGCGCCTCTCAGGAACTGACGCTCCTGGGCAAGGCGCAGTGACTGACGCCTGCGGACAGCGAGCAATGGGTAGCTCGCTGTCCGATCAGGTCAGGCCAGAGTCGACGGCGCGTTCACTCCAAACGCGCCGTCAGCAACGAGCAGTCAGCGACGGAGACGGGGCCCGCCAGGGCCAGAGCCTGCCAGGGTTGCGGAATTGTTCGAAAGAGTTACCGCGGCCCTGGGATGAAAGGCACTAGGAGGACTAAAAAAAAAAAAAAAAAAAAAAAAAAAAAAAAAAAAAAAAAAAAAAAAAAAAAGGCATTTAATACGTTCGTGTCTATCCTGAGCCTGAGAGGATGAGAGTTGATCTGTAAATGAGTACAAAATAGCGCTTGCTATATTATGTGGTGGCCCGGGGCTCGCGGTTTATGAGCGGGTGACATGCGACCGGCGCCCGCGCAGCCTCTGGCGCTGTACATAACTAAGTATCATGAGTTCATGACACTGGGAATGCTAGAATCATAAATTTGTACAAATTTCCCTGAGCATTTAGTGCACTTCTCTGTTGAAATAGTTCGGGAAAATACTGGACCAAGTGCAGCACCCTTGCTCTGGACCAAGTGCAGCACCCTTGCTCTGGACCAAGTGCAGCAGCCTTGCTGACTGATGTCGTCAGCAGCGGAGATTTGCCATCGACGCGGGATAAGGCACGAGTGTGTGCGCAGACACAGGTGCACTCTCTTCTCTCTGTCCCTCATATCCTAAAGGGATGGCAATCCAACCAGACCGGGGAGATACCTGTCACCTACTAGTATGTAGTGGACGGTAATCGATGAAATCAATGCTTTTTCACAAACCCCTAGGTGCTGCAGTTGTCAGTGATGATAGCTAACTAATAAAATTTATAACAGTTACATAAGTCGTCTCAGGCAAACTTTAACCATTAACCAAATTTTTTCATCATCCATATTTTCATTAGTAAAAACTTACAAACTATGTTAGTAACTAAATTAAGTAAAAATACAAAGTATACAATTTTATATTATTGTTAAATTCATAAATTATTTAAAAAAAATGACTATAGGACATGTTTGATAAAAGAAATAAATATATTTTTTTTATCAAACTTATAATATCTTTACAGTCAGTCAGTGTGTCTAATGAGACTGTACATTATTAAAATGATTAAACCTCCTCTTGACATGTAGGTGCACACAATGGCAGTCAGTTCGGCAAGCCACCACGCTCAGAATGCTATGCACTAGGAATTTCTCCTGTATCGTGGGTGCGTTTACAAACATTTAACCTCACATACACAAACAGCCAGACCCGGAACAACTATCTTTAGGCCTTACAAATATTTGTTCCGAGCGGGAATCGAACCCGCGTCACGCAGCGCAGCAGTTAATCGCTCAACCACTGCGCCAACCGTGCTGTAGCCACTGCTATGGCCACTGCCGCTGACATGACTTAGCAGGGATGCAGCTCTCGTTCGGAGGATGGCATGACAGCCATCGACACACGCGTCGGCAGACATGCCAGATGTGCGGCAGTGCCGCGGCAGGTTCACTACTGGTTCACTATTTTGGGAATTGATTTTACAGACGAATTCTAATCCTTTTAATCTGTCAAGAGCAACACCGTTCACATTCTCAATGTAAAGATGTAAGGACATAATAATTAATTAGGTGTCTAGTTAATACGTTTGTTGTTACATGTTATATTATAACATGTTAACCTTTAAAACTCCTATCATCTATTAACGCATGATATATTGATGTGATAGATAGTCTTCTAAGTGAACTTGATTTAATCTTTAAAAATGAATTGGGAATAGAACTGTTTGTGTTTTTATCCACAAAGCATTTGCTATAGTGTGACATCAATCATATTTTTATTATACACACAAACATAAACACAACAGGACCGCTTGTGTGTAAAGGCGAGCTTATCTGCGTAGCCCAGTATTCAAGTATTCTATCAAAAAACCTCATGATGCGACAGATTGTTTTTGTTGTTTGATTGGTTTTGTTTTTGTGGCATACTTACTTACTAATTTGTAAACACAAATTAGTGAGTAGGTATGCCAAGTGCACAACAAAAAAAATCTTGTGGCGAAAGATAACACAGTTATTTGAATACTTTAGAAAAATTACAAAGGTCACTCAGGAAAGAGAGCGTTTTCACAGCAGCGAAACATAAAAAAAGCTATTTTTTTTTTATAAAACTACATGTAGGTACTTAATGATGCTGAGAAAATTATTGGACATGCACAAAAAAATACATAGAACCAAGTCAGTACAGATAACGACGACAGTAATGACAGCATAAACAACAACTAAAGCATCGTATAAGAAATCTCAGTAAAATACGACCTCTAAGCAAAGAATCATTCAAAACAGATAATTGAAAATCGAAAACCACTTTCAATAACCAATAAAGGTAACTACCAAACCGGGTAAAGTCGCGGGCCGAAACTAATTTCCCTGAGCTCGCTAGCCCCAAGGCCCGGCGTCGTCCGTAAATCAAGAGACGTCATGTGGACTCCGGTATTTATGCTCGTACATCGCGATTAGACTTACGAAATCATATTTTATTGGCGCAGTGAGAACTCCGAAGGTTAAAACTCACTAATTGATTGTTTGATGCATTTCACAATGTTCGATTTGATGTTTTTTTCCGTGAGAAAATAGTTAATCAATGTTTTTTGGTGAGAAGTTCTAGGACTCTTGGATTGATTGTGATTGAGACACTCGGGTTGTAAAAAGACTGTCTTACTTCTTACTTACCTATACTTTACTTCTTGCACAGTGATTCATTTCGAAAACCATTCGGGAAACAGTTCTAACTAATATTATAACTGTGCAAGTGAGTTCGTTTCTTGGTTTGTTACGCTATCACGCCCAAATCGCTCCACTGTTTTTGATAAATTTTAGATTAGAGATCGTCGGAACTCTGGAGACCGTTATAGGCTACTGTGCGAACTGCAAATCAATATTAACGCATGCGAAGGTGCGCGTAAAAGTTAGGATCAGAATATTACTGTAACATAATAATCACGCCAGTATTTCCCAAAAGGTAAGGCAGAGATGCAGCAATAACGTTTATAATTAGTTGCCTGCTGTTTCAAAGCCAGTAAGTAGCTGTAAAGTTAAGACCGAATTTTCACTACCACAGTCTATGACACCTTCACATGCACGTCATGAAAAGTTTACTATTAGCTTTTGCCCGCGGCTTTGTTCATGTTAAAATAGCCTATGTAAAGCTCTCTAGGGTCCCATCTGTCTCAATACCAAAATTCATCAAAATCAGTTTGACGATTTAGAAAAAAATTAAAGAAAAAAATTCACTTGCGCATTTACGAGTATAATATTAGTATCTTCTAGCGACTTCGTATGCGCATATTTCGTTTTTTCCCATTGCCGTGCGAATTTCGTGCTTCCCTACATTCCCCAAGGAACCTACATACCAAATTTCACGCTGTCTACGACCAGTAGTTTCAGCTGTGCGTTGTCGGTCAGTCACTCAGTCAGTCACCAGTACCTAACGGAAAACTTTTATATAAATTGATATTGCCATATTTACATCGAACGATCAGTGAGATCCCTTCAGGCTAAAAATTCAAAACAGAAACTCTATTACACACTTAATAATTCCAGGTATTGATTAATAAATAATTAATCACTATAATTAATCAATACCTGTAACTTCAAAAACTAATGACCTCTTTTGTGTATTGCGAAATCAATTATAAAGTGGAGCCATAAGCCGGAAGGCATTAGTCGGCCTTCGAGGATCCTAGCCACCAGCCACCAGCCACGAGCAGCGCAGCGTGGCCAGCGATTAGCCACAGCAATAACTGCGCCAAAAAACTGTGCCATCGTGAACGGAAATAGACGTTTGTCTATCATTTGCGGATTGCGAAACTACATACATGTAATTGTGTAAGGAAACGAACACAATTTGTTTGTTCATTGTAAGTCGATGTTCTTTTTTTTCGTGACGGCCTGCCTACTGTTGCGGATGTAGACAACACCGACGTGTAAGGCGTTTTCTTTAAAATGTCTTAATCTTGATTGGCGTAATGATAGAAAGGATTAACATGGCCGATTTCAAAGCAAATAAAAATCATAAACACATCTGCTTCTGCTATGAACTGCTTGTGTTCCCTTTTTGACCGAAGCTCGGCGGTAGCGTGGTGAACGAAAGCCTTTATCAAAACGTCAAAAATATATGGAATTGACAAAATAATGCTATCGATAGGTCACGTGATCAATTTTTTATAATTTGGCATTTCGACTGTCATATTCGCTGATAGAACGTAACTTTGTCTAGACCCAGAGGTAAAAAAAAATGAGGCCAGAGCTATATCAGGCAATATTTGAACCATGCCAATAGATTCATCAGTTCTGTTATAATAAAGCTCACAATTACCAGCAGCATTGTGTTGTTGCTCCCAATCAAATGGTCGAATCCATCAAAGAACGTGCTGAAAAGGCAGTTAATATAAAAAATGGCTCCTTTATCACTATAACCGTACAGAAGTGGTTACAATGGTTATTATTCAATTATCAATAACGTTTAAAGGCAGATTATGGTGTTGATGGTCTATAAACTATCGTTTGGCTGTAGTTTTACGGCTCTGAGGTTTTTTGTGGATATCAGGATGTTATTGTACACAGTCACAATGGGTAAAGCCCCGTTCTGTTTTTGACCCAAATGTGAATCCAATTTAGACTGATATTCATCGCAATCTTTCAAGTTTGCGCTATGAACTGATGATAACTTCAAACGTAACTTCGACTATGCATATGAGGACTAACTGGAATTTTATAAGAAACTGGTAGCATCTCCCCGAGATTCGTTTACGTCAGAGTAACCTAAAATTAGCGCCTGCCCACGTGTTGTGGTTGTGGTACGTGTGAAACAAACCTTACCTGTTCGACACACTGACAGAAGTCTTCGTACTGCCTCTTCAGCATTTACTGCTGCCAGGAGTGCGTCAGGCCGGCTCAGAGCGATAAACGTCTTCAGTCCCTGTATCAAAATTCATCAGTTTGGCGATGGAGGCGTGAAAGCGTACCTAACAAATGAACCAACACATTTACATAACATAGTAATTAGGATACCTCAGATTCACAACAGGGTATTTTACATCAGTTGGCTTTGTTTGTAAAACGATCGCTTTTCCAAAAAGGATTTTGCAAGTGTATCTTCACGTCTTTTAAGAGTCATGCGTTAAAAATAGACTTCACCACTATTATGTGTCATATTCCTAGCTCGCATATATATTTCTAACGTTTTGGTGTAATTTCGCAAGAGCAGAATGGTGTCGCAGCGGTCTAGCATTGTTGTTATTGTCGCGCTGTCGCAATAACACGTCGAATATGTTGCATTGAACATGTTGTCCATCGAATAGCCTCGCGCGCGGGACTCGGCTTTGTGCGCAGTAGTTTTTGCAAGAATTTGTGTTGGTAACGCTGAACTGGATTGAAATGTTATTGTAGAGTCTATTCCTATACTATGTTGTTGCTTATTGGTGCAATAGTTATTTGTTTTAGTTTTGGGTACAGATCAAAATCATTTTATTGAAATAAGGTTAGGGTCTCTTTTCCACGTGTAATGAGTTTGCACTAAATTTGCATTATCAGTAGCTAGCTCTCACCACATTTATTGACATACTTTATTCCGATAACGGAATTAAAGACATAGGTACAGCTGTCTTGATACGACATCTACCGTGATCCTTTACATTTTCTAGTAATGATTCATGATTTACTGTTCAGGTCCACAAAGAGATATTAAGGAAAGGGCAATGAACGTTATTGTAAATTTATCTGGCGTCGACCATACCACTTCTTGAACGTCAAAATACAAATGGCAGTTCTCCAAAATGGCTACCCTTCACCACTATCTTAGTATTTAAACTGGAAACTGCCGCAATAAACTCCCCAACACATAGTCTGTAGAGTACTTTGTTTATCTGGGCAAGAAGTCTCGACATACGAGTAGTTACCGATCGCAGTCAATTTTGAACGCGATCTACGGATGGATCATTGATTTTGATCGTGGATCGCGTTCAAGATTGACTGTGTACGGGTGGCCCTAGGACTTAACGAAAAAATTCAGTCGGTAGGCGATCGGTAACTATGTCGAGACTTCCCGCCCTGGTCTGGATAGTAGATAGTGTTGACCCCAGATATTTTATAAACTCTGTCCATTGCTCCACATGAGCAAAGTTATGTCAAGACGAAGTTCCTTTTCTAATTTTCTTATACTTGTATCTTCACAAAGAGGTATAAAGTAAAACAGATTCAATGAAAATGACTAAGCTCCTACATTGTATGGCACCATGCCCGGGTAAACAGAAATATAATAACACTAAACGTAAAATACTTAAAACATAGCTGTTATTAATATCTAAAAGGCGCATAAAGGCGACGCACAGTGTAAGCGATTCGGAAGATTTCCCCACTCGGGCCGAGTTTAATGTCGATGTGTCGGACGTAATGGACAAAGTTACTTACTGGTGGGCTCCGGGATGACTAAGCTGGAGAAGTGGCTTTCCACTTAAAACTTGGCGACAAATTAGTATAAGTAAAGATGAGAGTGACACAGCCCATTGTAGATAAATTCATGTTATATTATACTGAACAAGCGCAGTTTACAGATTAAGAATAGTTTTAATAAATATCATAGAAATAAAATGTTATAGAAGTAAAATAATAACGATATTGTCAGCAATATTGTCGAAGATCAAGCAAAGCGAAACCACCATCATCATCATATTAGACGAACGACGTCCACTGCTGGGACACCGGCCTCCCCCAAGAACTAGAACCTTTCAACCCCTTCGACTATCTGCTCTGCGAGCGCCCACTACCAGTTATGTTTTGCGGTTCTTCGGGCTATGTCGGTATATTCATTCTTGCAGAGTGAAATAGTGCAAATTAAAGTTAAAGCAAAATATGAGATCTTACCCTAAATTAAAACTGCGGTCAGCGAGAGTAGAGATGTGCGTTTGATGAAATAAATTCGGTATCTAAAGTAACGGGTACCGGTGCTAGATACCGGATACCGGCCGCGAGTTTATGGGCCAATAAAACTTTGAGTCTGTGTCCCCGCGGCGAACATCGGTGTCGTACCGATAGCAAGCGCAATTCATTACACTTTTTATGTATTTTCGAGTGTCCCTACATATGGAACGTGTGAAAAAGACGTCACAAGTTACGCGTAAAAGGCTATAAACAAGAAAAATAATTACCGTGACTACAAATTAGCGGGTTTCAGGATGGAGTAATTAAATGAAGAATGTATTGGATTAATTTACATAATATTCTTATGTTTATTTTGACATTGGAAAATTAAGAACAGGTATTACCTAATGGTTGTCAAGACTTCCAGATACTAAATATAGATATTCCTAATACTTTTAAAACTTGCTGTTACAAGTTGATTTTCCGATTTTTGGAGTCTTACCTTAGATTTTTAGCGTAATCGTGATAAGTATGTATTGACGATAAGTTAAAAAATAACACATTTTCCCAAACATTTTCCTTACAATTACCCACTTTTCATAACTCTCGCTGTCATTAAACGCTATCCCAGTTGCGCTGCGCTCGGTACCGCTCGTCCGTAAAGAGGACTAGAAATTCAAGGTTACTTCGTTATTACAGTAAGATTGTACAGCATTTGTGGTGATAAAGCGTTATCACGGCACTCACTCGCGCGGCAATAACTTCATATTTCACACGTTCATATCCGCAAGTCATGGGGACATTACTTCCTTCTAATTTGGCGCTGATAACGCTAATTGGTCTAAAAAGGTCGTTATTTTAATAGCGAATTATGTGAAGGTGAGATTTTTGAGTTAGGCACATTACCTACTGAAAATCTTTTGAAGCTATACCTAATTCTAAAGTTCATAAGGCCTGCTATAAATAGAGGATAAAATAATGTTGATGCGGAAAATTGTATAAAACTGAACAGCCTGCGGGGACACCTGCGGATAGCTGAGAGTCGGCTCGTGTGGTCACCAACCTGAGCTCACAATCACAACACAAAAATAAATACACAAACTGTCCAATATTTCGTTATTTATATCACCATTCGTTGCTTTTTTAATTAGATTATGTCGCCAAACAGGTATCACAAATTCAAAACACGGCAAAAAACTTTAACAATAATTGTCAAATTAAATCATAACTGTTTCTGATTATTTTATTCGTTTCGACTAATAAATTGTATTTTCACAAACGAAAATATATGTTATTCCTGCAATAAATATGTCAGTTGTGGCCATTAGTACATTAATTATTCATTATAACGTATTTACAAGAGCGAATAAATACGTTTTTATGGTTTCTGGTATCCAGGCCTGGTATCGAGCGCGAGTCGCGACCCACCTCTAATGAATGCTAGCGCAATGATTGTCATCGTAAAACTTGGTGGGTTTATTGTACGCCATTAGAGAGCCGACATGTCGCTCGACATGTTTCTTAAACTTGACATGGCGATCAATAAATAAAAGATCGTTATTAAATAAGATAAAAATTAATTAACGTGATTGAGTTTATTTCCGAGATCATCTGGGAATGGAAAATTACTGTACTTTATTTATTTATTTATTTAGGGAAAACAAACAATTGTACAATATCTGTTACAGTAAATATTACTACAAATTAAAAGTAGGCTAATGTACAATCCACGACGTTTCCACGGATTACTTAGCTTAATGATACAGTGTAGACACAATATTTTAAAATTACAACAGCATGAACAGGAAGACAAACTTAATAGTAATTTAAAACAGAGAAAGGAAGAGACAAGAAAACAAATTAATGCTATAAACAAAACAAACACTAGACAACACAAACACTACTAGTTACACAAATGCAGACTATCAACTAAAAGTTTTTTAAATTTTTGGCGGTCCAAAGCAAAAATGTCTATATTTACAAAATGTTCATTATAGGTTTTGACCATTCTATGGAGAGGCGCCCTTTCACCCGCATGTGTACGACAAGGTGTCGTAGCAAAGAGCGGGTAGACGCGCGACTCTCGCCGTATAACTGTTCTGGGCACAAAATAAAATAAATTGTTGACTATATCAGAGCAATCAATTCTATTATGCAACAGATCATGAAGCATCATTGTTTGAAGCAAGAGGCGCCTTGATTCCAACGTGAGAAGATTAAACTTATCCAAGGACTCAATATATGAACTACGTTCTATATGGCATCTAAACTGCATTGATCTTAAAAACTTGCGCTGTACTTTTTCTAAGGCGAGATTGTATTTATCATAGTAAGGGTCCCATATCATACAGGCATACTCAATTTGTGGTCGGATTATAGAATTGAATAGATACAGGATACTTACCTAGTTATTTACCAAGATTTTGTAATTTTATGGTTCTGTATGTCCGAATTATAAACGCTTAAAATATCATTTGTGTGTTTGTCAGTCCATATACCTATACTCGCAAAACAGCCTATTTGCTAAAAATGTACTGGACCGATTAAGTTCAAACTTGTTACCAGTTACCAGTTCAACTAAAACATACTTGCTAGGCCCTCTATAACGGATGTAACTTAACCAATATTTTTTTTCATAAAGGTACAGTTAGCCTAAAACGTAGATTAGAAAAAATCTTAAAATAGTTCGTTACTTAGAAATTACCGAAAATCCTAAAGTTGATGTTAAAGTTAAATGTTAAAAAAATATGAAACGTCCCCTTTTGTCCGATCATACTTGTCCGGTTTTTTTATGTTAAGGTGATTTACTTGACAGTCGTAGTAAATAAATTACATGTTTTAGATGTATATTAAGTTTATGGTGTACCTACTCGTGTAGGAGAGTATGGCTGCTCTAGCGTTACTCGCAGATCCCAAACACGTCATCATCATGATCATATTATTATCAGCCGAAATAGGTACGTCCTCCCCCAAATGGGGGGAATCTTTGCCATAATCGCCACGCTTGGCAGGCGGGTTGGCGATCGCAGTGTAGCTGTGGCAATGTAGTACCTACAGAGAATGCTGCTGCCTATTCTCTGGTGAGTCCCTTAGTCGCCTCTTACGACACCCACGGGAAGTGATGGGATGGTGCTATACTTTTACGTCCGACAACATACGGAAACATGTAGCTACCGTCTAATTAATAAACACCCTAAAAAAAACTTAACTGTTTATTGACTGATCAGTAGATTCTTATTTCTCCACAGGGAGTTTTGAATTTAGAATCCGCTAGTATTGGATAGATAAATAAAACATGTATTTTGTAACAAGAATAGGAAACATAACACCAAAACACAGTAACATAAATCATAAAACTAAAATAAAAACCAGAAAATATAAATATTAAAATGAAAACACTTTAGAAAGAAATAGACAGAACATTTTTCCATAAAATAAAAAAACAGCAGATTCTTACTAAAGTTTTTAACACAGTCTTCGTCGTCTGTCAGACTCACTAGTATTAGTAGTCTATATACATACATCTATTGGATAATCTCATAAATAAGCACTCACAGTATTGATAAAACAGCGTTGCTCAGAAAGCTCGAAATGACATGCAACCCACTGGACCGGCTGGCTATTTATAAATCCTAATCGTTGTCCACTTTAGTGTTACAGCCAATAAAATGGATGCCCTGCCTTACAACTGAAATCGAAACTGGTGAAAAGTTGAGTGGAGATGGCTTTGAAGGAGATAGTCCTGTGTGGGTGATGCGTACCATGGCTGCAGGTTTAGTTGAATAGGGAAACTAAGAAAATCCTGATTGTGAATGAACTCGAACCGCAATAGCAAATTTGTTTGTCCTATGTTTATTATGAGGATAAATAAATCCTTAGTGAATTCCTCTTTTGAGAATTTGTATGCCTTTTAAATAATCACGTACAAATTCCTCGTCTTCATCCTCCATACTTACCTTTTAGTTACAAATCTACACGAACTCCTACAATCGTCACCAATATATTTATAACCACAATTAGCGGACCTATCTGCAGTAGGTAATTAACGTAACGCGACATGTCCGTAATTATTATAAAATCTATTTTTATTCCATCGTGTAGCCGGTAGCGGGGCCCGGCCGCGCAGCTCGACTGTGGCCAGCAATGTAATTTATGTATATGTATGCAGAAATGTACAAAGTGGGCGCCCGTTTACGATCACGACATCGTAATCACCGGGAGGTGTTAACAGGAATTTAACGTCCCTAATTATATTGATTTACAAGCCAAATAGTACTTCACGCGGGTAGACACTGTAGACAGCATCACTACCTTTCCTCTACCTATGATGTGATTTAGAAACTCCTGCTATAGCTTTGAATTTATTTTCAAGGAATTTTTAGTTTCTGAGTGCTTGTTATGTAGCAACATATTTGCGGCTCAGTGCCGCAAATATTCCTAAACTTAAAACCTTTGTAAGTTGCAACAATGTATATTTCAACATTTCATTAAGTTAGGAACTTTTATAGCTAGGACCTGCCTAGATAGGATCACACACGACGTTTCCCTTCTCAGGGGCAGCTGCTTATAGTGTATCCGCTAGTAATGAGCGTATTATACCATAGCGAGAGATAACTCCGCGATAGTCTACTACTGCAATACACTCGCTCAAGTAACTGGTAGCAAGTTACTCGTCCTATTATTAACTGTCAATATAAGCTCTGCCACTCAAACTATCTTATCAGGCACAACTCGTTCCGTTGCCCTCAATATTTGATTATATCAATGGATTGTCATCGGTCAACTTGATCATTGTCGTGTACAACCGGTCGTCGTAGCATTACTCTCAATCCGATTGGACAGTTTAAGCTGCAATGCAAGTCTTCTTTCGCAAGTGTATTGACTGTGGACCACTTCTGGTTATTACTTAAGTTCTACAATATCGAATTTCAGATTAATTTTCAAATAGACTACCCAATAGTAAAGAAAAACAGTAAAGTAATCAATGATAGTGATGATGTGACCAACGGCCGCAAAATGAATTTACTTTTTGAACTTTTACTTTTTGTATTTTTAATTCAAAGTGCTTGGGTTTGTGTCCAGCCAGGATGGCAATGCGCAGGTTGTTTATATCGCAAGTGAGTGAACTAGTGGCTAGTGGCCAGCACTGGCATCAAGCCGCTCTATTAGTCGCCATTCGACGGAGTGACCTGTCGCCAAGGAAGGTCGCCCGGTGCTGATGTCTGACCAGTATGGCAACTTATTGAAACTGGCACGTTGGCAGCTATGTGGATAGGACTGTTAGTTTGTTGCTGTTATGTATGGGAAGTTTTTAGTTTCAAGGTCTTTTTTAATCCCTAAAGTTGGTGTAGTAGTTTTTGTTGTGTCTGTAATGTATGACTGGTTCTTCATGTTCTTTGTTTGTCTGATTTGTGACTTCGATTTTCGAACCATTGGCGTGTCGTTTGTCTACATCGATTCGAACCATAGTATTTCTTTCAAAAGAGTCAGGGACCAAACATAAATTCGACAAATTAAAGGTTATTTTTCCACACAACTTTTCAATTATATGTATTTAGCGCGTTTCTCAATCGTCGCAAGATGAAACCCAGTAGCATATCCACGTTAAGCCAATCTCGGCAGTATCTCACGTGCTCAACTATCTCTATCTAAAACGTAAACAATCTGGTTCGCGTCGATTTCAACAGCGACGACGTCGGAATGTCCCGCAAACAGGTAACACTACTGCTGGCTCGCCTCAAATATGTGTAGGCGAGTGAACGAGGCATGAGCGACGGCGGGGGCGGGGGCGAGGTGACACTGACGTGCAAAGACAAGTAAAATGTACTAGGAAACATTGTGGTTACTGGTAGGAAAACACAAGAAAATATATACGCTACCGAGTGTACAGAACGTATCTAGCAGTTGCCATGTTCATAAGGTGAGGTATTCGAGATTGTTCTGTGTCCATGTTGCAAGAGATAGCGGTGGTCACAAAGTACCCCGCTACCGCTTGTCACGGTACCAGCTTCCTAGACTAGTGATTTGGCGCGACCTCGGCCCGCCTTATCGTCAATAACGATTTATACTTTATCCTTATGCATCGTATCAGGTGTCGATTTAAAATCATTTTAGAGTTATTCCGCCATCTTATTTCCTAACGTGTGGAAAGCATCATCTTTATTTTGTAACTATGATTTCGATATGGTGGCAATTTATTGTAGAAATCGATGATAGCTGGCAGAGATTGTGTGGAATCACTTTGCGGTGGGTTTGCGGTATTTATGTCGGGTTTGTCCAAGTTTCTCAGTAACTGTTTTCATATATCATAATCGTGGACACTTATTTATGACATTCACAATTCCTACTTTTAAATACTTCATTTGTGCAATAAATGAGTACCTATTTAAAACGTATTATTCTTAGTAGCCTCCAATATGTTCCTTAATGGTCTAATATCAATCATTATGGGGCATTTATAACGTGTTCCAGCGCACGATCTAAATGTTTGCGTTTATTTAGTTGCGCGGGCGCACCGCATGTATAATTATACACTTTATATATTGTGAGGATCGTTTGTGCGCATAGCCACAGTCCTGCCTACCCAGCGACGTTACTTCACTTATTTAATGATCTTTATCTGTCAAGGGGTCAGTGGAATTCCAAGTTGTATCAATTAAAGGTTCTTCTACCTTATTGGAATCCAATATAAACGCTTATTGGAGATATGTGTTGAACGAAGCTCAGACAGACTGTGCAACATTTATATTATTATTATCAAGTTATGCAGGACGAGGTTCCCAACGACGAATTATTACAATATCGAGGCCAAAATCAAACATTAATTAAACGTGGATTACTTCATCTAATAACCCCTTAAGAAGGTTGTTTTTGGCGATTATAAATTATTACGCTAAGAAATTGGTCAAGTACCGGTAAAAGTAAGTCAAGTTTTGTGCGAGCAAGGTCCCGCGCGGAGCCGCGGGCGCAGGCTAGTCTCATGTACCGTTCTCTGTATGGAGATGGACCGGCTTGACCGATTACACCGATTATAGCTATTAACTACTTAAACGAATTGCTAAGTTTACATTTTTTCAATCGTAATCGTTGGCGATTGAACGCATTCCGCTATTAGATGGTAATCATTGAGCGTTTAAAACAAATAACATTAGAGAATTCTCACTTCATTAAACACGTTACGTCGGCAGCTGAAGTGGCATCGATGACCAATGTTGATGTAACTGGAGGAAAAAGTTGAGACGAGTTAGAATTAAAGAAAAACTTTCAAGTGCGTGTCGGGCCACGCGCTGTGCAGGGTTCCGTAGTGCACCTCACAATTGCCGTCTAAGAATGATGCTTTTTGTTTGATTCTATCTTGTTATTTCATCGAATTTTGATTCAGCCGTGTCTAGTTAAGACTGCGTCAAGTCGACATAAACCCGTAAAAACATTGTTATTAGTTTAGGAATTATTATTCTAGTGTTATGATTTTATTTTTTCATAATTTCACATGGTTTGTATATTTGCTACCTTTGTTTTCGAAACTAACAACTTTATCTAACTAATTTTCGTTTTATATGCATATATATATAACGAAAATTTGTTAGATAAAGTTGCTACTACTATTAATTTTTTCACGTCTCCAAAAACAACCGCTTAGCTGGCAGAGGGGGCGACACTTGATTGTAACAAAAATAAGCACTTTAATGCTTAATATTTCCCAAACGGATCGTTGGACGGCAAAATGGTTTTCGCTCACCCTCAATATTTTAAACGGCCTATCCAACGACACCCCCCCCCCCCCCACTATGGCATAGACGACCACCATTACACCATCCGGAAGTGTCACTAATAAAGATCAAATACAATACTCAATATAATAAATTTTGACGACACGGTTGGCGCAGTGGTTGAGCGATTGATTGCTGCGCTGCGTGTCGCGGGTTCGATTCTCGCACGGAACAAATATTTGTATGGCCTACATATAGTTGCTCCGGGTCTGGCTGTTTGTGTATGTGAGTTTATATGTTTGTAAAGACACCCACGATACAGGAGAAATTCCTAGTGTGGGGCTATGTTCATAAAAAAAAAATAACAACTAACAATTTGTGGCAAAGCAAAAAGTCGAAAGGAAACCGTTCATTTTTAACAAATGATTTTTGTATGTCTCTGACTGAACCTACACCATGACATTTTTTCAAAAATTCAATGATGCAGTTGTAGATACCCGGGCCCGATGTTGATGAAAACCAATACTGCATTAAACATTTCTGAAAAATTTATCAGTTTCATATTTTTTTTCATTGAAAAGTAAAAGGTCTTATAATTTTTTTGTGGACTCATAAGAATGATCGCTTTAAAAGAAAATCCAGAGAAGTTAACGAAATCTCATATTACTGTAATGTCTGTCACCAACAAACATAAATACAGACATTATTTTGGTGCATATTGATCTGCGTTCGTTGAAATCTTTTATTCACATCGATCGCACAGTTCCCGAACAAAAACACTGCGTTTCGTTACACGCGATCTTTAAATGTTACCGGTTCAAATTCAATTGAAATAACTCGCAATTTTTTGTGCATTGGAACGTTTGTCGATTGATTTTTTGTATAAGTACATGAAATTCCTTGAATGCTATGTGTATTATTATTGATGAGAGCATTTCTATCAAGTACGTATCTCTACGTAAGAATTTGAACGATTTTGATTGTATCTTTTTGTAATTGCTTCTCAAACAATAAAATTGAAACGACTGAGAAACAAACAAGCAAAAACTAGTTCAATTCAGGATTAAATCTAAGTCCACTCCGAGGCGTTTACATTATAACATTGTAAATCATTCATTCATCATACTTTAATCGAAAATAAGATCAAAAAGCGATCCTGTATGAGCTTCGATTATTGAATGAACCAGAGCGAGTCGGAGGATGTTTTGTGAAGGAGTGAGAGAGATGGGAGTAAGATTACTGCGCCCGCGCCGTTCGATTTCAAGATCGATGCACAATAAATCTTGGATCGTTTTTTTGTAGTGTGTGTCAGGATAAGCGGTGCTGCGAGTGTGTGAGAGACAGGCCGCGGCTACCGGGTAGCGGGTTCGATTCTCGTGTTATTTTATTTAGTGCGCGTACGATTTATCGTCAACATTTACGGCGTCAATTGCTTTGAATGTATCGTATTAATATCAATGGAAGGATTTTAGTTTTATTTCGTAATCGAGACTTGTCCTCGCTGCTTGCTATATTTCTCTGGAAATGAAAAATGTGTGGTTTATTCCAGTCTGGGCTATTTCCATGAAGGATCTATAAAATTTATGGAGACTGTTAAATGGCATGATGCAAGCGCTTATAGTGAAGGTCGTGGGCATAGAACAGACTGGCCATGGTGATAAAAGTGATGCTTGGATGGAAATACTATTATAACTTAGGAGTTGTAAAATAAAGGCACATATTCAATGACACCATACCTAGTACCTATACCTCTCGGTTTAAAATTATTTCATTTCAGAATCAAGCCAGCAAGGTCAACTGCACCTCTAATTCTCTCACTACTAGAATCCAGCGTTCAGGTTCTATCTCGCACATCAGCTCTAGCATTATGCTGAACGATGATCGTGTTAGGCACGTGACGCATATTTTTCTAACCTGCGAAAGTCACAAATGTTTCTTTTTAACCAACTGGGGGAGGTTCTCAATTTAGTTTTATTTTTTTACAGTATACAAACCTCATTTACAAACCGATTTGTTTTTTCTTTCTTTTATGTAAAAGGCTATAGGTACCTACTTCCCGATTGGTCACATTGAAATTTCATCAAAATCGGTTCAGTTTGGTTTTTAAATCCAAATATCTACCTGGAAAAAATATGTCACCGTCGTATTTTGCTTTCCTGCGACTTTCCAGTGGTGTTGTTAGATGAGGGGTATAACTTAAAATAAGTCGTTGTTAAATTACCGCCGCCTGGTTCGCGACCACCCTCCCACCGGAGTTCGGCGTCAAGCAGCCTGCTGTGTTTCGTCGACGTGTGGAAGTACCAGTGCCTCAGGGCATCTTCTGGGCACGCTCGCTTTCATCATGGACCTCATCTATCGCTTTTCATCAGGCGTGATCGAGGTCAAGAGCGAGCCCATTCATAAATAAAAGAAAAAAAAATAACCAAAAACACCGACTTACAAAATTAAAGTTATTTTGTACTTTGTAGTGTTTTGTATTTGAAAGTCGGTTGTATTTTTTTTTGTAAAATAATTTATTTTATGGTATGCGTCATACTAGGCGGAAATAAACGCTTTTTCTTTCATTATTTTCTTTCTCACTCTATGATATTATTATGTTTTTTGCTTTGCAACTGTAATTTTGGGTTCAGTACGGGGTCCCATATCAATACCCACGTAACCCTAACCATGTAACATGTATCACAGGAACACGCCAGAGTACGTCGTCTGATGATGGATGGCGTGGTTCCGTAGATATGTGGCACTCACTCTATCAGGCTTACAGCTCGCCGTGACAAACGAGCAGACAGGCTACGGTAATTAAAACGAACATCAATCATATGGTGACGAAATCTTTGGCTAGTTTGGTAACTGGACCGGTTGGCTCCAATCAAATTATTGTAAGAAAGTTACACATACATACACAAAGTATAATACTTAGAAGTGCAAGGTATCCGTACACCGCAGACTTCACCCATTTAAGTACTATCCAAATGTTGTCTGGTACATAATATCTAGATATCGCTCTCAGCGATAAGGCCGCCATTGTACCCACAGAATTAAGTATGTGTAACTCTCAAATCTAATATATCTAAGAAAAGAGTAGGTATCTTGTACATAACAAAATGCCGGGAAAAGCTGATAATTTTATTATTTTCATGATATCAACGTTGATTCTGTTGTCAAAGCTCAGTCAAATTAATGAACATAAGTACTTCTTTTCAGGTTATAAGTTATGTTAGTTACACCTTGCATATAGTCGACCGAATTCCTTCTAAAACGTAAACATCCAACAACAAACCTTAGTCGAAGATTCCGATGTGAATGACCTCTTTTTTTGTAAACCCAGTTCACACGATTAGCAAATATAATTAACAATTAATCAAGACTCGGACAGTAATAGGCATAAATCATAACATTACCATATGTATTCACTAATAATATTTAGCTTAATACAAATTCATTGACGACCGCGCCCTCTGAATTATTAAAACTGAATTAGACCACACATATAGAATTGTTTAACATAATCATTCGGCAAAAAAGTGTTGAAGCTTATCAATATGGTATTGATATTTTGTGCGAGATATGATGAATGATTCAATACATTTTTATGTAATTTTCATTTAAAAGTCTGATTTAAAATAGCTGACGGAGGTGTTGGTACTTTAATGTCCATACACCGGAGGGTTTCGGTCCGTATTCGTCTATTACTGTTTGTGGATACCGATTACCTAATATTACTGCGGTATCTGTAACATGGGCTTTGGAAACCTCTGGAATAATCTGTGATTAGACGTAAAAACAGCAAAAAGTTTATAAAACAGTCCCTGATTTATCTTTTCTGCAAGTCTCAGCTGAACGTTGCGATCAACTCTCCACACTATAGTGAGGAAAAAGATAACCCATGACCCAGCAATTTTAGGTATGTAGTGTTTCCATAGACCGGGTGTGTCCCACGACATATGACTCCTATCAAATTATTCAGTGTTCTCCTAAATGAAGAAGTGTAAGGAGCCATACGTTATGGTGTCATCTCCCAATACTTATGGGAAAGTTAAAGGTCGTCCCATGAGCTGACGTGGGAAGAGAAACGCACTCACTTTCACTAGAATTTAACTGTAATTTTATATTGACATTAAAAATATCAGTGTGTGTCGTAAAAATGGGATTAGTTTAGAAACCAGCTGTTTTGTGTCAAATACTGATTTATACTAATCGATTTCACGAATTAGCTGATGTTTCCTTAATGGGTAACGGTTGATCACGGAGACCACGTTATAATGAGTGGAAGATTATGGGAATTTCATTTTTATTATTTTATTGCTTGTTTTGTTCGAGGTTTTATCGTTGATAGATTCCTAGTAAAACTGTGAAAGCTTGCGAGGAGGTGATTGAAAACTCATTGGCTTTTCAATTTTGCAAAAATACGAAGCTCTTGAGAGCCTACTAATCACCTTTCCAGAAAGTATTGTCTGACACTCGGACATGCTCAGACAGTTAGTTACTTGTTGTCGAGCTTGCGGTACGAAGGCTTCTCGTGTGAGCACAATAGATTACTTAACAAGCTTACAAATACAAATAACTGGAAACATGACCCTGTGTGATCCTATGATGCTCAGGCATTGTGTCTGCCGGTGTCTGTACAGTTACTTACGTCGCCTACAGTTTATGACGATACACAGACAGACGGACAGTCAGACAAACGTCGTGGACGTAGGGTCCCGTTTGGTACAGAGCCTTAAAGATCTAATGTTCTCTAGTATCGGTGAGGCACATTATACAGCTCACACAATGGTGTAATATGAGTCAGTTGACTTGTTGTAGTGAGTCAAACCAGATTCAATCCTCATTTTTCTTTCGTTTCAATCCTAGGCTGAAAACAAGAGATGTATGTATCTAAGAGAACAGCCTGTATCGTGACCGCCATTGTTATTAATTATGAATACATGAAGATTACGCGTTACCTCCTGCCACGAAGCCACGCTCATCAGTGATTAAAGGTTATCAGTAATTGCGAATTAAGATAATAACCGTCACGGCCCGCTCGGGTCCGTTCGACCCGACACCGCCATTTATCGGGTCAATCAATCATCGCAGACGCGCTTTCTTTGTGAATTTTTAATATCAAAGTGATTGCTAAAGGGTCATTTGTTCGTAATAAGAAAACATAAATCCTTTATGGTAGTCTAATAAGAATCCTATAAAGAAGTAGCGGGCCAGTAGGTAGCAGTTAGTGTAGGTTAGACTGGGTACTACAGTACCTTTATCAAAATAATTTATCTGTAAGGGATTTGTTAAGTCTAAAGTTCTTATACTTATATATTACAGACAACTAGCTTTAGCTCACGTCTTCGGTCGCGTTAATTTAGCCCATAACCATCTCCAGGATTACAAGTAGATATCTCTGTACCAAAATTCAACAAATCGGTTCGGTGATTTAGGTATGAAAGCGTAACAAAAAAACTTATGATGTGCGTCAATTCATAATCATAATTCATAAAACTTATGATGTGCGTCAATTCATAATCATAATTCATAAAACTTATGATGTGCGTCAATTCATAATCATAATTCATAAGTCTTTCATAAGCTACACTCAGATTTTGGAAAAAAACACGTCAACACGTGCTACGATCCCGTGTTATATATCCGTCCAAGGCTATTTCGGTTGATTACCATAAAATTGGCGTGAAAGAGACTTCCAGAAATCCAGAGACTTCCATAATCACAATCTTCATACCTATACCATAGATATGAACTGTTTAATTCCGACTTATCATTTGAGGATCAATCGCACTAAGGCAATAGACTTCAAATACCCATCTGATTAAATGTAGGGAGTAAAATTTTCACAGGATAAAACTTATAGGTTTATGGTAGTTATACTTAGCTTCGCTTGTATACGTTTCAAATGCGAATGTCAAAATATCTTATGTTCAATATCAATGTTCCTATACCAATTTAACTGCAATGTTTAGAGCAGTTATCCAATGATGAATTTTAATGGTTCACCGAACAACATAGAAGTTCCAATAACTAGACCCCATATATGGAGAAACGTTAGTTAGTTACAAGTCAAATACTGCACCGAGCTTCGAACAGAACAGCCCTCGGACTCTGAGGAAAACTATTAGGTACACGAGGAGTAGATGGCCAGTAAGTAACCAGTCGCTAATTGCTACCTACATCGGGATTTATGACGATAAAGTATTGCTAATTATCGCGCTGCGCATAAACTACCGCAATCTATGTGTGGCGGATAACTCGCTGCTATAATGTCTGCTAATTATCCAGATTAATTGTTTGCTGGTGACTATTTGTATGTTTGTGTCCTTGCTACACTAACTACCACTGTATTAGATAAAACCATCCTGCTATCGCTTAGCTACGCTTATCTTAACTACTTATAGAATCTAATTTGTTTTTATGTCCAAGAATGCGATGGTATTGATAATAATAATGCGATCGATTCGCTGGATTAATTCGCCTCTCCCCGGCTTATTGAACACATTAATCGTTCAATAAACCACAGTGCTCCTACAGTAATAATAAACAGTAATAAATGCTCCTCAGTTTCGCCTCTCAACGTTTATTATTAGCACTAGTCGCTTTCGGCCAGAGGCGGTACCCGGCGACCAGAACACGACAGAGCTACCGTATAATGCTATGCGAAATTACTCCCAGCTACTGGCTTTCAGAAAATTGCCAGTCAGAGCAGAGTAAAAAGGCCGCACCTACGAGAGATCGTAAATAAACTTTACAAAAAATATATAATATGTCCATTTACGTCATATCCCAAATACCGAACACAAAGAAATGTGAATGAAACGACTTTGTCCACCATTGTATTGGTGGCTTGTATAGGAAAATTAGACTTTAATTTCATGAAAGAAAGGTACGAATTGTATTGCGAGATGTAATTGACAGATGGACTAGGTAACATGCCATCTCAATAGCAACACAAACATAGCGAGGTGCATAAAAACAACACTCGAGGCTGGGTGCGCGGCTACCAGGCGCGCAGAGCGGCGCGGAGGTGGCCGGTAGCCGACCGGTCGGGTAATGATACCACTGCCTTTTAGGGCACGTGTTATGACGGCCCAGCGGCGAAGTGTGGATACGACAGACATGTACATAACTGTAAACGGACCCTGTTGAAGTAACGGTAATATATATCAAGCCCTTTTTGGGGCACAAACATATGTTAATAGTATCTAAAGTGCGTACTCAGATCATAGACTCAGACGTTATAATAGTTTCTCTATGATTCTAGCAAACATAAAATTGCGGTTTACCGAGATAACAGCGCGTTTTATACTTAGCCACAGTTTCTTGGTCCTTAAACTTCACAAGATCATCCTTCAGCATTTGTCCATAAACATCATATATTCCTCCTCCGTGCTATCAAGTCATTTCAATTACAAGTCTTGTATGTACTATTTGTATTGCAGTGATCAATTTTTCATGACAACGTAGCGCAGCTTATTTATTATCTAATAAAAATAAACAATCCCAACCTAGTTACCAGCATCCCTGTTATTAAGATGTTGCCTTCCCAATATCTTAAATAGTATTTATTTACCATATATGTAATTATTGTATTTAACCATTTTATAAACCAAGTATCTAAAAATGCTTCTAAGAACAAGTTTACATTGCAGTATAAACGCAAATGTTAAGAAATAAAGAGCGTATCCTCACAAATCGAACATGAAGGCCCTTCGCCATCCAGTTTGTCGACTCTCATTAAGACCGCAGTTAGTACATCTGAGTTTTTACATCAGTTGACAGCGCAACGAGAGCTCTTCGCGACTTCTGTAGTCCTGGTACACGAGCCTTATCTAGCCGATAGCTATGATCATAGATAACTGTATCTGCATCTATCTTTACAAAAAAACGGATCGAGAACGTTTTTCTGTATTTTTTGCATATTTTCAATACTGGTATTATTGAAATTTATGTTCGTAGGGTTTAGCAGAATAGCAAGTAGAACAGGCCACCTGTTGAATCTCGGATTTAAAGATTGCATTGTGCAGTGAATAATAAAACTTTGTTGCAATGAAAAAGGAACCAACTGGGAAACATTGTAATAGGACGCTCTTGAACTAGTTTTTGTGTTTTAACTTTATGAATTTTAGCTAGCCAAAGCAAATGTTGAGATTTATTGCTATGATTTTCCAGTTAATGTTTTAAATGGGTCCTAGAAACCAGATTTCACTGCACCTCGATTAACGATTAGCATTGAAGGTAGTTGATATATTAATTACCCCGGCCACATCAGTCGCAGTCACGGGAATTTAACAATGAAGCCCACGGCTACCATTGACTAAATTGTTTTATTATATCAATGGGCCAACTGGTGCGCAAGCAGACCAAATGTGCTAATTATGTAGCAATAACAACAAATATTGAAGTCATCCTGGAATAAATGTTTATTTATTCAATAGACACAAACTACCTTCTTTTCATGTCTTCAAATATTGCAAGTTGCTAGTCTAAAAATATAAAAAAAACTATTTTGCTATAAATCAGGTTTCATCGATTTAACCAGGGATTTGAGTCGTTTCTCAGTGTAGCACAAAAGCACACTTTTTCCTGTGCGAGTGGTCGACTGATGTTATGTGACAACGAGTTCTTATAAGGAAGATCTCGGGCATTTTAATGGTCATATTGGTATCCGACGGACGGCGCTTGTTAGCACTATTCTTGTATATTCTTATTTTAGTTTAGTATAAGAAGTCAAGCTTATTTTTATTATCAATTATGGTAGTTTCATGTTATTGTGGTTCTTTTGATTTGTTATTTACTGTTATGATATCGTTGGTGTTATTCCTTTAGAGTCAACACGACCATAATTTCAACATAATAATTATATTATAGACGTCATATATTCATGGTACACATACTTGTATCTCTTTATATTTTTATGTAGGTAGTCTATTTGATCGAGATACGGCATCTCAAAGTCAGGTCTATTAGAAGAAGATTATCAACTTCTCGTATCTAGATTAACGGCAATCTAAACAATTTTAACATCGCCGAGCAGATTAACTCCGAGTGTTGCCAGATCCAACAAAAGTTTATCCGTTGAAACTTTACCTTTGCGATAAAATTTATTCAATTTTTTGATATTTCCAACATCATCGATAGTCTGTGGTGGGTCTATGATTAGAAAGGTTTGAGCCCCGTGTCTGCTGCCTAAGTGCATGTGGAAAGACAATAAAGAATTTAGCATTCTAATTAAGATTTATTTATCTGATTCGGTGACGCAGAAAGTCATCTTCGTTCGGACTTTCTAAAGTCAACCTAATTTGACTTTTATCATGCGTTTCTTCCATAAAATAATTATTCTATAGATTTGCTGGTAGAAGTGTTCAATCCTCCCGGAGTTGCAACACCGCACAAGTGCATTACGGTACACTCTCATCCCACACACCTGTTTATCTCCGCATCGCACAGATAACGCACCGGCCGAGCCGATCAAATGCATTTCTCTTGTAGTCTAATAGGAGCCGACCTTGAGCCATCGGGAATTCCTATTGAATTTATTGTAGAATGGCGCCCGTTTAAAATAGAAGCTGTGTTCGGCTGTGGGAAATTGTGTTGCGTAAGCTTTGGTTTCTTCTAAATTGTGTACGTCGAGTGTGGCTCTTGGTATGTAATGTAATCCTGGTACAAGTATCTGTCTTATTGGATTATTTACTGTTGTGTCATCTTCGAGTTTAAGGTACCTTTTTCAAGCTATCGACTTTCGACGGTTAACTTGTCCTTAGCTAATTTAAATCGACGAAAATGTATAGCAATCTTGACTGATACTTGAAAATAAGGAAATTAAGCTTCGTGACCCAGATGATTTTACCAATTCAAATTAGATTTCTTTACTTGCCTAATCTCAGGATTCAGAGATAAGTCAACTGAAAAATCCGTGCCTAAAATGTGCAAATAATTCCACCTGTATTGGTACTCACACCAACGACACAGTCTCGGCATAACTCTTGAACAATAAGCCATAATGAACAGCTCACAAGCGGTAATGGTCACGATAATAAGCACAATCAACGCGCAGTATTTCACTACAGCGCGCCCCGGCACCGCTCGCTAATCGGCTCTGAAAGATTGGAAACAAAATAAACTAAATACCTTACTGAATGACCTTGCAGTGGCGTCAACTGTTTCTTAAGTCATGTCTGGAATTCTTTCCTCCTTTGGTTTTTTGGATTCTTATGATCCCAATCCATCAAGATTCAACTAACGAGGTGTGCCTTACAATCTTTAGGACTGCTTTTTGCTTCTGACAATTTCGTATTACACTTTATTATGTACTAATTCAAAAGCAGCCCCATCCTCTCATCACCACTTAACCTATTCATAGTTTGCAACAAGCAATACTTTACCGGAGTAGAGGATTCTGATCGGAATTGTAAAACACCTGGTTAGAACACATCACATTCTTCAAACGGCAACTTTCCTGCACCCGATCTCACATCCCAATAAACCCCAAATACACTTGGTACAATAAAAATCGTGCATCTATAATCTAAGAGCTTTCGGTATCGCTCGGTGATCGTCGGGTCACGAGCGGAGTTAGCCAAACGTCTCTATACGTTCGACGTTCGGGCGAGTTCGCGGGTAATTAGCAAGCGGGCTGCGCAGGCGCCGCGGGAGACGATCTCGCTGATACCAAGCTATTTGCTGGACCTTATGGGAGGTGGATTTTGTTTTTTTATTAATAAGGAGTTTTTGTTGGAGCTATTGTTATCGCGAGGGAAACAGCTCTTTCTTCTGTTGTGGAATTACCGATGCTTTGGTATTTGTAATTAAGAGCAGTAATATGGGAATATTTATAAGAGTCATGTAGACGAATCTTCTGGTCCAAAGAATTTATATTATATTTTGAGTTCGACTTAAGATCGTATTATTGCAATAAAGATCGTTGTAGTGGGTGGGAGACTGCGGTGGAAATGAAGTTTTTATTTTTTTAACCTTTCAGCATAAACGGTTATATTTTCTCACGTATCTTTTAGCTTTATTACAAACACTATCTAAGAATTCAGCCAACATTATGTTATCGTAATTATTATCTCATACTTAGCAATAAAACTACACTGTATCAGCTGCTTATCCCCTTGTCGCAAGTCGTCAACTGATAATAGCGACCAATTAACTAGCCAGCGATGCTCACGCGCCGCCGCGCCGCGCCGTCTTACTCCAACCACGTCAAACCACGTCTGTGCAGTGTGTCGCCGGTGGCTGGCGACTGGTGCCTGCTGGCTGGTGCCTACTGGCTCGCACTGCCAACTGTCGCTTGTAGGCAAAATGACGGTTTATGATAATCAAGCTTTAAATTATGTTGGTACTAATATTTGCCGATTACGATCAATGTAATTTTGTTAAGCATGAGGTTTAAAGCAAGATGTCTCTGCATTCAGTACTTTATCAAGAACTTTTGTCTTTATATTCTACTAGTTTCTGCCAGCGGCTTCACCCGAAAGTCAACATTTTCCTAAGGGAACAAATTCCCTGGGTAATAATATACAATGTTCTAAGCCAAGACTTGGTCTATCCGTGTGCCAAGTTTCATTAGAATCCATTCAGCCGTAAAAACGTAACAAGCACGTTATGTAACAGACAGAGCTACTTTCTCATTTAAATATTAGTATGAAAGTATAGATTTTCTTACATGCCGTACAAATTGAACATGACACCGCTGCAGTTATTGTATCCATAAGTTGGAGTCTCCGGCTCTGATCTTTAATCCCATGTTACACTTATCATCCACAGATTCCGAGAACCTCTTCCGTGCTCCCCCACTAATCAAAAAGACCAAAGAAACTAACACCTTAATAAGTATAAAATATCTGAGTATCAGAGTCACGACCTCTGGCCTCTGGGAAGCGACCGTTAATTCCTATTGGAATCCACGCGGTCCAATAAACTGGGAATCTAACACGTCCATAATTAATTCTCACACGTCTTATGACGAGTGACTTGAATGATGGCGTCGTAAACGTCCGGACTGGCTGCCAGGCTGCCGGACAGCCGGTCAGCCGGACGGCGGACACTTGGCGTCATTAACAGTGCTGTAAAAAGGTTGATATGGTGCAGGTTGTGGGAAATCTTGAAGGGCTTGAGGGTAATGAGATGATTTCAGGCGAATGAAAGGGTGATTGATCAATGAATTTGTATAGAGGAGAAATTATTGTCATATTATACAGGTGCTTTCATTCCAACAGAAAGTTCTGTTGATAACTGTACATGATTGGTTAAAGCTGGAATTGTTGTCACGATCCGATCTGTCTCAGTCGCTACACAAACCGAATAGTCTTCGAATAATTGCCTCATGATAGAAAGGTTTTGACTACCAACATAGACACGTCAACTTTACCAAACTTCATAACAACTTATCAACATAATAATGACTTAAAATCAGGACTCATAAGATCGCTGACTTCCACACAAAACGCCGGCTATTTTATTAGCGGTGGGTCGGTGGCGCAGGCGCGTGTAATTGATCACATAAATCTCGCCCCGCGATTGATCCGAGGAAGGCGATTAAAAATTTTGTAGTTCAACACTTTAAGTGTTGCCCGGGTTCCGTTGGTTGGAAGCTGTATGAGGAAATTTTTTTTGGTACGTTCAATAAGAAAATTGAGGTTCTTATTAGACTTTTGTCATGCGCGATGAGGAAGTGAAGTTACATTTTCCCTCAACGATTATATGCGAGAAAAGTTTTTGGAGTTTTAAAAACAATATTGAGGGAAAGTTTAAAAGCCACTGTCGTTACTACTAATTTCTTTGCTAAAATGATGAAAGCGATAATCAATACAAAAAAACTTTTTACTTTGACAGATCGATGTAACCGCCAATTTGGTTACATCGATCTGTCAAAGTAAAAAGTGGCAAACTAAAATTATTGTTTGACAGATACAGCCGTTTAATTTGAAATTGTAACTCACAAAGTACACGACAACTGTTTTATTCTCCAACTTTATGGACTTCTAATCTCCCAGATTCCACACCACGGACCCAAATCCCCCATATCGCAGAACACAGTTTTCTTCCATTAAAATTCATCAGCCGAGGTCCTCTAAGCCTGAGATAAGTGTATTCATACGTTTTTTATTTGCCGCTCCATCCTCAGGTTACATGCGACACAGAATAAATTAAGCTACCGGACTTTGATATTCTCATTCGGTAGTTGTGTCATTATATTTATTGGCCTCTTTTGTTTGAGCTGAATCAATTTCGATCAATACTTTTATGGTAGCTATTAACGTTCTTGTATCAGATTTTCGATGATTGGTTGTGTTGCCCGCCTACTTTCTTTTTCTAGTTTTCTAGTTTTGGTTTCATTTGTGGAATAGGATAGTTTTGTCATTTTCCATGAATACAATCTCTCTCTTCCATAGTTATAGCGATGGAGTTCGCCTCTAATGTAATTTTAATTAATTAATTAATCTTATCTTTACCCGAGAAAGATTTCAAGCTGCACTATCAGCCAGTCTTTCTTCTAAGGCATCGCGTGCCCATCCATCAATGATACCAACAAATCTTCCCCGCAACATAAAATTCACGCTTCCTAATCACTGGATCATAAAATACTCTATAAATCTCGTGGCTAGTGGCTGCTGGCTGGTGGCTAGTGGCTAGTGACTAGTATACCACTTAGTTTTCAGTGTTAGTGGCGGTGCTAATGAAGAGGTTAATTAGGGCCTATGAACATAAGTCGCCGGTCGTGCCTGCTTATCTGCAGATAGCGATATCACGCACCGACCGTATGGGAACGTATTATAAGCAGTAGTGAACAATCCCAATGTGTGGCAGCTCTTAAAGGTGCTGGTGGGAGTGTTGGCAATGATAAAGAGTTATATAATCATAATTATTATGACTTGATAGTCGAAGATTATCTAGATACATAGTTGAAATATTTATTACTAATCCCTCTGTAATTAAAAATGGTGAAAAAAATCTCAAATACAAAACATTAAAGCGGCATCAAAAATAAACGACGTATTTCTTAAAACACTAAACAGTGCTTTCCACATAATATATCTAACGTAACGGCTCCAAAATTCTCTCCACAAGAATTTTAATACACGTAGGTACTTCTAAACAAATGGAAAGCAAAGCAGAGCGTAACGTTAAGTTCTAATTAGATAAGTATCTGGACAATATATCGCTTCCCCGAGGTGATTGGTGGGCGATGAGAATTTCACGGCTCTAGCCATCGAAATTATTTTATTGACGGAAGCCGGCACTCATTAAGGGCTACCTACCGGGCTACCGGGCGACTGCAGCCGGGCCACTCACATAAACACCGCCTATCGAACCCAATACCACTTCTTATGCACAGGGTGCGCTTATTGGTTTTCGATTTAAAATACTGATCAGATTTTTAGATTTATTTAAACTTTATGTACAACAGTGGTACATGGGCGGACTTAATGCAACAATACTCTTAGAACGATGGCCTTAACTGACAATCACACTAACATGAGTGTCTTGTAATGGCAACTGCAAGTATACTAACCAAGATACAGATTGATTTAGATACATGAAGTTCCTATTGGAAAACCTATTTCTTGCAAATTACTAATTTGACAAATCAAAGATTGAGAAAAACACTCATTCCCTCCAGTTGGGTGTAGGAACGAATATGTTCGGACTAGCAAGGCAATAGAGTTTACAGAGTGGCATACGTCAAGCGACAAGATGATAGCAGCATCGCCCCTCATCTTTGACCTTTCTTTTCGATTCAATATCCAAAAACAAGAAGTCGACGAAGTAGCACCCTGTGCATGCAGCCGATCGGGCCTGGCGCGGGTGGCGGGGCGCGGGCGGAGAGGGGCGAGTTGCGCGTACGCCGCGGATTGAGTTAAATGCCTCCTTATCTCGCCCCTAATGGCCCCGGGAACATGTCAATTCATCACACGCATGTCTCACACGCTCTTTTCTAAATCAACCTTTTTCCCACCGCCGAGGACTTTTTGTTGCGCGGCAGTCACGACGCTGATACCTCGGTGACACCGCTGACAACAAATGTCCGATTTTTATGTCTTCAGATAATAATATGTAAATTATCGTGTGTTTAGCGAAACAAACGACGCTGTAAAAAGGTGTCGGCGTGAGTTTATTCGGCCATAAAAAGATCCGCAAACTTATGCTAAATAAACACAACTGTAAAAATCTTTTAGTTTCACTTGAAACCACGCTCAGCAGTCGTTTTATTATAAGTTCCTATTTGATATTTGTTCTCATTTGCGTAGCAAAGTCGATGTTTATCTCTTAGTAGCTGCAGTTTCCAACATTTTAAAACCTAGCAAAGCATTATGATTATGGTTGTTTTTCCTCGAAGGATATTTCCACTTTCGAGGCTCTTTGTAAAGTTCTGTTTGTGACAGTAGTTTGTTTTATTGTTCAGTTTTAATATAAAAGGGATAAAAAGTGTCGGAGGCAGCGGAAGCCGCTACTAAGTCGCTCGATAAGTGTGAGAGCCGACAAAGGCACTAATACGTTTAGGAGGCATTATAAATCAGTGAGTCGAGTTATCACCGGCCGACAATTAAGATGTCGAGCTGCTGAGGGAACGACCGGCCGGCACGCACTCCGTGCTGGAGGCTTTTGGGAATATCGATGTCCATCGGCGCACTTGTTAGATAAACATTCAAGGGAGTGAAGGAAAACTTGCTATGAAACGCCTATTGCTGGGTCACGTTTTTTTGTTTGGGCTCGGCTCTCAGTAGCAACGAAATGATATGTGTATTAACGTATACTGTACTTATCGATGACGTATATAATTATACATACACAACGTTTTAAAGCTTCATTTATCAAAGAGTAACAAGCACTGAAACGTAATTCCTTTCTGAGTTATTAAAGTATAAGTCTTCTTTACCAATTGGATTCTTATAACTTCTCGAGATCTTGTATTTACGAGCAAATTTCAATTATTTTAATGAATGCGTACATGGAGACGTACTAGTAACAAGTCGCCGTAAAGTGTAGATAAAGTTCAACGGCATGACATAAAGTTAGTAATCCGATTAAAAAGTTAACATTCCCAATCAGATTGTGAATACTTAGGAGTTCGTAGTAAAAGTTTGTAACCGAGAAACCGAAAACTTTCCAAGTGGTTCAAGGCGTCTATTTCGCAACAAGAAAAACGAAACAAATAACACAAGTCTCGATAACAACACTCGGGAATCGATTTCGAGAGTAACCATTTAATTATTTTATCGATAATCTCGCATCGAGTGGCCAGCAACAAAATAAGACGAGCGGAGAGTAATCGTCGCTTAGGCCGGCCGACGCGACGCCCAGTAGCCGGCGGCGATGCCGGCCGATTTTATCGTCTCATAACAGTCTCGATTTATAAGTATCGATTATATGTATCGATCCCTTGATACGAAGCGTTCACGGTCATTTGGCGCATTTTTTTCGCTCCGCTCGGGACGATACATGTTCTCTAAATAACAATTTTGTTCGATAAGTAATTAATAATGGTTCCTTTTTTGAAGCAACCTTTATTTTTAAGAATAAATAAATTGGCTTGTAATTGTAATTGGTAAGTACTCGTGGATTCCAACAAGAAACTGTTGAACTCGAAAAATATACCGTGACAGTTTGTGTATCAAATAATTAAATTCTATTGTTCTCTATAAAGGTGACTTCTGATTCTCGTCAATTTCATTATCGATCCCAGTTTTTATTTGTTCCGTGTTAACTCGAGACACCGTTAATTTTTATAGCGATTGTATCACGAGAATTAGTAAAATGTTTTACTAACCGTAAATTTAAATTGGCCCTGGGCTGTTCGCAAAAGTTTGCCCTACCTTTAGAAGTTATTCAGCCAGGATAAAAATAGATCGCCCTTTTCTGTGACAAAAGAGTCCATTGAAGAAAATGTCACTGATAGTCGTTGTTTCGCGGGGACTAGACGATATTCTTATTTATAAAGAAGACTGTGCATCTTGAACAGCTGTTTAAGCTTATTGCGAACAAAACAACTACCTTCTGTTCTTTATAGTCTTTGAGCTTGTATTTTATTTGCCGTTACTGAAATGCTAAATATTTTGGTCTATTTAGATATTTCATTGGTCAACGTATATTTGATACTTGCAATAATATTTTTAGAATGTTATCAAGACATGATGATTTGAATAATTATGGTGCGTGCGAGTGAAGAGTCACATCGACAATAATAATTAACACAAGTTGTACAGATTCCTCTGACTAACATAACGTGTTATGGCCATGGATTACTTTTTATGTGGAGTTTTTATGGAGGATAGCACCTTCGTAGTCTACTGGCGAAACTAACACCGATTGCAATAGATGATATTAGTTATCATATCATCCAACAGGGGAGTTAAATTACTAGGCAGGTGATGGACATGCAAGAAGCCTAATTTGTTTATTACAAATATTAACAATCCATTATTTTAATTACTTCACCAACACCAGCAATCAAGATAATCAATGTTTATTCTCCAGTAATTCAGTGCGGAAAAAACTGCTCCCATTTCATAAATGTTTTTTGTCATTTTTCAACCTGTAGCTTTTCTTTCTTATTCCATCAAAGAACGTTAAAAATTATGTCCAGCACATCTATAACACTAAATCTATCGATTTATTTTTCAAACATTAAAGTAAACCATTACGTTTAATCGATTCTCACGATACGTTCACAGATAAGCTGCTCGATCGCTACTCAAACTCACACTCAAGATCACTATGATATTGGGTAACTAAAGTTAAACGGTGGAATATCTCTGGAGCCTTAACTAAGGTAACTTGGCTTCGCGTTAAAAACATATTTAACGCGAGATTCAATTAAAATTTGACATGTATACGGTATAAAGTAGGCAGGTTATGTCTCGGCCGGATTATCTCGTCCGCGTCACGTGTGTCGTGTCGTGTCTTGTCGTGCTGTGACGAGACGGCACGCGGACGTAACGACTTGCGACACATTGTAGTGTTGACTTTCAGTTCACAGATGTCTGCTGTGAACTTTAAGAGATTAATTTTTTTATTGACAGTGGAGGAGAGGACATTGAATAATGAACTCTTTTAATTATTATAACATGTGGTTGTAATAGTTATTAAACTATTACAACCACATGTTATAATAATTAAAAGAGACACACACAGAAAATCGGACCTTCGGATTACCGAAGGTCCGATTTTCTGTAAGTAAATATGTGTCATTTTTTCCTTTGTTACAAACTGTTTCTAAATAATAAAATATTACCTTCAAAGCCTCCGTGAAAACCTAAAAACAGCAATCCGTTATTTTTTATTAATTTACAAAGAAACTTCAAGATTTAAATGCTAATAATAACACCGAAGCAAAAATAATTTCCTGGAACCATTTCTTTGAATTAACAACAAAACTTTTGACAAATAAAAAAGCTTATTTTGGAAAGTACGGAGTTATAATAGGTAGGCTCGGGCAATCGGCTACGGGCCAATTTGTAGGGCAATTTGCATAACTTAACCCTTCAATGGGAGCTGTGACGAAAGTGTACGTTTATTGGAGCAAAAACACAAAACACGGACACGTTACTGTTTGCTGACAATTTCTTTACGAGCTTTCGTGAAAGGCTGCAACTGAAAAAATTTAGAAATTAGTGACACACCACAGTATGATGTCTTTTCGGTATGTTTCAGTTCTAGGACCCTAATCGAAAGATGAGTGTTTATAATTAAAATAAATTATGATAATCTAATTGCGAGTCAATGTTTTCACCCTTTATAATCCTTCGGTGTGTATTCATGAATAAATACATTCATCAACAGGTTAATTCGCCACAATAAGACGATTATATTATCACCTGCTTTTAGTTAAAGAAATAGGTTCATTTTTAACTTCGCTCCGGTACAGCACACGACATAAACACGAATTATAATAACTTGAACAGTTAATTATGATAGAAAATATTCCCCATGCTCACAGTTATTGAATTATTCTGCCATAGTAATGTTAATGTGCATATTATGTAAAACTAACAAACCCAATTAGGTATAATGAGGTCGTTAAGTACATAATTTTGACAGCTGTAATGATGTGTTGCTGGTTCAAGTTTAATTTGTTATCTCACTCAAAGAGGAGGTTAATTGGTAATTAACGGTAGAGATTTTTCTTTTGTACCTTAGACCAAATATTTTCCGAATTTCATTAATATACATATGGAATAGATGATAACATATTCATGTTTTTCGTTGCAGCATGACTAAATATTGTAAGTATTATGCTTTATTAATTATTACTGATAATTTAAGTCAAAAAAGTTGTAAGGAAAGGGTTAAACTTAAACGAACAATAGATTCAATTAACAGGCAAGTTATAATTAAAGTTGTACCTATTTGTAAAATAATTCTTAGAAAAATGTTATTAGAATTGTATTGGGCGCACAAAACAGCGGCGTGACTAGTAACATCCTGTACAAACCGCAATACTAGAGTAATTAAAGTTTACGGCACACCTTTTGCCAAGTCTTCCCCTTTGTCCGCCAGTCCGGGTGTTGCGTCACAGCTCGACCATCCAACAATATCGACAGCCATTACACTATTTGTTTTGGTACAAACAAAAACTAGAGCAAAATTGCTTTCCGAAAAAATATGCCGCGGTCGTTTCGACCACTATTCACAAAAAAGGGTTACTGTTTTGACATGTTTGCATAGGTACAACTATGTAACTGCATTTTTTATACTGACTTTTTCCCAAAGGAGAAACGTTTTATTTTATTGCATTTTGTTAAAATAAATATTAAATTATACTTAACTCACAACTTTATTGTCAGTAAAAATTAAAATTATCATAAACAATTTATGTTAAGAACTCTGTAGTAAAACATTTTAGCTACTTGGATAAAAATAGGCAGTTAATTTGAATGTTTTTTTCTTTATTATTCACTCGTAATTCTCGTTTATAGAACAATAAAGTCATACGCGTAGTACAAATAAAACAGCTATCTGACTTCATAAAAAAATAAAAAACTCATAAAAGACAGCGGCGGTTACTTTAGACAAAACGTGGACAGTAGTCCGAGGCTCGAAGGGAAAAATTGTAACGGCCTCATTTTTTAACGTTCACTTTAAGAACCCTTTATCAAGAAACTCCGTTATGACCAAACAAAGCATCCCAGCGTCACCCAGCGTCACGGCCACCAATAGATTATGCAAAAACCCTTCAGGGTCTTCCTATTCAATGTATCAATTCCCAGGCACTATAAAAGGATCTCAACGGCAATCGATATTCAAGGAGATGACATCTTGTTTGAATATTCACATATTTCCCATGAACACGATTGAACCGAAGCAAAGGGTTGCCTAGGGTGGATGCGTCTATAGGCAAATTCGATTATCTCGTAGCATTCTCACGCACATCCCGCGGCTCCACGATAAATCTTTGCATACAGAGCATAATAAAAAAAACGCTATTAAAAAACGAACTATCTATGAGACGCTCCCTACCGAATATGCATAAGAAAAGAACCGTGCACACCCAAATTATACGGCAAGGTGACAAGTGCTGGGATCCATCAAGTACCACAATAGCGCGGAACCCTTTGTGCAACAATAAACGCGGAACTTTATGCGCACGCGGTGCGCTTGCAATTTTTTTTCTATGCGTTCGCATACCTGTAACCCTCGCGTAGTTGTGGGGACAGTTTATTTGCATTTTTTTATATTATTCCTTTTCAAACAGTATCTTAACCCTATTCAGTAATGTCAGGGGTTAGGTTGCACTTAATATTCAAAAAGGGCAGGTACATTTCTCTTAATATTCTCGCATAAATTATAGTCAGGTACATTTTGGTCTATTGTGCATCGCGAAAGGGGGCCGCGAGCGAAATGGTGTAACGCCAATTTTATAGGTTTGCTATTCTGTTTTTTATGCGAACGATCTAAAGCTTATTTTTATTGGGTTGTACGTTTGAACTTTAATTTTTAAACCACCACGCTATCGGATCTACGACATTTCACTTCCTGAATGGTTTAACCCGTTTCCTTTGTAAGAATTTATGCAAAAAAGTTTCTACCCATCCTATTTTTTTATTGAATAAAATTTAGGGGCTATGCACATTATGCAAATGCGCGCATAAATTTTAATGTTACACACGAGGGGCTGCTTTTGAAAAGGATCTCTTATGTCGTCGATGTAAGACATAGATTTGATTGTATTCATCTCGTTGTTTTCTAAGATTATAAGTAAGTATGCAATTTTTTTCGTATGCTCGTCTGTTTAGAAATGCGGTTCTTGATGATTTTTTTTCTCAGGACCGGTGAAGAAAGAGTCTACCGTTAGAAGGAGGTCGAATGTGTGTTACCTTTTTATTGTGTAAGGAGTGACATATGAAGCGGGACCCTGGATTTGGATTAGAATATGTAATTACTTCCTTTACGGTTTTCGGAAACGGTTGTTTGGGCCGTTATTTAGTGTTGCCACCTTTGCCTCGAGCGCGAGGGTCGCGGTTAGTGCATCGTCTTTATGTTATCAAGGAAACGATGTTTGTATGCTAATCAGTTCGTTGAAGTAGATAGCTTCTGTTGTGTGTGATTGGATACGGAAATTGACTTCTGTAGCGATAAAGATTCATATCTGCTTCGACAACATTCAATTAAAGATGATGGTGCACATACTTATTACCAAAATTCAACTAAATATGAAAGTGAGGACATTGGCTTAGTTCTGTACTAACGCAACATTATTTGACACACCGTTAACTTTTTGTACCTATCTTATTATTTGCCCTTATTTTTATGGGCAGTTCTACTTTTTTATTATAAAAACCCATTACCAATAATATTAGCCGACAAAATAAACAAACCTCGGGCCCGTTATTAAAAAAAGCTACTGAAGGGCGGTGCACTGATTGTTGTCGAAGGAACGCTTTTGCAAAAAACCACACTTTTTTTGGAAAAAAATAAGTTGGTCCCTTTTTGCGCCGGAGCCCATTGTCTCCAGTCTATTGTCTTGGCGATTTGAAATATTTTTATGCTTTCCGGATGACGATAATGTTTTGGACTTATTTTTCGATAACTATTATTTAGCGAATTTATTGTTTGTGTGTCGCAGGTCGCGCTGCCATTGTTTTTGTAACGATCGGTAGACGGTAGGCGAGTAGCGAGTATCAACATCGATTTTTATCGTTTTAAGTAGCAATTTGTACACGGATGCCGCCGGCCGCGGCCGACGGCTTTCATAAAATTGCCTAATGTCACGTTACGTTGACAGTTTTTTTATTTTCCAATTTGATGGCTGTCAGATAATTCCGTGTTGAACTATTTGAGTTTACAAAGTTCCTAACTGTACTATTTTTTGTCAATGAAAATTAGGAATGTTGATAGACAGATAATGAATTCTGTGTTATTTAGTGTGTGACAAAAACTAACGGCATGTTAAACGATTGTTAATGTAAGCTTTTGTTTGAAAGAATGTGTTCTATTTCATGTATAACGTTAATTTATTCCGTTTTATTTAGTCGAATTACATAATCTTATTTTTAATCTGGCAATAAATCAAGATAAAAAACAAACAATTCGATTCATATTTGCTAATAAAAGATTAGATAAAGTCTAACAAACCTTTTATTCCGACCATTACCTTCCGTAACGCAGTAAAAATTCGAGCAGCTTCCAACTATGTAAATCAATTCATAATATCATCCCAAATGTTTGATAGTAAAATTAGCATGATTGCGCGCGCGATGATTTATTTTGAAATTATTCAAATTGACGCTCATTGATAGCAATCAATGTGTTTTTGTCCAAACTCCACTGATTAGCATGAGAATGGCAAAGGTGTTGCACATGTAAATACTGTGATATATTGTTTATTGGTATCGTTTAGCGACAGCTGCCGACCGATCACCGATACCGATCAAATAAATATGTAGATACATAATAAAATGTATAAAGCGAAGAGCTAAGTTTATTTATTCAACAATTAATTTGCCAATTCACAGAAACCCAGAATCCAATATGGATGTAACAGGTGGACCAGCTTTGAGATTTTAAGGGTTGTGCCAGTTGTTGGCTCGGTGCAAATAAACTGGAAAATATGTCATTTGCACACAACAAATATTATTGTAATACAATTATTACAATTGTTCTTCCGTAATAAATGGATAAAAAAATAGTAACGATTTTTATCCGTGTAATTATTAATAAATTTTCTAAAGTCTATTGACTATTACGTCTTTTATGCAAGCATAATTGCTGTAATTGCTGTGGCAAGTTGATTAACAGCCCTCCTGTCTCTCGGAAAAACCGAGTCGAGCGACTGCGAGCACTTTGTATGTCATGTAGGTACTCTGCTATGTGTATGCGACAGCCATACATAAATCGCAATTTTTAATTAATCGTTAGAAAAACGCATCGTCACACCTTTACCAGGTGCGCATTATCCAGACAATTTAACTGAAACCCGTAACCCGGAGTATGCAAATATGTAACCCATAAATAAAGTCGCATTTAATGGCATCAATAGTTGAGAAACGCTTGTTATTTATATGTTAATAACGCGTAACCCCAGCGCAGGGGTTACAGACTATCGACGACTTATTTGTGACATTGAAGGAATTCGAAGAGATTTGCATTGCAAAGCAGGCATCGTTTCCGTTCGCCCTGCTATTGACAATCGATGATTAACTGAATGTGTTGCTTTTTGTTATTTTTGCCTTGTAACGTAACGGGGCAGATGTCACGATGTGTCTCGTGTGCGCCGCTAGATGGCGCTACCAGTATGATTTTTCTTGACGGTCGATACTATATTTAAGTTGGTGTTTAAGATTTTTCCTGCTACTTGTTTGGTTTAACATAATATTTAAACTATTTCTTTGTTACTATGCCACTCAGTTGAATTGATTTTTAAACTGATAAGAAAAAAAAAGTAAAGACAAAGCAAACAATGTTAAAGATTTCTCTGTTCCTTTTCATCATGAAAATTAAATATCTACGTATGGCAAACATTATATTGATAAAACTTTTCAAGTATTTTATTTAGGTACCTACTTAGTTATTAATTTATCTGAAACAATAATTTTATTTATTTCATGTTTTATCTACAATAATAATTTGTGTTTTATAAGAATAAAAAACGCCAGTGATCGTGGCCAGTCGTTTAGCGTAGTTATTTGTTTTAATAAAGTTTGCTCTGTAATAAGCGGAAGCGTTTATGTCAATTATCTGAGATAGCATTTACGTGGACAAGTAGACATTAGCCATGCAGCGTGGAAATTAATCAACTTACTTTCTTACTAATTAATTAATGACACCAGAGCTTTTACGAATGCCGTTTATGAAAATGTCTAGTTCCTGCAAGAGTTATATTTAATATTTATAATTCAATACGAAACATTGTGAGAAAATTGTCAAAAGCACACTTATACCAGTTTAGTTTACATAAATATTCGTACATAATTCTCATAAATTAACCAAATAAAGTCTTTATTAGTCTGGTCTAGGCTACTGGTGTTCGATGCGTAGGAGTATCGACACACCCAAAGACTAAAATGAAAAGCTTTGATCTTTGACTGAGGTCCTTTGAAGCAAATGGCTAGACATTTTGTTCACATTATAATTATTTTTAAACTCTATTCTCTAGTAAAACGAATACTGTACAAAGGCGGCCTAAATGCCTTGGGCATTTTCTACCAATCGATCATGCAAAAAAAGAACATGGTGCAACTTAATCGAAAGACAAACAGAAAAATAAAACTATAAATACATACTTAGATACTTACATACATAGGTAGATGTTCCATTCTAGTTACCCAAGTATTCCAGTTCGGTCTGCCATTAAAGACCTCGACTTCACTTCTCCAATCCTCCCAACCATAAAGTACCTCTCCAGCTCGCCCTCTCCCGCTCTCCTGCCTACATTCCACCGGTCCACCCACAGGCACGTCGACAGCTACACGGGCTACATGGGCTACATGGGCCAGTATGTACAGGCTACATGGGCCAGTGTGTACAGGCCACGCACTAGCGTGTACAGTGGTCGGGTGATTAGTCATACACACGCAGCGTTATGTCAGCCGCGCGTGTACTATTGTCACCGGCTAGGCGGCTGCGTCTGCGCAGCATATGTGCGTGGATGTGCGTACTCACTGGGAATATCTGACGCTACGGTTGGAAAAAAACAGTGTTTTTAAAAATGCTTCATGGCATTCGTTTGTGATGGGTTATCATCAGCTGGCTAGCCTTTCCCAAGTTTATTGTGGTCTTCTCTCAGTTCAACCGGATGGAACTAAGCAGCTCCAAAATAGGAGTTGTTTTGAATGATTTAGTAATGTAATCAAAATAATAATGAAATGAATATTAGTCAGCCAACGGCTTAATAGCCACGAGTCTCGACCAATATCTCAGGAGGCTCTCGTTAGGCAGCTGGATCAAGGGCTTGATTCAGAAAGCAGTACTTCTGCTCGCATCGTTAGGAGGTTCCTCTCTCTGGAGCCCTGACCGCCGGTAGCTTGGACCCTGTTCCCAATACCGGTATTTTTTGCATTTTTAAATATTTTTATATCTTTGTATTTTAATATTTAAAAATGTATTTTATATATATATACCTACCATAAATAAAAGAATATTAAATGTAGATTTAAAACTAACTGTTGAATCTTGCTACAGTTAAGTGCTAAACATACGACAGTTGAAAAGATTTGGTAATTTATGTACCTTTTCACAAGAAACACCTGTGCAGCACATACCTGCAGAATCAGATGCAAAACTGACAAGTGTCTTCACATCTGAATATTTAAACTTGCCAAACCTGTCTTGGAGACCCTGCATTAATTACTTCCAGCACCCTTTACTTCCACTGCTTGTACTGTGTGAATTACATTGTTATAATTATTCTCTTCCTCCCTTCGCGTACAACCGCCGCGTTTTTTCGTGCGCATGCGTACAAACGCACGAGACATGTTATTTTTGTCACATTGTCATTACACCAGTGTTCCGGCCAAATTGCAACGCCGCGATGCCACCATGCATATTCATCGCTGTTATTGTCTCATGCCATATTGTGCCCACCTTAGACATGTGCCAACTTAACCAGACCCCTTCAACAACACACACCACCGTCCTTGACACCTGGAGTTTCATTAACAGGGGGAAGGGAAAAAGGTCTTGGTTGGTTGGTGTTCCGACACAAAGCGTTCATAAAATGTCAAGAGACCAGCTCTGAAAGAGTGAGGCAAATGGAAGGAGTTGTTAAGTTAATCGCAGTTGTTTTGAAAGTGAGGATCTTGAGGTCAACAGCACTGTGGTTAAATGTGTGGTGACACCTTACGTTCAGTAGAGTAGAAGTTTTTATGTGTAATACCAAAATAAAAAAAAATAAAAAACGTTCTAAAAACAACTTTATTTAAGATGGTAAAAATGTGTTCCTTTGTGTAAAGAATTTGTGCGTTAATTCTTTACACAAAGGAATAAACGGCCTAACTTACAAAAAACTTTCGAAATGTTTAATAGAGACAGCATTCTAACTTAAGTCTTTATTTGCACGATTTTCTTTAACAAACTTATAATCGAGGAATTTTTGTGTAAACCTACGACAGCTTAGGATCTAAATCAATGCTAATCTCTCTCATCTAGGCGGGCAGCACATATTAACATGTATACTAAATTAACGGGCGGTTATTGATAGCGATGAGCCGCCAGCTCTCTCCAGCTTTCGCAAAAAAAACTATTTAATATCACCGACCGGCCTGACCCACGACCTCGCGAGGTTTGGAGACCATTTAGAGCTGACGATTTATTACAGATACGATTGGTCGAACGACAATTTTGGGCTTCTAACTTTTTATTTATTTCATCAGTCTTCAATCTCTACAGGGTGTTCCAGAAGTGCGTGGTCATATTAAAGGTGATGTTGGGTAGCTGATGAAAACATATCAAAACATGAAAAATGTGACTTAAAAAAACGACTAAAGAATTCCGAAGAAATGACTTTTTAAAGCAGTCTGACGCAATTAATAACATGAAATCTGTGATTGAATTAATGTAAATGCCACCAACTGTTACAAGCTGCTTGAAATGTAATTTCTTCGGAACTTTGTGGTTGATTTTTCTGGTCGAGATTTTTGTTTTACTATATTTTCCTTGGCCTGGAATTTCTGGAACAGCCTATATATGTACACTTGTGGTACATAGGCGGACTTAATGTGTCTTTGACTAAATAATAGTATAATGAACTTGTAAACTTCAACTTTCTGTACTTATACGACCATAACATATTCAAAAAAAAATTGGGTAATATTTTAAGTGAAATCTGCAAACAGCCCTGTATTTTAATGAAATCAAATAAATTAGTATTTATTAGGCCATTCAAATTAATGCATATTATTAAGATAAAAGCACAATATAAATAAAAATAAATTTATTTCTTGAAGAAAAAATATTTAAAAAATCAACTAATCTGACGCTCTAAATAGCTTTATCACTAAAGTCCGCATATTTTTTAATAAATTGAATTAAATGATGTGTATTCTATTTCTAGCTAACTGTATGATATCTAATGGCGTGTCACGACTCACCTGCGCCATCATTTATACCGGAGACGATCCGAGAACTAGACGTGATGATGATGTTCCTACGAACGACACTTTACCAAGCTATTATAGTCTTTATAACACATTCAAAAGAGGTTTTCAGTAATGATAATTGCTTGGCTGGATAAAGAAAGCTAAATAAAGAGATCAAAGTTACAAATGATGGGTTTTGGTGAATAATTGTGTGTGATATAAGTTGATTGTGTAATATCTGATTTTGATAAAGAAAAATTGAAGCGATCTCATATTGACATTTTGAGTTTCTCATAAACATTTATCAGACTATCTATTTCTATTCTATTTTTATTAATGGCATTGATGCCGATGTCAACGAGTCTGCTAATGTCACATGTATTATGAAAAACCGTACGAGGCCAAAGACAACAAGCAGAAACGTTTTTAATTTCAAAGTCTTTAGCCAAGTAGGTTCACGAATCTTGTTTGAGTGTTACCACATTCATAAGTTACAGAATCACGCAGTATATCATCAAACGAGATAATTTTAGCAATCATGACAGACTTAGAGCACGAATAAAACTGCTACAATACTGACAGAAGTCAAGTTAAATTCCTTCCAGTCTAGTTACACGTTATGAGGTCACAAACGAAACTCCACACGCAAGTTGTAGGAGGAGCCACTGCTATACAGTGTTGCATGTCTCCTGCGCGATGAACCAGTGAAGCCCATTCCAGGCTAACTGGATATGCCAACGAAAAAAATGTAGTTGCGTGGCTACATCCATGTACTCACTTACCCCTTTTTGTAGCCTTCCTTGGTTTTAACGCATGATTTCATATCGATTGTATTTCTTTTGAATTAGTTTCCAATGTAGTTTGTACTTCATTTTTACGATCTGGGAATTGTGTAAAAAGTCCGCGTATCTGTCTGTCTGATGATCGATACTACAATGAGCACTTACTTTGTAATTAATAGGAAATACTTAGTTATCACTTCATTTGTTTTGTGATTTAGTGAGCTATGTGTCTCAGACGAAGTGGATTAATTACTTGCGTGGAATTGTACATAACATAACCGTAAAAGTAGGAGAAGCAAAATATTTGGCCCGCCGACACGAAGAAGCAGAATGTAAAAGTAAACTACGCCTGTACAGTCCAGGTATTAGTGAAATCTGTTTCCTAGTGAACCCTGAATAACTTAATGGGAACCAAGTCTTAGAGGACACAGGCTTGTCGCTAATCATAGTTACAGGGTGCGGTGGAAAACAGTGCATTCAAAGGATAAAATAAGAGTGACCTCAATACATTTAGTTTTATTTTCTCTAAAAAAACGTGTACCTGCATGAAAATGTCTAATAGTTTTGATAATAAGCAGGTACACCATAAAGCGCTGAAGTATACCCAAACTAATTGTAGCGTGTTCTTTATGTGTGTAATTATCTTAATAAAGAGCTTAGGCGCGGGCGCAGCTAGTGCCGTTCGACGAGCTGTCATTAACGCTACATTCTAATAGCCTGCAGCCTGGTGGGGCAGCATTGTGGCTGGAGATTGGACAGTTTTCATTAAGGAAGTGACATCACCTTTTCTTTCTGAAAACCATGTTCGGTAGCTTCGAGACCTCAAGTCTTGCCGATGCGATGCTTCGATCGACTGCGATAGTTTTATTATAACCTAAACGATTGCAAACTTCCAATTTAAAAACCATGTTCAGAACCACCCTTTTTAAATACATAGAGCTTAACATTTCTCATTTCCATTTCAGCAATCGCATTTTTTCAGGCATATGAAACTTACAGGTGATGTGTCAGGCCACTTGCCGTGCTGCGCCGGCGCAGTTCAGCAAAAACATCGTCACGCCACAACGGACTGCGCCATACGTTTTTGTTGGGCCCACTTTCGTTACTATTGTCTAGGACCTGATAATTGTGGGTGCGGTTTAAAATTGGGATTGCGAAACCATGATTTTTTTGATTGACGACATAACAGTCTGATGTTAAAACGAGTTACGAAAGTAAGCTTTATGATGCCTTTGTTCAGATACCTATGCAAGTCTATAAGGAGCAAACTATATGTTACTTTAAATGTTGATGATTATGGCCATAAGTTTTTTTCAGGCGGCTCGTTTACTGGCTGGTGATATTGCACCTGACATTGTTTTTCGCCCGTGGCATGTCACAATGGAATTTTCCAGCAGGAAACACGATTACCACACTCGTACGCTATGGAAATATAATGCTCACATTACGCAAGGCGTCAATAAATTTCAAAACAATTGAAAGCGACAGCCACCACAGCCGAATGTCCTTATCTGACGTTGCCAAATGGGAACAGCTCTACGTGACATGCTATGCCAGGCTATGGCACGTATGGCCAATCAATCACTTGCCAATGGTGAATGACCTCACTATCCTGGCAACAATGCCAGGGCCGGTGACGTCACAGCGGCCAAAGCGAGCGGATTCAATACCGCGCTAATATGGCGATGCTGGGACAAAGGAGGAACGCATGAATTTTAAAGGAGCGCCTAAATGATCTGCTGGTACAAATATTTTGTTGAGCGCACGCCTTTATATAGTGTCTCCGGTAATGTTGCAAGGCTTTGTATAAGCTTCTTATGACTACTTATAGGTACATGTTTTTAAATATCTGTGTTTTTCTCTAAACTATTCTAAATGAACACGTTGTTAAATAACCGAAGGAAACTCCATTGCTTAACATAGGCCGTCTTCACCAGGTCACATGACCTGGAATACATATTCTTGAGAGAGACCTACCAACCACTCCCCGCAGTCCTCGCTCCAAATCTAGATGATGTTGTTCATCAACTCCACATTTTTAAGTCAGCCGCGAAATCCTCTTGTATCTACGTAGGGAATGCGTGTCTTTAGGAAGAGTTACAAAATTAAGCCAATTGATTCTAGGCTCAGTGTCAGATGCGACAATGACTAAGTGCTGACAAAGTCGTGTACCTGACATTGATTATATTTTCTCTATTTAAGTACCATCTTTTGCCAATTCAATGTTCACAAAAACCTGCCATGCGATGTGTTCACTGACAATTATGTGCACTTGTATCGCTAGTGATTGACGCACTAATGGCGCCAATTATCGACATCGCGATAATTGTTATCGACACTCGCCGTCACTGCGCGATACTTTCTAAGAGCTGACTGACATTGATCGCCAGGAAATCTAATAGCCTACATGTTCTGGAACTTTCTGTGTTGTTTGAAGAACGTGGCTTTTGATGGAGAGCAAGCTCTAGACAAGCGACATGCTATCAGCGGCGTGGAGATGACGATTGTCGACACTTCAAAATTTATGGGATTTGCAAACACTGTCGAAATGTCACGTGATCGATCCCTTACATTTTGGAATTTCGACAATCACATTTACTATGAATTGTCTCATGTCTAACCTAACCTTTTCTTAAGAGTCACTAGAAATGTTCGATACTTACCTGAAACTACTGAAGCGACTATTGAGGTATTTAATTATATGACAGCTGTCGCAGGCGCATCCGGCTGTAAGCGTCGATGAGTTAATTAGTAAGTATGAGCAGTAAGAGCATTACAAAAGTTCAGAACTTAAAACTTATCTAAGTAGTGCGTGTTATCGAGCTGATGAGCTTACAACCACTAAAACTATCAACGAACACTTATCTGTAATGTTGACAATATTCTGCTCTTACACTACTATTTTAGTACCATTAGCGCAATAATTTCTCTACTACGTTATCCCATTTTATTTCATTACTGCGTTTAACGGGCTTTTTTATCTCGTTCACTTTTGTTGCTAACTGTACCCGACTGTACCCGGGGCCTCGTAATGAGCCGCCGAGATAACGATTCTACACTGGACGAAGACGTTTAGAAACTTTAAACGAACAATTTAATTTAAATACAAATATAGAAAAATAGAAATATATCTGGCGGTATATTTGGGAGTGGTAGATGCGCAGAGATACGCGCTCGGCGACCCACATGCGCATGTGCAGAACATGTGCGTCATCTCGATACAGAAAATACAAGTCCATTGTGGAATTTTTACTAAATTAAATACAGAACCTATTAGAAAAAAAGATGACTTTCTGGCCGACAACTTTCTAATTGTTCTTTCAGTCATCAATCTCAAGTAACGAACCTTAAAAACAGCAAGTTAATTATAATTCTCAAGTTAGTCACAGACGGGTTAGTGCGCTCGGATACTCGTATTTTAACGAAACATCGGAGTTGTACTACTTGCGCACTTGCTCCGTGGTTACAAACATTCACAACTTTTTATTCGCCTCTTGCGTCTACAGCGGCCATTTTAATTACTTAAAAGCGTTCTCTTTTTCGGTTTGTAACGGCGAACCATAGTTTTACAGTTTTAATTGTAGTTTAATGGTAACTTACAGATAGCACATCAGAAAAAAGTAGCGAAACAGTGATGAGACGGCGGAAGAAAAATAAAATGAAAAAAATAATCCTCTATGGAGTGGAAAGCGGATCATAGTGTTGGGTACGAGCTGCGCGGGCGCAGGCTAGTTCCACGCCGCTAGCTACCACTCTGTTATTACACACACTTGACGCACCGTTTCCACCGCTTTGTACAATGTTTCTTTATTTTGTGTCACTGTAATACAACACCCTATTGTTTCAAAATAACATAAATGCAAACAAACGATTTGATTAGTTTTAATTCATGCAAAAACATAACCGAGCAGCACTCAACACGTTTACGTAATGTTTAATACGATAATTACAACTTGCCGTACATAATGAATATAAATGAGAACTGCTGCTTTTCATTTGCTGCACTCGCGGCACATTGCTGCATTTGTATGAGTATGATTCATGAGAACTTGTAGCCAAACATCAACGTACGGCGTACATCAGCGATAGATAGAGGTAATCTGTATGTTTATTCAGCACGCTCGTGGTGTATGCGTTCGATTCCTTTAATTGCGTTATGTAATTGCTGGTAAGTATTTATTTATCTGCGGAGATCAGATTCATTTTAGTGTTGACGTTGGCGACGATTACAATGGATAGATTGGACTCTTGGCTGTGGAAATAACTGTTAAATGTAGGTACTATGAAACCCTTTAATGGGTTCGATAGAATTTGAAATTAGTATCTAAACAGTTATATGCAAGTTTAAGTATCCACTTTAAGGAGTGTACTTAAAGAGCTAAAAAATAAATGAGTACCTAATTGGCCACGAACTCAATCGCAATTTAGGAACTTAGTCTATTGTCGTGGCGTAACGGAGGTCGTGATCGAAAATCAATGATATTCGTTCGATAAATAAGCGGTGGACAGTAGGTAACCTTTGCTGGGCGATATTATATAGCGTTCGATAGGCCCAGCGTTATAAATCAGATACAGTTAGCTGGCGTGTCCATTGTTCGGGTGACGGATTCTGGTCACAATGCAGGCAGGTTGGAAGTTTCGACAGACAGGCGGAATAAATCTTGAGATAGCTAGATTGGCTCTACGTGTGTATAAATGTAGGTGGAGATAAAACAAACTTCATAATATAGACCTGCTTTCACCCGCGACTTTGTTCGCGTTAAAGTAGCCTATAACCCTCTCCAGGGTCTCTATCACTGTACCAATATTATCAAAAATGTTTCGACGATTTAGGCGTGAAAACTCCCCACACTATGAATTCCTCCTGTATCGTGACTGCGCTTACAAACATTCAAACTCACATACACAAAAGATTTGGAACAACTAACTAATATAGTTAGGATTAGGTCCGTGTTACCTTTTATAGTATAGATTTTATTATTTACTTATAAAATATATTCTCAATAAACTTAATTGAAGAGTCCGTTACATTTTTCCACGATTTCCGCCATGTACTGCGCGCTGCTGGGAGCAAATATTGTCAGGTAAGGAGCGCGTGCGCAGCGACTGCGGTTTGTCATGCGCGCGCACGATGACGGGGAACTGCAGACCTTAGAAATATTTATGGGTAGAAAATATAATCCAAAAGGAATCATACTATTATTAATCATCTGCCTAGCCTTTTCCTAACTATATTGGGATCGGCTTCCAGTCAAACCGGATTCAGTTGAATACCAGTATTTCACAGATATTTTATAGATTTTAAAAATGTTTCTATACTTTCCCACGAAAGTTCGTGTATCAATGGACTTACTAATAAAAAAAATTAAATAAACTACACCAACTAACAAAACAATTCAATAAATCAAGAGTATCCCACTACATAATAAATAGAGCATAAACGCAAATAATACCAGCCCCATAAATAAATAATTGCATCGCTGACAGTATTCAATTAAAGATAATTTCTCCATCTAATAGTTTCGTATGGCTAGCGAAGTGCTCAGCGCTCGGTACTTGAGGCCCAGGGCGCGCGATATTTCACCGCTTGAAGTCTCAATGCTAACCGGCGATATTGCCCGCTACCGCACCAGCGACAAACCTCAACACTGTTTACCTATTAACTGGTTAATATTATGTTCAAGTCAATATTATTTAACCTATTAATAATGCGGCAAGGTTGGAAGTTACGTTTGTTTTCGCCTCAAAACTTTATTGATAAAGGCTCGCTTTATTACGTGATAGGTAGTTAAATTAAATTTGCATTAATAGTTAAAAAGACAATAATTATTATAATATAAACACTTCTCACACTTAATAACAACCAAAATGCATTTAGTGAAATCTCATAAGTGCTTGGCGGTTGCGTCGGATCTCCGTTCATTAGACATCAACGCGGTGCACACAATAAGGCAAAATAGCGTGCGATAAACAATCATATCGCACATGTAAATAAGCGCCATTATTTCATGATTGATGTTATTTAATCTAATCAGACTTAATTTAGGTTTAATTAAAATCGATTTTCCAGTCAATTGAAGGAGTAGGTAGTAGAATAATTACAGTAATGCGAATTTTATTTACAATTTAATTCTCTGCTTTGTAGGGCATGTCCATAATGACCGTAAAATGTACTAAAACGAATGTATCTAATATTGAATAGGAGTTTACGACCGGCTACTATATAATTCAATTGCATTCTACAAAGTTAAATTTAATCTTTCTTAACTTAAGTGTCGTTCAATAACAATAAAGTTAGTAACGATAATTTGGTATGTAAGTTTGTGTGTTTGTTGTTTTATGGGATTAATAAAATGTTTGAGTCATTGAGCATGCTTGGTCAGTAATGGTGCACTTTGAACCGAAGGGATCAAGTACTGCAGAGAACGTGTTAAGTGACGTTAAAGTGTATAACGTAGCGTAATATTATACTATTATGTACATTTATTTACCAACTGCTGAGAGACCACTGATCACGTAGCTATTTCAAATAAAATATTGTATTTATATTCATGACGTCTTCAACCCATAATCATGCAAGTAAGCGAATCGACAGCAAATAGACTTAATATTAAGGAAGATTTTTAAGAATCATAGATTTTAGTTACAAAAATATGTTTGTACGATAAGTTTTTTCCTCCTAAAAACTTTGAAAATTCAGAAATCATTCAGTATTCACATTGACTCAAGTACCAGTAACATTCTCAAGCTAAATAAGCCGAGGTGCGCGTACGCAGCGTCAAGGCGATCCGCAACAACATAAACAAGCGATCGGGACCTGTTCTACGATTGAGCACTAAATAACCAGACACCGGTGATTAACGCTGGTGATTACTAACTATTTAATACTAATATAATCAGAAGGAACCAACACTAGATTCTTCACAGGGTAGGTAATCAAATGAAGACTAGAAAAGTGAGATGAGAAAACAGATTCTTTAAATAGAAAAATTAGATTAACTAAGTTTAAAATTAAAGACAGTGCGGTACATACACAGGTCAATAAGACAGGGTACATGTAGCATACGTGTGTGTGTAATGAACTTAAAAATAATTCATTCGATCCCTTAAAACTGACAGCCAAATCTAGTCGGTAAGTCTGACAGTCCGGACTTATACTGACTAGATTCTTATGAATTTATCAACATGTCTGTATGTACTTACTTACTATCTAGTAAAGCGTACTTAATATCATAACCAAAAGGAAAATATTATAGTTTCCCAACATGTCAGCAAGCTAACTAGTTACTAACACAAAGTTTTCTACTTCCCTGTATAACTCTCGCAGCCTGCTTGGAGGACAAGCGGCCATCACACGTAGTTTCCCTTTCATTTCCGAGCAGATAGCGATCTTAGGACAAATACAGCTTCTCGTCAGTACTTGTACTTATCCTCCACAACCAAACAGGTACTTGAAGACTCCGAGTTACATTTAGCAATTATAAGATTATAAACTAAACACCCAGACGTTTTGTAATGGATGTTACAGATAAATGCGGCCATACGAAATTCTAGGTTTTCCAGCTTTTGTTACCGAATTTTCTTAATCAAGTCTTGATAGGTTTCAAAGTTATTATAAAAAAATTGAAAATTTCAATGTCATATCATCGCTTTACTTCGCTGACCTTTTAGGGAGAGACTGTAACTATTTTACAACAGCATTGACACTAGCTAAGTTCCGGCAATCAAGCATAGTTTATTCGTAGCATCTTCCAGCTAATCGCAGCCGCTGCAGTTGCGATGTCATCCGTATGACATGACTCTAACAGTCAGCTGATTACGTGCGCGGGAGCAATCAATAATAATAACTTTATTTATTTCGCGACTGCGTGACGTCAGCGCTATGTGTTGTTTGTCTGATAGGCATCTTAGTGCGGATGCTGGGCGCGCCCTTAGGTATTAATAAGACAAGCTAGTCTTTCATATTGCGTTTCCTACTGCCTTTTCCATATTTTGCTATACCAAGCTGTTGTTTAGATTAATGACTCTTTGCTTGGATGAATTTCATAGTATTATTTCGGCCTAAATATAAAAAACTACTCTTCTTTTCTAGGATTTTTGTTTTTACAGGCAACATAGGGATATTTTCGAGACTGCCTCACATTCATCTTTAACTATGTGCATAGGGTAAAACCAGAATAGTTGTCCCAGGGGTATAATTGCCTCGATTTTAATTACTGTAGTTTTGCGGATGAATCACATGTATTTTTTTATCAATCAATCGAGACTCTACAGCTACGACTGAGGTGACCGTGCTGCATGTGTCTGTGTGATTAGTCTCTCACGGCAGGGCATCCTAAACGTAATTTATATTATGGGTTAGGTAGAAGATATTTAACCAAAGTACGTACCCGTTTTACAAATAAAGTATTTTGCTTGTTGTTGTGAAAGATATCAAGTAATTTTTTTTAAATTGTGTCTCTGTCTCTAGTTTTCATCCTTAAAATGTACCCATTGGTAACTTTACAGCTTGTCTTATTCATTCTCAAAGTTAGTATATCTCGTAGTATTTAGTTCGTTTATGTCGTATAATATCATCGGATTAACCCGTTAAGGTTTTATAGGCGACGCCTCTATGATCGTAAATAAGAGGTGATGCAATTTCTGATAATAGACACCTACCCAAATATCTGATGCTGCGTGACTTTATCCAACGTCCTTGAAGATTAAATTTCTGATAATTAATAGATCAGTAAACAATCAAGTTATAGTATAACCATTGACTAATACAATTTGCAGTACCTACGTAGGATCGTTTTCATTTACCAGTGTATATCGGTTTAATACATTTTGTTTTAACTGCTATGCCCTGCTATACTGTGACGTGTCAATGCCATCATGATTCCGTTGTGAAAAAAAGATAGCGCCATGCGTCCTGTGAGAGACGAGCTGTCTCCGTCTGCCTCCTACAAAGTTATCATGATGGTTTTAAGACGTCATGGCGGGGTCTCTGTTGTTTGACACACAACATAACACACAACACACAAACACACACCATCACACACAACACACAACACAATACATAACACACAACTTTGGCACACATAACTTTGACCCTTCGATGATCAGAGTTCCTATTCTACTAATTTTTAAGCAAAGTTCACATTCGCATGTCAGTTGCAATCTGTCACAAATGCATGGAAATTAAGGCTTTTTTGACGAATACGAACGATGCTTAAAAATTAATAGAATTGGCCGTCGGGTCAAACTTACGAGTAAGTAATGATAAGTTTTCTATATGTCGTAGTCAGACCATTATATCTCTTCAGCATATCAAACCAGTGGTTTTCTAAATAACTTTACATTCTCTAAACGTATTCTCTATTTCAGAATCACAACCACCTTCTTGAAGTCATCATAACACCTTAAAGAACTGGACATCACACAACTCGACACAAATCTGCAACGCAACCTGACGCAAGAATCAAACCCCGGACCGCTGACAACCAGTTCCATCGCTCTACTTTCTGAGCACCAGGTGTGCTGATAACAAGTGCATTATGTTATGATATACCAAGTACTCACCGTGTCGTAACCTTCTCTTTGTTATGTGCTGATGGCTGATTGTGATCGCCATGATAAGGTGATTGAGGCCCAGATTTGGCAAATGTTGGCTATTTAGATTTAGTTTGCATTGTGAAAAGTAACTAGATTTGCAGGCTTTAGTGTCAATTGAAACGTAACAATCTGTTGTGTAATACGTTTATTTATTTTTAGCTTGCAACGTCGCCGCGAATCAGATATCAACAGCATCGGTCCAAATCACACGAACGCTACCAAACCATGTTCAATGTCGAAACCATTAGCACCAAAATGTTACGGCACAACTGCTAAATCCTGCATTTCAACAATGTCTGAGGCGTAGCTCGTAGCTCGTAGCCCGTAGGTCCGACTGTCCACTGTCCGGCGCGAGACTCACGAGGCGCCTTTCTAAAGCGCGACCTTGCGCAGTCATCGCGCGCCGGATTAATGTCCCGGCGACAGATCCCGCGATAACGCGGCCCACTTCCATCAGACTTGCCAACCAGCCAGAAGAATGCAAGATAAACTCGTGCTTTGACAACTTGTAATAAATAGCGAATATTTATAATGAATGGTGCCGTGTGGTCTACCATAAATAAAAACTGTCAAACTGATGTGTTCCCGTGGGGCCTCGGCTGCAGCGGTGAGTTGTGTTAACTCGGCAGACATGTGTCTCAGATCTTGTAGAGCTTTAGATGGGAGATTTGACTTAATAAGTGACCTGATAAGGTGTAGTATTAGTACCTGTATTAGTACCAAGAGTCCAAGACTAAACAACAGTCAGAACACCAGCCATAAGAACGACGAAGTCATCTAAACTGTGATTGAAGTTCTAAAGTTCTCTAAGAAAGTTTGCATAAGATACAAAAATAAGACGAAGAATTCCCAGACCTCTTTTTTATCGGCAACGATTGCTTGTCTCCTTAAAACCTTGCGTCCTATCGAATGAAATAAATATAACATAAATCCGGAACAAGAGTTGTCATCAGTGATCTCGCCATCGCCACACCTGGACTAGTCTCCGTATAACGTGACACCTAGCCCAATTACAGCATGTTCCACGTATCACAGTACTGGTTGGTATTCGGCGCCGGCAAGTAATTGAAGTATGCGCGGAATTCCGGACAATATTTGAATGAACTGGTCGCGTATTAGTTAGGCGCGGTTGTTGATTTGTGACTTACGTATATGGCATGACGAAGTAGTTGCTTGTGGATTTTATTTAGTATTTTTGAGGATAAATCTTTACGGAAGATGATTTTTTGGTCAATTAATCAAAGATAATTATGAAGGTAAACGATGTTTTAGTAAAAACTAATCGTTTTATAAGAGGACCAAATATGGTGTTTTAATTACAAAACGTTTAGGTCGTTGCGTTTTTGTAGCTGTCTATGCGATACCAAAGTGAATTCTGTAAAATATTCTTCAAAACCAAAAAAAAATCTATTGAGAATTGCCGAATACCTTTCGCTGAACAAACATAAAAATATTCAGTCAAATTGAGAAACTCCTCCTTTATTGAAGGTGGGTTAAAATTTTGAAGGTTATTTATCAACTGTCATAGCATTACTAGCCACTGGATCACCATAGCGAGTTCGGAAGGCAACATACAGGGTTGCAACACTCAAGTTAGACCTGTCATCCAAGTAGTTTAGTCGTCTAAGCCACTCTACATACACCCATACACACTATCTTTACAACAGCGCACCCGATCAGTCATATTTATCTGCCACCCCCACCACCACGGTGGCACCACGGACACCCATCCATCACCACAAAGCCGCTGCGACAGCTGAGCGTCAGTGCACACAATAGCAGCACCAACTCTACTCACCCTCAGAGCGAGGGGATGTAGTTATTAGATTTTAATTATACCTATATGAGTTTGTGGTTCGCAATGATTTCTTGTGAAGGACTTAGTGTTGTGTAAAATTAGATAAAATCTGTCCATATGTTTCTGGATAAGAAAAGCCATAACCATTTCAAATGTTAGCTCTTACCAATGCTTATGGTTTAAACATTGTACAAAAACATTTTTCTTTGTTCTATTAAAAATAAAAATGAATAATTGTAGCAGGGGTAACCTAACCTAACTATTGAAGTGCTGCATTTCTTCTAACTAGTTCGATGTCAGGAATACTATTGAGCCCTATATCAAAATTAAGTAGGTACTTAGCCACATTGTATTGTCACCACTATCCCATTGGTGATTGACTAATATAATAACGTATCCCCGCTCTACGCTCATTAAAGTTTCCGTTTTCAATCAGAAATTGAAATCTGTCAAATTAAGCCATCATCCCCAAACAGTTGATATTAAACTGCAGTTGAAATCCCCGCGTGTGTCAGCGTGTGGGCAGCGTCATCAGCGCTGATCGATCATGTGCGACAGCGGCGTCCAGCCTCCAGCGCTTTGTGGCAGCGCTGCAAGGGTTCAACCAACAACTGGCTAGGGAACATGGAGTGTGGAAATATTGATGTGTCAGATTTGATAGAAAAAATATGGAAGTGAAAAAAAATATGTACGTGGTCTTAGTTGATTTTAAAATAAACAAGATTTGAGGGTCGAGGGAGGGAAGCAAAAGACTACCTCCTACAAATAAACAAACGTTTATTTGTAGGAGGTAGTCTCCAAAAGTGTAAAGTTTATTTTAGTAGTATGTAAAGAAGCATATTATAGCCTTCTGTAGTTTCTGGCTATCCCCAAGGGAAGAAGGAGGCAGTTTCTTTTAACAGGCTTATATCAATCACACTATATGATCATCTGTGTCCTGTTCTGAATTGATTCCAAGGACACAAAGTTACGTATCAAGTGGCATTTAATATCAATTTAATCACAATCATTAAAATGGTGGAACGCGAACAGTGGAGCCATAAAACAATAATAAACAGTAGATAAGTAAAGCGCAATAAAACATAACGACGACACGAGATCTGGGGTCAGCAGGGCTGCGAGAACTTGTTATAATTCTATTCATCCGCAGCTGTTAAATGGAGTCAATCAGTTGGTTAAACATTCAAATGTATGTTATATTGTGAAGTTGTTGAGATGAGTGGCGTGATGTGTTGTTAACATACATAGTACATGCGTCACAGACTTGTTATCGTAACGTAAGACAGACACTACAAAAACTTGGGAGAATGTTTGAATTACAACACTTACGTACTACAACTGCCTACTTAGTTTGATAATTCATTTCATTCACCTATTTTATCCTCAACCAGGTGCTCCGTCGGTGACCACCAAAACTAGGAAGTTATGATTCCCAAACATATAATTTTTTTCATGACAGATTTGACAGGATTTCAGATTACGTTCTTGAATCCTAGTTCACTTAAAACCCTTGTCACTGAGTGGTCTAAATACGTCTCCACATAAACAGACAATATCATGAAAATTAAAATGCAAGCAGAACAAGTTCCTTCAGAAAAGTGAGAGTAATGAGCTCAAAATTACATGAACAGCTTCATAAACGGGTTGCTCATGAATGGCGACATAATGGCCCTATAACAGAGCTGCGTTACGCACCAGCAGTCAGAGGTCAGCTCGTCTGGACAGCCTTGTGATTCATAATCTCGGTTTCATCTGCTTCAGAAACTCTGGGCAGAAGGACCACTTGGAATATGGAGTTGTTAGAAGCTTTCACATGGTCAGGAAAAGCATTGAAGCTTACTTAACTGTTTTTTAACGTTCTTGTTGAGTTGATTGTTCCTCATAACCCAAGTAAATGACCTGTTGGTCCTTCCTGTAGTGTTTATGGGACCAATGAAAACATAGGCAGTCGCTGCATCGTTCTGTGGCCCTGGCCAGTTCAATGTTGAAAAACACTTCTGTAAACTGTTTGTCAAAGCGCTGAGCAAGTAAATTGATGACCGAAGGATCTGAGGTTAAGAGGAAGAGAAAGTCATCTGGAAATGACCATCGCCGTACTAAGGTTATTATAAGACTGCAGCCTTCAAATACAGCAAAATTAGCGATTAGATCTGCAGCTTGTTTTGTGTTTGAAGTTTTAATAGACTGGAACTTCTTCACTTAATATTTTTGTTCGTCCACTTGATTCATCAATTCATTATGCCAACTAAGGCTTGAAACACTCTTGTAATTAACTCTACGATGCTTAATAGATTGTTTGACTGCTCATCTGTATAATTCCTAACTGATTGGTTTATCTCGTGACTTTATAAAAAATCGTTGTATGTAAACATTTCCAAAAGATGAGGTAACGGTTTAATAATTTTATTATTTTTCCTCGTGCAGTTTGCTCGATAGATTTATTGCTATCCCACGCATGATATATTAATACTTCATTCTAGCGATTTCGTAGAATCTTAGAGACTCCATCACAAAGAAATATCATTTGGTTCTTTGAAAAATAATATAAGGATCTTCGACACGCGACAACAATCTATTCTCATGGAAATCATTTCCTAGAAAAAGAAGTTGCATGAGTTATTAACTTTATTTCATTTAAACATAATATTGACTGAGCTTTCAGTTATGCATATTGCACTCTACCTACTGCACTACTTTTATTATTTATTTGGCACGTAAATATCTAGCTCTTCCTCTTTGACTTCTTATCTACACTAGATACATTCGAGTGATTAAAATGAAATAAAAATAATTATGTCAGATTGATTAATTTAAATAATTACCAAATCAGAAAGGTTATATTTTAGTTCAAAATAATCATTGTTTTTATGCACCACATCCAAACATTTCATTGCTCTTAGTATCAGTATTGTGCAGTAGGGCAAAGCTTCCACAAGAGGGATACGTGTATTGTGCGACCGATCAGCGGACGATTGATGGCCGGATCACTGATAACGCCTTATTTAATTCTGATGGCGACCCTGGTACTCTTTCAAAGTGTGTAAGAAACTTTTAATATTTAATACACTTTTATGGCTAGACGATGGTCCGAGATGATGAAGTTTCAAATGTACTTAGATAATACCTACGTTAATAAAAAACAAGGAACTTTAACAAATAAATTAACTTAGGTATTACATAAAATACAACATAAAAACCAAAATGATTTAATAGCCACTTAACTAAAATTAAATCTCAACAGGAACAATACAATAATAAAATGAAACAATAAAAACATAACATTAAATTGCTCTATTTCTGTTTCTAATTACACCATTGATACGCGAACGAAACTCAAGGATTTTTTGTGTGACACGTTTCACGAATAGCGCAGCGATTAAACATCCGATGTGCACAAAAAAAGCGTTTAAACGAACACCGGAAATACAAAAAACCTCATGTAAGTTATTAAAATTACGAAACAAGTTATAATTGCACGTAAACGCATCGTGAGGTACTTATAAAACAAATGGATGATGGAATGGCCTTCGATTTTGGCTAATTGTCTCGTGACCCCGGGTCGCAGGTCGGTGTGCTTGATTGGATCGTAATAGTTCCGATTTAGAAAGTTCTTGATGTTTGTTTTGAAACGTGTAATTGGTTAATTATTTTGTACGGTTTGTGCTTTACTGGGCTACAATAAATTCTTCGCATATAGTTAATGAATGAGGTCAAAGTCAAGTTTCCTCAATGTCTTGTGGCAGAATTAATAACAGTACGACCCCTAGGTCTCACTCATCAATAGATCCTTCCTATTTCATTGTGGAGGTTGCTGAGGAATTCTTATTACATTCCAGCAGTTCTAAAAACGTTACATTATCCTTGCATTTGTCACCCACTCCATCTTTATCAAGCCAAAGTTTATTAATTAGTTCGCTTTCCCGGTTGACTGCTTCCAGGTCAAGGCAACCATTACTAAGTCCTTATCACTACTTTTTTATTCATGACCACCAAGTTCATTACCAAATGTTCAATGCAAAGCAACAGTGACGATAATGACAAAACAAATGCGCATTATTTTTATTTTCTCAGGTTTAGTGTCAAACAATAAATAATACAATGTGGTGGCCTTCATGACAACGTGTTTTCTCTGGGAAGTTTATTCAAAGTGAACATTTCTTACTATCGGTGTTCACACGGCGACGTCCTCCGAGGCGCGTGACGTCACGACCCAAGGTGTTTCCTCAGTGCGCGCACGCAGCACAAAGGATACGCCACGATATGCGCTGATACGCGCCGCTTCCGTGTTTTATATTTGTTTGGTATTTTTCCTATTTGAGTGAAGGAAAACTTGATGGACTAAGGACTGTACGTTTTTTGTTTTTTTTGTGAGGATGTGGTCTGTGTAGCCTTTGTTAGTGCTTTGTGTGCAGCATGTGTGCAGCAGTCAGGGAAATGTATTGTTCAGCGATTAATAAACATCTGTTTTCCTTGTTGTCCATTCATACGACTATTTAAGAATGAGAATGATTTGATAGTAGTGACGCAACGCGGAATAGGAGGAAGCTCCTTCCCAACTGTGTACGAACTGTCAGTCGACTAAGCAAGAACTTTTAATACAACACCCAAAACAATGACCATAACACCGTGATGGCGCTAAAACTTACTCATTCCATCTAATTTCTCTAATAACAGCTATCCCTTTACTAAGCATGAAATAAACTTATCAATCTTGATCAGAGTCGGTATCAGCTGATCTGAGGTCATTACTACGCCACGGACGGAGAGCACGTGGGAAATTATACATTCAAACAATGGCCACTACGATATTATGTGTAGATAGCCGGCGATACCAGCAGGCACCACTCACACTTGCCGCAGATTATCTTGCCGACACTGACCACACTTTCGTGGTCTAGCTAATAAATAAACTTGTGGTAAATAAAGAAATGGTGATCGCTGTAAGTATAATGCGAAGAAGTGAGGGTGCAAACTTTGTGGTTTTTCCGTGAAGTCCGCATGACCACAAAGTTGTGCTTCATTAAACAAAAAAAGAATAATATAAATAAAATTATAAAAGAATAATGTAATATTTCGCGACAAGGATCTAAGTTTCAGATCTATAATTTCATGAATAGTAGGAGGATAAAAATAGGATATGGTGTAGGTACCTACATAAGAATGAATACCTACCTAATGTAACGTCCTCTTAAATAATTTAAAAAAAAACTGACACCTGAAATAAACTACACGAGCCTGAGCACAAAGTGGTGAACTTGCGGTTGGCACCCGAATTCTAAAAAGTATTTTTTTTTGTTAAGACAACTTAGTGCAGACTACAGAGCTAGATCGAGACAAACAAAACTTGGGCTCAAAAAATCTCAGAAAAAGGACAATTAGAGTTTTGTTTTATTGCTGCATGAATTTTAATTCGGATGTTATAAATGTTTTATTATTTCGTAACAATGATACCTTGCAAATAACAGCTAGCTATTAAGTTTTTTAATGGCTTTCTTTCAAGATTCCACTTCATTACTCTTTGCTTTTATTTAAATTCTTAAAGATTTCTTTTACATTCAGGGACGTGTCTTACGCATCTGTGGCGGAACGATAAAACTATAAGAATGTGTATTTTATTTGGAATCGTAAACACCAGACAAAGAACATCTAACAGAATCTCAGTTTGAACACTTTTCCATGGCACCTGTTTCATTTCCGTGTATGGAAAGCAGTTAACACGTTATCACCGATCAGAATGTCGCATCGGAACCGTTCGGCCTTCTCCGCCGGAGTTCGGTGCGCGGCCGCATAAAACTTTTAATTGCCACAATTATGTAAGAGAATTTATTTGGTGGCGTTACAAAGAGCATTGTGGCGCACTCCCACGGTTTGGGACACGTTCCCTCGCATCGCATCTCGTCTGATCCTTATCTCTCGTCAGCTCTTGACCTTGCCTCGGGCGTGACCTTTTCGGCTTTTCTCACAATATATTCAAGCTATCTGACTTCCGAATCGCTGGCATTATTGATACTTCCGCAGAAACTTGGATGTTTCTTATCCACGTATGTGAGGTAGCCCAAACAATGGACAGTGAATGCAATGTAGCTGTCAGTCCTTGGTATAAAGACAGTGTTTTGCTTCATGGTAAGCTACGGAATACACTATGCAATGCACGCTCAAAATTGAGTTAGATTCTAGAGCACCACTCCTTAACCTAGTTCCTTGATTGAAATCTTTAAGATATCTGTAGTATGAACTCGGATATTGACCAGATTCGCTATGCAATTATTTGCAAATACAAATATGAACAAATTTGTATAGTGTACTTTAAAGGCAAGCAAGCTTAATTTACGAGACATACATATTGACAACGCCTAGAATTATATCTATTGCACTGTCAGCTGAGCGAGTTGTTTATTCACCAACAGAACTATTCAAGAGACACAGACACCCCTAAATTCTGTCAAATCTACCAGTTTCCATATCTCGTGGATCATTCCGAGAATATCTGGTATCGGTGTATAATCATCTCACCTCGGTATCTGTCGCGTTTGGATGGCAGCGCGCAATAAACTAATGCATTTAAGGTACATTGTCGCACGCCCGATACACCGAGCATCGACGACGAATCGAGAATTATCCTATCTCGCCTAATCGGGTCTTAGTACCTACACAATTCCGGACTTCGAGCTTAGCAAGAGATTCGAAACCTTAATTCTTGGCGATAAGGTCGTCGGTGGGTGTGTTGTTACGTTAGGGTTGTCGTGTGTGACAAAAGGATTTGTCTGCAGCGTTTAAAAATAAACGAGACGTTGATTGCGTTATGTAAGTTGACGGTTTTAGTTTTGTGTGTTGTCATGTTGTGGGATTACTGAGCTAAGCTTTTTTATTTACTTTTGCGATACGAAGGAGACAATCGAGCTTCGAGTGGATTTTTTTGGTTCGAAGATGTCTGATTAAGATATTGCGAACGATATGTTCGTGTGGGTTTATCCTTGGGGTACAGGTACAATCTATTAAGATATCGTATTTTAGTTTTGTGATTCTTTAAAACTCTACGAAAATGGAGAGTTTCTTCAATGTCTTTGACAAAGATATAGAGACAGCTCATTTCCAACCTACATCACACTACATCTTACAACTGCAGAAGAATTAAACCTTTTAGGACCATTTCTCCATCATTTTCAGCCTCATTCAACTCCAGCAATAAACGAACAGACTCTTGCGCAGTAAATACATAAAGATGTTTATCGAGTGCGATATTTTAAGGCTGCTATCTTAAGCTCGCTCATTGTACGACAATTTGTTTGCTGCTGATTGGTCGCATCAAGATTTAGTGTCGTATTAACTTAAACAGTTAATTTTGTTAATCGTTTGTGGCAGGTTTGAGGAAAACTTTTAAAATATGCAGATTGTTATGTACCGACAGAACCCTAAGGGCAAGGATGTGTGTCATGATAAATCATAGGTCAATTGACAAACTTGTGACGAAGACAAGTAACTTCATAATGTGGCTGGCAATATGCTGGACGGTTGTCACTACTATTTCCCGTTCTACCTTCCTAAAAAACGGTGTAATCTTCGTTATCATTCACAAACTAATATATTTTCTCACTACCATTTAAAGTCCTTCCACTCGCAGTGCCATTCTCTTCCCTGCTTGTTTCAACATGGTTACAATTTATTTTCTCACCGACATCGATACCAATACCGGCAATCCACCCAGCATCAGTAGCCGTGATGTTCCTCACAAACAATACATACAAACAAACGTTAGTTTTTATACAAAGTCTGTACACGTCGCGCGTCCCGGCGTCACTCCTAATACGGCGGCACAAAAACCTTAGGATAATATCGTGGAGCGCTTTGTGAGGCACGTTCGCTGTATCCTTCCCTTTGTCGTTACGGGGATCAGCAGCAGTGTTCCAGGGAATATTAATATGTTTAATGTGTTTAGTAATAGTTGGGGGTGACCCTTTATCGTTGTACTTTAACCCTCTCGTTGGTGAACTAATGTGTGAGTTTGTGTCAGTCTGCTTAGTCACAAGCCGGAAGCTGCCAGGTTTATAAAAAAATAGGTTACTGTGGATTTTGATGATGGCGAATAGGTTCCATAACTGTTTCTTTTTTGTTTGATATTCTTGTTACAGAAAAGGGTCCCTCCTCAGGCAGATCGTGCGTAGAAGTGGATTTAGCAGTGAATGATTACTAGGTGATAAAACTATTCAAGGAAGAGGTTTTAAACGAGAAGGTGTGGTTGAAATAAAGAGTTTCCTATACTTTTGCTGTTTTTACAACACGTAGAGTAGTAAACACATTAACTGCTACGCAAGGTTGTTCCTGCATTTTATGGAACTCGTCGCGATAAAACTGTGTGAATCATAAACATGTGTAATTTAAGCGTATACTGCGCTCATCGAGATACACATCACATAACCGTCAATGAATGCTGCGTTTTTATGAATGTGCGCCCGCGCCCGCGCCTCCTCCCCGCAACCCGCACACTGTGCGTCCCCCTCCGTCGTGCACACGTCACGGGTGTCACTCACACACACAACAACACTATTCAGATGAAAGTTTAATTAAATCACAAACGTCTTCGGAGCTGTCAATTACGCAGCGTCGCTATCAAGATCCCACTTCAGTTGAACTAAATAATAATATTCAAATAACTATAACGTTATTAAACATTACAAAAAACGGTATGACGTTTCCGATAAGCTAATTGGTAACAACAAGCATCAACAGATCGAGATGTGATCAGTAGTCGGCGCTAACGAGCGCTATCAGCGATCTATTCAAATCGCCGGCGATTCTATAAATATTAATAATATGAAGCGTTGAGCAGCATTACGTATTCACGAATTTGTTTAATGGAAACAACGATTGTTGTCTTGTTTTTATTGTGAGGAGAATGTGCGCGTGTGATCTCGCCTCGGGTCATGAGAATTGTCAACACAGGGTGCTCTGAAATTGTGCAATATGCAACACAAATATGGATGCGTATGGATTCACTAGGACATCGTAGTACCTCGTGACTGTTACTACGCAAAGGAAACAGTTCTTATGAAAGAGCCCATTCCTGACCTCGAATATTGTAACTTATCAAGTTCAAACTCTTTAGATTCTTTATCATCAAGTCCAGTACAAGTTCAAAAAATTACAACTGAACAAACTAGTTTTACAATTAGATACCTGTCTTGTTATCGACTGTCACCATGCTTGATGGCTGATAAATCATTACTAATCGCATGTGACAATTTGAATAAATATTTAATGAAAAATTCGAATTGTCAACGCGAGGTTAGAGCTAATGCGACCTGAGTTACGAATAATATAGTAGAAGTAACGTTTGAAATGTCATTGCCGCCCGCTTGAGATAGCGACCGCGCGGCCAAGGAAACCACGCGAGTCGCGAGTCGCGCCTGTGCAACCAATAGAGATGTTAGTGGTTACGTAATGGCGTTTCGATAGGCAGATAGCAGGCATTGTTCTGTATCCCAGATAGCGACTCACTAACTGACGTAAGCTTGGCGCAGGGCTAGCAACACTCACTACCGAAAATCATTTAAGTGTCGCCATTTTCAGAGAGATTTTGGTGACATGGGATCTATTTATTGGAGACATGTGTCACTCTCAACTTTCTTGACAGTCTGGTTGAAGCATTTTTGTATTATATACCTACCTACAGCAGCATCCAGCACTATTTTGACCGGTGATCTTAAAATCCTTCACTCATTTTTTATTTAGTCTAACGCCTAGAAATGTTGAAACCTAGAAGGCTGAACTATTGATATTTCTCAAATTCCATATTCATGCTCAATAAAATTCAAAATTAATGATAACACTTTGATCTCATTCTAATAAAAACGTTGAATTTATTACCTAAATTTAAAGGTTTCTAAAAATCGGTTAGAGTTAGCTAAACTATTTTTAGACATGATTGCTATACTGCGTTAGTTTCGCAATCATAGAGAAGTAGTTGAGTGCTGCAGTTTGGCAACCCTACGCGTTTGGGACACGCGTGGGCGCCGGCAGCCCGCGACTCAGCCAACACAACCCCGCTCACCTTGAACATTTAACTAAACCTACCGGAGCTCGCCGTAAAAATATCACCTCCGCATCTAACATATACTATCCACCGATGAATAGTGTTGTACTGGAGTGACGGTCCCCGGACACGCACCCGGCTGGCGACTGCAGCGCGCATGCGCAGTACACCCCCGAAGCGCCACGAACAGCAACAGCCTGTATTACTACGCCTTACGAGTATTTGTTTTAGTAATGAACATACCAAGTTTTAAATAATAAAATTTATTCATAAGCCGGCACTTACCATATTTGAGTGTGCGAACCGCCGTCCATATGTATGAGTGGTTAAGATATTCTTATTTATGGGTCTATGTCAAGGTCGTTTGCGGCGTTTAACTGTGGTATCATCACTTAGCATAATATCAAATTATTTATTCGCGCCGCGCTAAAACTGTCTGGTGTATGTTCAATTTGTAATTCAAATAAATTCTTAGCATTATTCCCGAGGCGAGCGGCTGTCATAATTGTAACGTGCGAGATTTTTTCCTCTCGCTGATTTGAATAACTCGCGATCAATTAGCATGCGCGCGCGCCGTGTATTGTCGTTATTAATTATTAGATGGCGCAGACAAGGGGTGTGCGACTGTTTCGAGTGTTTCCATTATTTAGCATATTCGTTCAATCATTCATGGTGTGCGGTAGGTTAGTTTTCGTTTATGTTAATGAGCCGCTAAACGAGATCGTATGGTAATGCACTTGCTTTTAGTTATAACAGGTGTTGAAGTTTATTGTCATGTCCGGTGCTTTGCAGGATGTTCAAAAAATTTACATTCACTCAGCCGCTACATTCTTTCTTCAATCTGAATATACTTCCAATCCTGATGGAGCAATCTTCATCACCTCTCTGACAAGGTGACATGACATACACTTCCTTTCACCTTTGTTCCGTCCACCTTAGTTATTACAAGTAAGACGTCGGACGCGCCGTCGCGTGCCCGCAGCGTGCCCGCAGCGACCCCGCCGCGTCGCCGTCGTCACGTGAGCGCGTGCCTGCAGCTAATTTAGCTAATGAACACGTCAAATGGACATAATTCGCTCATTTAACATATGCCCGTGCAGTTTCATAAATAATTTCGTGTGCCTTGTGAATAATTACAATTGCTTTACTTATGTCACAATTAAAGTAAATCGCCTGCACGAGTTTATTTATTTCAGTTATTTTGGAGAAATATTGCTGCTACTTGCCCGTTAATTCTTAATGGTTTCGTTTTGCCCAATTTCGTTCTGTTGCTTTTTGTTGATGGCAGTGTGACTGAAATTCTCTGTAAACTGTCACTGATGGGGCAACTTACTTGTTGTTAAGGGACAAGGGTTGTCTCTTGAAACATTGTATTAGAAAAGTAAACACACAGCTAATGTTTAACGGAATGTAATGTAAAGCCTGACACAGCCAAATGGAAAATAAAGCACGTGCCTTAGAATCAGAGCCTTGTCTATGAAAGTGGGCCCATAACCTACGTGCTACATACCTAGACCACTAACACGAGTAGCAAATTCGTACATGGAACAGTAAATTTTCGCGCTGCGATAGTGGCAGGCTGGCGGGTCGGCGCGCTGGAGTCGTTGAAGCGTGCTTCCTTGAGCCAATTAAAACAAGTCCGACATGCCTTGCCCCCCCCCCCCCTCCCCCGCAGACGTCGCTGTGCCCCCCTCCCTCAACCTGCGCCCGCGCACTCACCGCCGCGACGCGCAAAAACACTGATAACACAGTTGATAGGTACCTATTGTGTGAGGTGATACAAGAATTGATGGGTTCTGTCCGATGTAGGTATTGTTTAATGAAGATACACCAAGTGCCTACTAAGATTCTTCAGTGAAGGTACTTGAACTCTGAACGTCTAATCAATAACAAGATCTTCTTACTTATGAAACATGTTGAAATAAATACTCTTTAGGGACAAACTATCATAGCTATAATATTTTTTGGTGAATATAAATTATATAATAAGAATTAAGGCTAAAACCAAAGGTTTAATAAAACATTACTTTTAAATACCAGCTCCTAAACTAGATATATGTGCCTGTGACTAAGGGGTCAAAAGTTAAACATAAGTAAGCACTGTCAGAACACTAACTTAGCGTTTTAGTCAATGCATTTCCTTTCATGGCCGCAACTTTTGTGTCGCGTAGCCATCGACACCTCTTCTTAAACGTGGGAAAATAATAGTTAGAAGAAGCGATGACGAATCGCATAGCCTCACTATCGACGAACGTTACATACATTAGAGACCTACGTGTATTGTCATACTGGGAACACATTACACGTTTTGTTCACGTCCATTCACTAGCAGGGCTCAATGAAAGCCTTACTGTAACACACTCTACACACTCGCCGCGGTTTTCCGTTTAAAACCTTTCAACGAGTAACAGTTAGATCAGCAAAAATGTTCTTTGAGTTGACAATGACAGCCCGCCTGGGTACAACGTGAGCGGACATCAGGCTTGCGTCAAAGTTCAACATAACTGGTAGAGGCATTGTTTATTGGTGGTCTCACATTTTCATAACTATAGCTATCTTAATTTGTGTGGCCCTCAGGTAATGTAATCTGCCCTGTCCTCATCACATCTCGTCGCAAAATTACGAGCCGAAACTACACTATTAACTTGTACCAGACGATTCTTTTGGAAAAAATATGTGAAATGCCATTGAAGCGGTGTCATTAAGAACATGGCGCGTTCAGCCACGGACGGCTAGTTTTTTTTTAAATAAGTATATTTTTATCTCGTAGGCAATAGTCGCGGCGGCGTACAGCCATCAACATTTTAGGTTTATCTGCGTAACGGGTACATAAAGATGTGGTTTTCATTGGTGTCGCGATACAGCGCGGTAATTATGTCCGGGGGAGCGCACGCGGGCGTTTTCTCTTCATAAATTTGACATGTTTACGAGACGACGTGGCGGCGGTTTTCGCCACCACAAATGTTGTTCTGTGCGAGTAGACTGGCGGGTGAAACGCTTGAGGTGGACTAATTCTATAACAAATAGATATATATGTATGTAGTATAAGAAAAAGTTGTTAATGGAGGTTTCATGACATTAAGAACTTAAAAAGCTTGTTTAAACTAGAAGTTTTCATTTATATTAAGAATCGAGCTCCTGCTCGATTAATACTAATATTGATGAAAACTTCTAGTTAAAACGAGCTGTTTAAGTCGAAGACAAAAAAAACAATCATCAATGCTGCTGAACTTAGCATATTGCAGGATATTCAGTTGACTCTTAATCTCTAGATCTTATTGGAAAGGTATTTCTATTCTACGGCTATACCTATCACGGCTTTCAGATTTTTACTCTTTACAATTTCTGCACGAGTATAATCTTTACGTCCATTGATCGGTGAGTCAGCACAATTTGAAAGCAGCTTGTGATGCTAGCATAACTATGTGATGGTTGGAACTTTCGAAGTATCGAATACAGCATATAGTATAAACCACTGCGTTGGCACCGCCAGTCTGCTCAGTCCACACAACCTGCACGTATCGTGCAATCTGTATCTAGCAGTGCGGATGTGCGATACGGCGCCATGTTTATTGTCGCGTACACCGCGTGTTCATCGCCCGTCTGCACAGCACCGACCAATAGGTGCCGGCGAGTATCTAGTGCGTAGGATCACTTGCGATACGCCGAGTTTATAGCCACAGAGCACTCGCTACTCGCTACCTACGTCCGAGCTACGGTTACAAAAATTGTGAAACTGACCCGTCTACCCATAGTGTCCATACTGGCCGGCCATTGAGTGAGGGAAATTTATGAAGCCGTGGGCCGAGCGTAGCGGACCAAAGTAACGTTTTGTTGAATTGAATGCACTTCTTTGAACTCATTTTGATGTCATTGTCGAAGAGTGAAAACTAAAGGTTTTAGTTTTAGTAGGAAGATGACAAAATTGTGCTTAGAGTGTCATCATCGGACAGTTTTTTTGTATCGTTTAGTAACTAGGTATCTTATCGTTCTCGGCAAAATCATCATCATCATCATATCAGCCGAAAGACGTCCACTGCTGGACATAGGCCTCCCCAAATGGGGGGGTTTTGCCATAATCGCCACGCTTGGCAGGCGGGCTGGCGATCGCAGAGCAGCTGTAGATACATTGCTACACAGCAAAATACTCTGAGAAAAAGCTTTTATTACCTATAAGTTTGTGCAAATAGTCCCGCCAGAACGACCAACCCACAATTAAAAACTCTCTCCGACTTCTAACATTATAGTTTATTACATTTTCGAAAAAGTCGACAAAATAGAATAATTTAAAAAGCGATTCCGCATTCTAAAGCTATGAAAATACCTACTACAGGAGAAAGTTGCCTGATAAAAATGTCTACCCGCGGATTCTTATCTTGAAAGTAGTCATAATTTCTAAAATGAAATCAAGCTGGTTCTAACTCTAGCTCTACTTTATATGGCGCACTAAAACACTCGCCGCTATTATGATAATTTCATTGATCTTAGCTATTTAATTAGCGAAATTTGACAAACTAATGCGAAGCGTTGATATCTTTATATTTTATATAATTGTTGCCACCTTTGTACGTTAAATAAAGTATTGACAAAACAGGCGACGAGGCGACTAGGTTCACCTACCGAGCTTTCCTAGTAGATTCATTAGATTGTCTACATACTTTTCATCAACAGTAATACCGACTGAAAAGTACGGTGTAAAGGAGTACGGTTAAATTACATGCACTCAACCTAAGAAAGATAAGCTTCTAAGCTTTTCTAATCACAATGTTGGGAAGTGATATCCTAAATTTATCTAAAAGTCATTATAAGCAAATAACACCAATTAGCAAAAACTCGGTATAATTAAATCTAATATCCACACGAAAATGATGTATAGACAAAACAATTTAAATGAAACAAACGGCGAAATTACGCCTGTTCATTACAATATTCATAGTTCGCTCGCGTGTTAGATAATTTATATGTATACGTCATAGCTTGCGCTTTTTGTTGGCAGCGCGGCGGATACATGTAACGAAATCGGGTAATGCGTGCGTCGATATGCATAATTATCGGGCTCGAGGAGAAGAAGGTAGCGGCCGGCGTGAAGAGCGTGAACGAAAATCTATTTGACGCGTAAACATCTTTATATTTATTTATTTATTTAAACTCTATGTACAACAGTGGTACATGGGCGGACTTAATGCAACAAGGCATTCTCTATAAGATAGAATGCGAAATAACTCTGACTGATCTGGGTTTGTGTATTCTACATATATATATATATAATGATCGTCAATCAGTGGGAGCCAAAAAATGGGCATTATCGCCAACCCTAAAAACCACTGGCGTGAAATGACCTTTGCGGGAGACTGACCTCAAAACACCGCGGAGAATGGAAGACCATGGAGGAGTCCCTTGCCCAACAGTGGAACAAGGTAGGTTGAGCAAAAAAAGGTGAAGCAGTAATCGACAATGAAATGTGATTCAGATCTTAGTGTAAAACGTTATGATACATTGAAACAAGGAATATATCTATTGTAACACTGATCCAGTTTGTTGAATTGAAAATGAAACTCATGTACATATTCAGGTATGACTATAGTAGCACCGAGCCGAGGATGTTGACGAGTGGTCATCGTGCCACGTGCGCTGATTGCAGCGGATGTGGATATAAAAAATAATTGTGTGGAGGAATAATAACTTTAATAGGTAAAATTAATCATTGTCTACTCATTCGTAGAACAGTCCAGTATCAATTACAACATTTTCTTAATTACTCTATGCCATTACCTTCACGTTTTACTAAGACTGAATGTTTTCCTATGACGAAGATTAGGCTTCAATTGATCCCACACAATCTACTATTTTCGCAAAATTCGTTAGCTCACCGGTACAAGTTACTACACTGACTTACAAAAACTTCAAGTCAAGTATACTTTTCTGACAGTTATCTATCCTCCCACACAAGTTTAGAAACAATTTAGAGAGTGCTTTCAACCTGTGCTTACACCACCGTGACATTGCTATCGTATCGTATTAAGATTTAGCCACAAAAAATGTTTAAACATGTCTTGTGTAACGGTTACTACGCTACATAATTAAAAAAGCTAACACCCGGATTCTAAAACCAAAATTATTGACTCGTTAACATCAAACGCAAGTTAGGTAATGCAATTGGCGGTTGATTATTTACTAAACTTAAATTTTGCCATAGTTTTCCTTCCAGAAGCTGGGTGTTAATCTTTTCGATTTATAAAAAACAAGTAATGATTTTATTTAAAGTTTCCAAAATCAGTATGGAAACCTATCACTACCAGAGGCTGTAGACAAAGTGCCAATCTTTAGCGATGACTACTGTCCAAATGTCAAAATAAAAGGCATTGGTGTTCGTGTCATTTTGACGGTTTTGTCAATTCCATACATTTTTGACGTTTTACAATCGCCTTCACCGACAGAATGTCACTTGCCTTCCGTTCCCAAAGATTCGCTATCAGCTTATACCTTCTTCGTGCGATATGCGCACTCGACATCGTTTTTGCGCTCGCAATTACACTGAATCGATCGATATTCATTTATCGAGTGCGCGCAGAATCTCGCGCCGCAGACAGCGTGTGGTGCGCAGCTGATAGTAGATATACAGGGGGTGCCCATAGTACAGCCAGATTTATTAAAAAGGAATAAAATAAAAAGAGTGTGGGGTTTTCTGGTTTTCTCGACTAGAGGATTTCTCAAGACATATTCCATGGGAGCATGAAAGTTTTACTTGTAGCGGAGTCTGTAGTGTTTATTGTGTGACTTGTAGGCAGTTAGGTGCATCGAGATTATTCAAGATAAAGCGATTGTGTTGATCGATACAGCAGGTTTCTGTACGAATGTAATTAATACAATGTATAAGGTTTCGTTAGAATTAGCACCTAAGGCAAGGTGTGAAGGAGCAGGTCTTTGACCGGCGGCTCCCAGCGCTCAGCGTCCGTATATGGCGAGGCGAGGGTGGTGTATAATTATATAAGGCGCTCAATATTTTCGCATTTCCCAGCCCGCTGTAGCGCGCCCGCCGGTCCGGAACCGACGCAAAAACACACAGCGCATCACGGTCAAATGAAGATGTGTAATTACTTGTTTTTTATTAAACCTATCGGTATTTTTTACGGCCATATATGGCGGTGGCCGCAAGCCAACGCCCGTTTACGTTGGCTGGTCTTCAAAATAATAACTTGGCGTGAACTCACGGCTGCGAGAGCGGCCGCACACATAAATACTAGTTTTTATTTTCAACATTTCTATTATCTGGTCCCGTCGCAGCTCGGCGCTGCACCGCTAACGAGCCACCATTAAATATGCGTATATTATAACTCGCCGGCGATAAGACCTCTTATAATTACTTTTAATTCTCAAGCGTCCTATCGAGAGAGTCCTCCGCGATTAATTTTGCGCATAAGTAGTGCGCACACTCGTAAACAAGGCGCATATACGTCTATAAATGGTATCGAACGAATCGAAGCCGATATTCGCAGCGATGCGAATTAAACGCCGCATCGCGACGGCAGTGTATTATATTTTACAACAAAATACCAATTTTCCTTCAAATCGGCAATAAATAATTCCGCCCGGAGCGCGGAGGTGCGCCCGCGCCGCCGCCGAGCGAGACAAGCCGCGTGTTAATGGCGGACGAGACGAAAAAAAAACGTTGTTAAATGAAAACGGCGAACAATTATTATATAAGCCGGTTGGACGTTTAGGGACCCCCGCGGCGGCGCCCGCGCAGCTAAATAAAACGGATGTCAGCGGACGACCCGCGGCCCGCGGCCCCAGGGCCCCTGCCCCCGGCCCCTGGGTCCCGCTCGCCTGCGCACACCGCTGTTATTAAGCGCTGTAATTGCGTCTTAGATAACTGATACTTTACTGGATTTTATTAAAGCCTTTTTCTGCGCATAACTGTGCGCACGCAGCAAGGTCCCAGCGCACGAGTGACTGCTGGCTGCAGTGTGAGCTGGCTCGGCGGCGGCGGTCGCTTCACAGTTCTCGTTCACCTTACCACAAAGCCAACGTTGAGTTATTAACCGTTTTAATATAATTGCTAAAACATCACTCATAATGCAATTAAAATCAATGTCTGCCTGATTGGGACAGGACTGTGTTCGAGCAAAGTCAAATTAAATGATTTCAAAACTAATATTATTAAGGTAGGTCCGCTCATAACACTGATTTGCAACAACATTATTAAAACCGGTTATAATTATTGTATCAGGGTACAATATTCGTCATTGACATCGCAAAAAATCTGGGGTGTGATGCTGTAAGAGCCACAACAAAAACAAGTGAGCAAATGTGCATCAGTTTACTTCTCGAATATTTAACTTATCTATATTAATATCAATATATATTTGGTATTATTAATTTGAAGTACGATATTATGTTGCACACTACATTCCCTCAACCCGAGGACATACGTCCGGGACATCGCGTCATCGGGACGCCGGACGGCGACAGGCCACGCACTACGCGTCGGCTCTACGAAGCGCTACGAGTGCCTACGAGCTACGACACAGGTTACGGAAAGCGCTATTGAAAAATACCTATGATAACCTTGGCGAATCTTAGTTAAATAATATTCTTTTAATGTTTTCTGCGAAATCTAACAACCGTTTTGGTGTTAGGTTAAATAAGTACCTACTAACAGAATTGCGGTTAGTTTTTTTAATTATGATGGTTGATAACATTTAGGCGATGATAATGCATTGAATTAGACACCTAAATTATTCTGTGATCGTGCAACAACTCAAATTTTACACACAGAGATACAGGCAACCCCCAAACAATTCGTCATATAACTGAAAACCAATTAGAATCCTCAACAAAACAGTCCTAACAGTCAATCAGGGCTCTGCTTTACAGCAGATATAAATAAATTGGTCAGGAAGCAAGTGGTCCAGCTAGACTAGAAGTGGTTCCATTACGCACGTAACGCGGGAGCACGCTGCGAGCGTATTAGCATAGCCCCGGAGCCGACCAGTGGCCCTACCATAGTCGCGGAGCTGGCCTGATGAGAAGAGGCGTACGTATCTCGGTGTGAAAACTCTCGTGAAGTGAACATAAAGTGAGTTGTCAATCGATCCAATCAAGATGGATTGACAGTTTACTTTAAGATCACTCCACCTCAGTCTTCACGGTGACGTGTTGACAGAAAAGACCGATAGGAAAGATTGGTGATTTATGAAGCTAGGAAGTCACAAAGAGATAGAGCTTCTGACCAAAATATTACGTGAAAGGAGGAAAAGTTTAATTGACAATCGATCGAGTTCGACTTGTTCTACGTGCAAAATTGTTACTGGTATGTGATCGGTATAATGGTATAATGGTAGTGGTGGCAGTTCGATTAAGTCTAGATAATAAATATTTCTATCGATCACAGGTTCGTGCGGACACCTCGCGACCCGCGCTTTGAATAATCAAATCAAAGCCCAGCATTCGCAACAAGACACCCGGAGCCGCCATATCGTATCTACTCGTTATGATCTGACACATAGTCGTGCCTATAAACTTACCATTCCACACAAAAATATTCACGCATGCCGTAAAAGTAATATCAATAAATTAATGTAGTCGTTTTCGGTCAAGTATCCCCATGAGCCAGTTTTAGACACATTATTAATATTATAAATAGTAGAATTGTGGACTTACTGTTCAAAATGAGCATTAAGTGGAATGGCACCATATGTTTCTACATTTTATCTTTATAGAATGGCTAACGGCCGGTGCGGCGTGCCACCTACCTGTCGGCATGTGGACTAATCATTTCGTAGTCATCGGCGACCTTCACGCTGAGATTTCACAAAGATACCGCGGGCGTGAGCTGTACCGTGTAGCGGTGTAGCTACTACCATTTTGTTTCATAATTTGCCTTATAAAGGAAACGGTATTATACGTTGGACTATTTATGAGTTATGAATGTCTACAACAGATTCACAAAAAATGCGAAGTGTGTGTTACGAAATGAGCGTCGTCCAGGTCTGACAATGACAACAATGTAGACAATGTCACAGAACTTGATACTGATGGCAAACATGCGCATGTGGCAGTTAGTCGTCACAGCGCTGACAGTGACGACACAGTCGCGAGCAGGAGCGCTAACTAGTATATAACACTAAATGTAACCATTCACACAACTCATAAGATCGTGAAGCACAAGCTCACGCAGCAATGAGTCTGCTGGCGTGGGCGGCCGACAACATTCAATTATACGCCTTTAACACTTATAAACCGACAAATTAACATGTCATGAATATTATTTAACTTTTTCTCAATTATGTTAATACGAGTGCAATTCGTAAAGTTATGTTGCCCTAGTATTAAGTTGAGAGCAAAAACCTCGAGCGGATCTTTAGCAAAAATTTGCATACATTACAATACTTAATTCGACTTGTGTGCACCGAGAAAAAATATACATAGAGACAGACACACACCCGGAAAGGAGGAGACAGCGCGTGCGCAGCCGGCGTGCGCCGCGCTGCCCAGTGACACTCTCAATATTCAAATAGCCCACTTATTACCATTTTAAAACAGTGAATCATTTTATGTTGTCAAAAAAAACAAGGTGTTTTATTATCTTATTTGTTATGAATAACGGAAGATTTATTCTAAAAGGATTTTAATTCGTGTTTTTGTTGCTACGCGTTGTTATTTTTTGTTGTAGAGCGGTCGCGGCGATCAGAGCCGGTGCGTGCTAGTGCTAGGGAGCGATACCAGCGATACCAGCGATATGTTAAACACTCTTATGCTTTAGTAGATTGATTACGAATGATGACTGATGATCTTTATATTCAAATGATGAAATCTTTGTCCAACGCGTATTATCATATTAAAACAATGAATCAATTATATACGCTAAGTAATAGTTTTACGATCGTTCTTATTTACTGTTCGAATTAAATTGAGATTTATGACTGAATTTTAATCTAAATTTCCATTACACGAGAATTTGAGTTTTACAATACTGCTGTAATAGCACCTATTTGCTTCAATGACAAAAACAATGCCATTAATTTTAATCACCTAATTAAATAAATCTTCCTATACGGACCTAAGCTGAGAAATATTTTTTGTGACACATCTAAACTGACAGTTTAAAAGGTTCTCATAAATCAGTCGTATTTAGAGGTTTACGTGGCCAATGTGGCCATGCGCAACTCTTGCGCAACACAAAGTACGTAATTTATTTTCGCGTCAACGTCATCATAGAAATCGTTGAAATATGATTCAAGTTTAGTTAAGACTGTCTCAAGAACAACTGATTTTTAAAAAAACACATAAGTATGTTCAACTCCTCAGCGAGATGAACTGACAACTTTAAAAAACCCTGGATGCGGAGGTGTTATGGCGCAGATAGGGGAAGCCGTATGTCCATCAGTTCACTGCTTTAAACTGATTTGATTGATTGATTCCAAACTCTGTTTCGTCCAAAACTGGACCATCTACAGATCTTCTGAAGCAGTCTAGAAGCAGACAGAAAATCGAACCCACAAGCCCAGTACAAACCAACCAAGATCGTCAACTGCAGTGGCATACAACGAAGCTCAAAACTTGTAGCCATCTCTTGGTCACTCGCTAAGCGTGCTGTTGTAATAGGCAATCTGGTCACACAAAATGGCGACCCGATCACTTAGCACCTGATATATGGCGCTGTGCTCTTGCGAACAGGTTCGTAATTTGTCGCCATCATTAGACACGTGAGCTCCTACTGCCTTCCTCGTGGGTGTGGCAGACGATCTCCTTGAACGCGTGCCAGCCGCGGAACAACATGCGGAGAGCGCAGGTGGAACAAAAGATCCACTTTGGGTAGCTCTTGATATCGGGCTCACGCATATCAGAATACTACCCGAAAAAGACTCCAAAAGTCCAAAGGAATGGGTGAGTAACACGGGACATCAGCGGCGCCAGTTGCTGTTCCTGATTTTATATATGTTACGGCTAATAGCCGAAGTGCGGCTACACCTAGTTTTAGCCGGCTACAACTAGGTGCAACCCGGCTACAACTAGTTATAACCTAACCTCAAAACACTTTAAAATTCCTATTTCTGTGTGGCTTAAAAAAAAATAACCACGAAGGGGATGGCGGGGTCTGTGTTCGCTCGCTTCGCTCGCTCACTAGACCCCGCCATCCCCTTCTAACCTAACCTGTCCGAGTCGGGGTGCCCAATGACCCGGCTAAAACTAGGTGTAGCCGCACTTCGGCTATTAGCCGTAACATATACAGTAACATAAATTACTTATTGACTGTCTCGTAGACATGGCAGCTAAGGTGTTTTTCCAAAAGATGGAACTAAGTTGTATTCAGACCAAAAGGAAGCTGCACACATCTATAAAAAATCTTAATTTACATCGCAGACGGTGAAATAAGCTGGATATGTGCTTGATAGCTTACAGTACATTGAGTTTTTTAACTGAAGTCCTAACAGATTTTGATCTTCTGGATTTTCTTATGCTGTGACACTGTTGTCCATCCAATAGAAGTGTGCGTAAGTCTGTGTGCGTTTGATTCTTTATATCGAATGCTATTAGAACTGGCCGAGATATTTTAAATCTTTTACTACCTTATGTATTTGTTTTAAACTTATACATTGATAAGAAGATCCTTGACATTTTGTAACTAAATATAAAATCAAAATAAACTACCTATTCGTTTTTTCAAATCCCGAGCTAGTTTGATTATATGACTGTGTGTTCTTCTATCTGTTGAAACAGCATCGTTGGTAAGTATTGCAACTGCTAAGCGACGCCGACTCGTTGATGTAATAATGGCACTGGTAGCTACAGGTTTGCGAGATCCAGATTATCTGCGACGACCATTAGATTTCCCCTGGTTTAGTAACGGCGATAGTTGCTAGCTTACATGTGGACAACTTGGCTTAAAGATAAACTACCAAGGTTTTATTGAATTGGAATTTTCCATTAGCAGTGCAAACCGTGACATTTGGAAACTACTTCATAATGTTTATCCAGTTTTTTTATATCCCGAGTATGTGTATCGACATCAACATAATACTATGTAACAACAACAAGACAAGTATCATTATCATCTTACTACTATTATAAATGCGAAAGTCTGAATGGATCTGGATGAAATTTATGCAGATAGATACTTTTTATCCCGGTAGTATGTTTCCCTTGAAAAAAATTCCAACTAACACGCAGGCGAAGCCGCTGGCAGAGGCTAGTAAGCAAAAAAGAAAACACTAAGTTCGGACCTCCTATAAATTATCCTTCCAGGTCCATAGTTTGCATCAACAGCATTTCACTAATTCATGGTCTTCTAAGGTGCAAAGATAAGTGAGTGCAGCAAGCATTCCTGACTGGTGGCGCCAACCTGCGCCATTGAAAGTGCTCTGGACACGCAATTATGTACTGAGCCGACTATCACTCGGAAATGAATCATGGAGATTTGTTTAACAGATCTATACTTATATCTAAGTTATTTGAGTTGTAAGAGACAATGACTGAGTGCTCTGATATTTGAAGATACAACTAAAATTCTTCTGGAAACTCATTTATATCAACACTGTTCTCAATAACATCGGGGTTTTTTTCGGGGATTTTTATTACCGATAGTTTATTACCTTTCCATGGGCTTGTGTACTCGTACCTTCGTTGACCACATCACCGCCAAGTAGTATAAATGGCAGGTCCATGTCCAGCACTGGACGTCTTTCGGCTGATACTGATGATGATGAGGACGAGTATAAACTTGCGGTGATGTGGTCGACGAAGGAACACGCTTGTCTAGAAGTAACCTTTTCAGTATCGACTAGAAGACCCACAGGTTATGGCAAAACAGGCAGATTTTTTCCACGAAACCTCTGCCGTCCAATTTACGATGTAACCACGGATGTTTTTTTAATAAGAAGGTACATGCGCACGTAGACCCGACAGACTTCTAACATTAACCGCGCACCGGTTCAACTGAACATTTGCTTGAAACTCGGGTAATTAAAAACATAGCCGTTACGCCAATTAATTTCTCAAAGTCAAAAGTTGTTTGGGTGTTTTCCAGCTATACTGTTTTGTAACACAGTGTGGGATAAGTTCGCAGGTGCAGTGTCTGACACAGTGGGGCACAGTGGGGCACAGTGGTGCGCGTGTGTTCAGATAGGCAGTGCGTTTTGGAGACTCGATACGGTTTGGAGAGTTTATTACCAGTGCTGGGAAGCGACGGTCAATTAATTCTGACCGAGTAACAAGCTTAGATTTACTGTATGGCGTACTGAATGGCGTTTTCTCTCCGACTCGACGATTGACGCGATTATTGTCTAATTGGCACGCTAATGCGATGAGATAGCGTTCTGGCGCATACGCAGCCGCAAGTGCTATAAACGCTAGATTTTTCGTGAAGATTTTTTTTCAAGATAATAACGGGAATAATTGCTGCTTAAAAGATGTTCGGACTAATTAAGACTTTAAGCCAAAACTTTATGGCTACCTCTACCTGCTAAATGCTAATTACACTCGTGATACTTTTCAAGTTACGACGCAAACTATCAGACTACAAACTTACAAAAAAGCTAGGTTACTAAAGCTTTGCATGCAATGAACATGAGTCGCGTGTATCATCACTACTGGACTTACGATTCATTACATTACAGCCAATGGTCGTCGATTAAAACGAGTAGCGCGGGATCCATTGCTGGCTGGTCATCAATCCTGCTGATCAGCATATTGTCAGCACGGCGCTGTATTGAGCATGTGATGCGTGCTGCGTGCGTAATACTGCTGATTAATTAGGCCCGCGGCTCGCAGCGGTACAGAGAGGTACAGAGTGGTATACAGCGGTGCAGAGGTATGGCATCGCCGCGATATCGACGCGGTATATAAATTACTTGTCCACACGAGAAGGGCTACTGCACGAGGATGAACGGTTTGCTAAGAAATGTGCCGACTCACATGTGCTGCAGTTTTATTGCGACCAAGAAAACAAAGGTTTTGATCAATACGCTCAACTTCAAATATTTTATTATTATTTCTACATTTTTTTTTCTTAGACGCTGCCTCAAGACTTTGCATTTACAATGCAAGAAAATCAAAGCACTCTTTTATCACTTGAATGGGCTCAGATACATGATACCAAAACACACTTACTAACCTATTGCTTCGAGCTTAAAGTTTTGAGAAACTAAAGAAGATGTAAGAACATGAGTATGTGTTACAAGTTGTGAGTTCAATGGAATACCATAACAGTTATTCCGTATTTTGAAACAGTATGTGATCGTATCTATCGGAGTTGTATTGGCAAGTCGGGGTCGTGTGGGCGACACGTTCACGCTGAGCAAGCTTGTCTTATAAGCATCGCGCACCATTTGCTTCGGAATTTTAGATTAAAATCTATTTCTGAGAACATCATCACCTACACAGCAATACTAATAACTTTATCATCTACATCGCATCCATTCTAACGTCGTGAATTTGGCAATTATCGGCTATCTGGTGGTGGATCCGTTCTGTGCGGTGGAATGCGGTAGCAGCCGCACCACAAATGACCACAGAGGTTCGTGTGAGTTAGCTCCACCACGCTACACCGAGAGGAAACAATAATTCTGTTCATAATATTATTAATTTGTAATGATTAAAATATCCACAAAACAATTATGTTCCACACAAATAGGTGTCTAAAATGTTGAAGCAGTTTTAACAACTTGTTTGTAAAGCACCTGCTTCCTTCATCATAATTTATAGCCGATGAACTCGTTCGTATGTTTGTCTACTATAAATATTGTTTGAGTTTTATTTATTCTATATTTTTTACAACTAGTATTCTGGTTGCTGCGAGTTAGCGTTATTTTACGACTAGTGTAATGGGTAACACCTACTTCGATTGAAATTGATTGAATGTCTAATTATCGTCGATCAGCTGGATGGATGGAGCTCTCTCCAGTTGGAGTGGTTTTAAAGTATCTAATAAGGAATCCAAAAGAAAGTTGCAGTCCCCGCGCCTAGAGGCTCGGTGATTTTTATTTTAATAATAAAGTTAATCCGAACATTAAGCAAGGCAGAAGGCGTGACAAGCGAAATCGTAATTAACGGCTCATATCTGTGTGTAAACACGCGCGAGGTTTGGGCCGGGCAGGCCGCCGACCCCGGCCGGGCACAGGCGAGCACACGCGGGCACAGCGGGCACGGCGCGGGCGCATGGTCTCGCCAACTGATTTCACTCCACTTAACCGGGTTTTGGATGGCACTTGAAAGGGCACACCGGAGATGTTCAACGATGATGTGCTTTTCGCGGTACTATTGATTGTTCTTCAAACGGCTGCGCAGCGGATGTTTGAAGATAAGTTATTGTGTCTTACGTAATTAATTCTAAGAAGCAAGTTCAATTTATAAGCTGTCTGAAATGTGCTTACGGAGCGCCTGCACCCAAACTTGACGAACTATACGCAGAACACTGTCTGTTATATACTGCAACTCGTGTAGGAATTGTACAAGTCGTAGCAGAACGACGTTTATTCATTGAATCCGTTTAAATTGTTGTAATTTATTCTAACGTGATGCATAAAACCAATGCGATTTCCATAAACTGTACGTCAGTAACGACAAACTTTGTACCTACCTGTATTGATTGTGGTTATTGATCGTCTTGACAAAGATTCAGTTATGAACAGACTTGTGTGTTCAACTTATGAAAATCCTACTACAGTATAGACAAAGAAAGAAACGAGAGTCTACGTTGTAATATATACCATACGAGTAGAATCTCAAATACTTCAAATTGTCCGTAACTGTCAGAACTCAAAGGGTACGTACCTCGTCGGCCCGAGCCGGACCGTGACGGAACGCCATAAAATCTCCCGTTCTCCAACATTATAACAAATGCTAAACTGTGTGTAAAGGCATTCGTCACTGCTGGTATGAATCAGTCGGATCGCACCCATTACCGGATGGTGGAGAGGCGCATTAAACAATATGGCGCTGTAAACCACGGGCTGCGCTAACTAACCTTAATTTGGAATTTTATAGAAAAATTGTTCAAGTGCTTTAAGTTTGAGAAAACCAGGGAGCGGAAACTTTGCTAGTAGTGGATTTAGGTCTTTAGTTGGAATTTGCTAAATTGTTACCAATTCTTAACCATCACCATCTGCCTGCCCTTTCCCAACTATATTATGGTCGGCTCCCATTCAAACTGGATTCAGCTGTATCAACCTGAACAACCCATTAACTAGCACGGTAGCACGGCACTTCTTGGCAAGACTGCTGTCTGATTTGTTGGCTTTTGACAATCCGTAACTACTGCCAAAGATCTACAAATGACAGCCGAGGCCAACGGCTTTACATGCTTTCCGAAGCGAGGAGGAATCTCGGTATGTTAAAATGGTCACCCACCCATCCACAGACCGACCACGGCAAGCATAGCGGTCCTCCTAATTCCTTCCAATTCATAACCAATCCTTTAATAAAGAATACAAGAGCAAACTGTAGTAGTTCTACACGTAATAAATGTGCGAATTGAGATACCCACAAATGTTAAACTATTCCACCACGTACAAAACACGACCGTCTCAAAACATGCGCAGCCGCATCTCAGACAATACTCGCTAGAGACACTTCTAATCCCGATCAGCGATAACCCAGGACAGGGCTGCCACCGCCGGCGGACTCAACGGGATAGCCAGCGATGGCTATCGATAATATCTCAGCGATAAAGCCCTGCCCGGCTGCCTGTCAGCCCCTGTCACCGCTCACCGACATCTCACCGGCGCTAACGACTCTTAATTTTTTCAACATACATCTCTTGTTAATTGCAATCTTAATATCAAGAGTTAATTTTGTAAAAGAATTTCTTGATTATGTTAGTTAAGATCTGATGAGATGGGATCGACGATGCTGTGACAAGAACACACAAAGGTACCGCTAACCACTTAAAATTTTAAATTCATATCTGCAGAAGCTTTCAAACATATAATATATTTTAGCACATTATCCGCATGTGTACTATTGTAGAGCTGCTCCGCTCTTCATTATAATATTACTTTGATAACCAGACGTTTCCCTGTCTTGTTTTTTTACAATTTATGGAAATGTCCTATCTGAGAAGTTACTAGGATTAAAAGCTCTTTCTGTGTTCGTGATATCTCTCAAGTGTATATTACACACGAAGCCAGCCCAACAGACAGACTATCTCAAGTGTAACGGTGTAAGTTTTCTTGTAATCTTCACTTCTTGGTGTCTTCACTTCTAGATAATCGTCTTCTGCGTAAAATATTAGTGATTTTAAGAAAACTTTTATCTTAACTCCTCAAGTTTTATCTTAATTGTTTCAAACTTTTATCATTTCTTCAATTAAAGTATCTGTTAGCTCTGAGAGCTGTCGAGTACAGTTTTTATTTACTTTCCTCGGTTTCCAATCACCAATGATGATGACCCAAATCGAAAGTATCAATTACACATGAGTTTCTAATTTGTAAACGGCAACAAATTACACATCGCTGGTGTACGCTCGGGCTGCATGTTAGCCGTGACGCAAACAACTTATAAAACTACTATACATAGCGAGAAAAAACTCGAACCTGTAGTTGTGCGCTCGTGGCCTGTGGTTCGTCAGAGTGGTGTTGTGTCAACTACGCGCAGACCGCATTGCTCGGTAATGAACCAGCATCGGGAATAAATAATACAAGTAATACACACGTGAGCGCGCCATGTAAGTTATGTTAATACACGAACAGTTGACGTAAAGCGCAAGGAGCACGTGGCGCACGTTGCACTACCTACCTACGCTCACTACTAACTTGCAAAACACTACGACATTCCAAAAACCACTCAGATACCTCTCCATACATTTTATTATACAAATCAAAATAGAAAACTGATTTCAAGATTAAAAATTACTCAAGTGCACATAAAAACAAACAGTGGGAGCTGAATGGGCTATCACTTTACCTTTTATTATCCGAAATAATGAGAAAATCACGTTTATAACATCGAAACAGTGAAAACAATAAAACCATAGTTCTATAAAAATATCGTAAAATTCGTAAACCTCAACTATGTCATTGTTTTACGATCAAAAATAGAGACATCAAGTGGTTATTAATAATTTGTTTAGAATATGAGTGGTTGCATGAGGCCGTCCTCTCAACGCAGCCGGACAGCCGGATAGCCGGCCGTGTCAACCGGAGACGGTGTCGTTGACGTGACGTGCCGACACCGGACAACAGCCCGTGTACGAACTTGATAATGATAATACTGACCAACGATCAACGAACTAATAAAATCACCTACGGCACATTCCCTGCACATATACTTAAATTCAAACTACACAGACATTCCAATGACCGCAAAACAAAATACGCACATACGGATGCACATCACAGACAAGACTTCTATTTCAACCGATAGTAAACTAAATCTATAACGACCTAAAGATAAGTCCAAAAGTAAATGAAACAACTTTCAGAAATGTGCACCAAAAATATTTATTTATCTTGACCAGTTTAAATAACAGTGCTGGCTCTCAAGTAGTAAATTTAATGTATAGCCTGGAGTTGTTTACCTACATTCTGCTGATAGTGACCACACACTACACTTGACAAAACAGCAGATATAAAAGCCACTCAGCTCCTAACTGTTCAATGAAACGTTATTAGTATGCAGCGTGTTTCAAATATTGACATTGCTAATATTACGAGCGCGTTTGACGAGTATTTAAACTACACTAATACTATTATAGGGTAATGCTTTTAAAAAATCAAAATTAATAGCAAGGAAGTGAATTTTTAAAACGGAACCTCATTGGAGAAGTTGATCAATACTTCAAGGCGAATATATTAATAAATTGGATTCAATTGCTCCAAAAATGTTCTGATGGAATTGCTAATAATCAGGTTCCGGTCAGTGAAAGCGAAGGGACGTCGTCCTTGCGTCACCTTCCTCCTCGAGTGGCTGGAGTCTGTGAGGTAGCTCGGTAGCGTTGTTCAATATTTTCATAATCTGTGGAGTCGAGTGCTCGGCTACCAGCTGCGCCCGCGCACCTCGTGGACGCAGTGCAAACATCGCTTGTGTGCGCATTGTATTGTTAAACCATGTTTGCTCGATCGTCGCCAGTTTACCTTTTTTTGGACAGCGACCCTTCAAGTCCACCTTGGAACCGTCGCTCTCGTCGGCCTCGCACGCACTCGCCCTATAATTTTAGCAGAATTTAATAGTCCAAATAGCTAATTAATTATACGTTATCGATTGTCTAACGCTCATTAATTTGCCAAAATACCAGCAGAGACAAAATCGTAAAATTTAATGTCCCCGCCTCACGGACGAGGTTATAACAATTTTTAACTATCGAATGATTTATTTTATGGCCGCTCTAATGGAATTGTTGGACGTTAATAGTAAATATTTAATTGGTTAATGTTACCGGTTTTTGGCGATGTCTCTCTAACCCTAAGATTCCTTATGTAACCTTTGCGTGATATCTGATTACGTCACTGTGAGCGGACGGTATCGCACGAGTGTTGGCTGGCTGTGGTCAGCGTTGACAAAAACCAATCAAGATAAGTTTCATAAAGTTGGCTTAAGTATCAATTTAAACCAAACTTTTTGAAAACATACTACATTTCTGAAACAAATTCAAAGACACTCAAAGCTGGGGTCTAACTCTCTAAGCCCAAAGTCCGTAGTTTCGGCCTTAGTGTCCGGGCGTTTTCTACTCCGTGTCACCTACAGATTACGATTAGTCCCGAACCCGAACTAAGAACAACTGTCAAATCGTGTTTTCATTCATTCTTAATTCAGGTTCGGAACTAATCGTAAGTCCGTAGGTGATACGGAGTAGAAAACGCCCGACACTAAGGCCGAAACTACGGACTTCGGGCCTAAAGGGTAGGCCCCCTGGGTTTGTCATAGAGCTTTTAAAGTTAGTTCTACAAGAAGGAAATACTTATCTAGTTATATTTTATAATATAGCAAAACGCCTAAATAAAATCAAGATGTTAACAAACTATGTAGTTGTGGTGTCACTTGACACTCAAAAGATTATTTCCGATAATAAAACAGTTTTAGCGACCTCACCAACCGTAATATAATCTGCTTCTAAAAGTTTCGCGTTTCGGCCATCAATAAGTATCAAGGAAACCATTAACCACATCTGAAGTGATGTTTTCAACAAAATTATTCGTATCGTAACATTATTATTTTAAGATGGTGAAACACATACTAATAATTCCAGGTACAACAAACTTGAACCATCAAATCTGATATCAGATGATAGAAAGATGTCATAGAGAGATAGAGAAACACAAATAAACGAGAAACAACAAGAATTTGAAACAATAAAAGAGCATCATTTAAATTGTTCCGTAGTCTCATACATAAATACATGGTTATCGGTAAACATTTTTATTTCTTCATAAAAACGCATTGATGCTACATAAATCACAACTGATAAATATTTAACACTTGTGTAAAAACTTACATTTTACGCAAACGATATTTTTTTTGTTAGCTTGTAGTATTAAACTTCATCACAAATAACTAACCGTTTATTATAATTAACATAATATACAACATTACTTTCAGAGTTTTAGAAAAGTATGACACCATTCAGAAACTACTTTTATAACTTTCGGAATGTGAATGCTAATGTCAATAGATGTTACATTTCTTAACACTTAAACTGCTTTTGTGCTATAAAAATGACATAAAAATAAAATATGGATTTGAGATACGTTGTATTTGCAATCAATTCACAATTTGGTAACACTTTGAATCGTGTCACCATTCCACGAATACAGCTCATCTGCATAAAATAAGGAAATACCGTATCACTTCTCTTTGCCAAAGCTCTGTTGATAAGCTGATGACCTCTAAGAGAAATACTTATTCTATACTCGTAACTGTCCTTTTTCCACCATCCCTTGGGGTTTCTATGGCTCTCAAGCACAAGTCTCCGAAGCTGCAGAACCTAAAGAGTCAACATTTATATCAGTATTATGCAGGCATTTCCAACAGCAGTTCGGAAATTCTAATATGCTAGAGGTGCAAGGGCTCACACTTGCCACAATTCGTCAATGGTGGGAATTCGAAAAGCCCACAGAGAACTTACATTGCTCAATGATCGCCTCACCGAAATCTGTCGTTTGTGAATACGGTTTTACTAATGACACCACCAAACAGTTTAGTGAGCAAGTGACTGCAGCTTTCACAGCAGTCTCTTCATCATCAGGCCGATGGACGATGTTATTGTCTGGTAATATGGCGGATGTTAGTTCATTGCACCTTCTCGTGTCTGTGCGCGTAATGGCGCGCGCCACACGGATGTGCGTACGCAAATATTAGTAGTGGCTTCACAAGGTCGGGGCAAATAGATAACGAGGAATGCTCTTTGCTGTGTACCCACTCAAAGAGCATTCCATTTGGCAGATATCATACTTATTTTTGTTGTTTGCTTAGGTTTTTACTAAGGGCCCTCAGAGGTAAAAGAGTCAAAAGTACCTTCGTAGATTTTAAAATGCGTTTTCATTAGGGCTTAAGAATATTTTAAATGTGGTGAATCAAATGGGGGTGGGTCTGCATTTTGCAAAATGGACTTTTGAGAACCGCTACAGAAAAGAGAAAAGAGGCATGATCTGGAGATCATTTATTACCCCAAGCTTTAGTAACCTCTTCACCAGACTAACCTAAGTAAAGTATAAGACACAGCAGTGCCGCCAACGATATATCACACTCTTTTTACTTATTTTCGTCTTATCTACAATCACACTTTTCTTTCGGCGAGTCTGATGAAGTTCTCGGCAGATAATATCGTATCACTGTTGAATAAATAAAACGCTTTATATCGCGTAATTCGGTGCGACGCGACTTCGGCGCGTACGCGTCGCAGCAAGGCGCGACCACGCGTGTACATTAATATCGCGTTATCGCGGAACGTCGCGACCACTTATTACTTGCCCTTTATCCGATTTCATGAGTTAATCTCTACGCCATGAGGAGACTGTGGACATGACACATCCTGGCGAAGATTTCTAAACATCTTAAGAAGAAGTTAAATGTTGATATCTCAGACTTCCAATACAATGACCGACGATGAGAAAAGTATGACATAAATCGGAGACAAGTGAGCAGTAAAAAAATAGAAAGTATCGTCATCGATCTTCATGAAGGCCTCAACTCTACCAGTTCCAACCGTGATCACCAGACAGAGACTGAACGGGCTTCTCGAGTAACGTGCCACTGGGGCAGGTCCACATGAATCGTGCGATAATATGATTGAAAGTAAGAAGCAATCAGATTAAGTTGCGTGCGTCCCAAACAAAACAACAGAAGTCCTCAAGTCACCGCTCGTTGTCGTGACCTCGACCACTTTAACAGATGTAAACAATATAACAACAATGTTATTGATGTTGAAGAACAAGAGAATGAAACTGAGCTTGTTACTGCTAGCTGAGTAGATCATATCACTGACATAATCAAAACCTCTGAAACCTCTCTCTCCAGTTGTCACTTCAATAGGTTGACCCAAAAGCAAACAACATAAAGTGATTAGTACCTAAGTATTGAATGGCACATGTTTAAATCTACTTTGAGCACCAAGTCTATTAAAGTTACAAGTTCATACACTTCTTAACCACCCATATTGCTTCTTAGTTGTTAATATCTTTAGTGGTAAAATGTTTTTCTTTTCTGCTTGGTTTGCAGGGATTCAATATTTGATATTAGGTACTGTTGTTAGATATTAGACTATCAATAGTCTCAAGTAGTCACAAGAGCACAAGAGCTAACGCTGAGACTGACCCTGAGATCAGTCTCAGCGTTAGCTCTTGTGTCATTATTGACTTCAAGTGTATGAAAAACAAGCCGGCGATCATTAGCTTTGTTACTGTTACTCGCATACCTCTAATATTTGTCAGTCAACCTGTGTCCACGAAATCATTCAATAATTCTTTCATAATATTCGTCATTCATCAGTTTACCGCGTTGATTAGCGTTTCTCTATTATTTGCCTACAAGTGAACCGATATTACGTCAGGTAACACTGTACTGTCATACCGCCTGGTCCAAAATTACACACGATAATCACCTCTGTGTCTACACATATAAGGAACATAAATGTGTTTGAGTATGTTATTGTCAGAGCAAACACGCGGCCGCTGCGCCTGCGCCGCCGTTCGCACCAAACAGTGTTTTGTCTTTGAGCTGCCGTGGTTCCTGTCATAGATTATGAATGTAGATCACGAGCCTTTTAGTTTTACCTTTATCCGTTTAGAACATATGGCCTTCTGACTATAGTACCTACATTCTTAAGCTTAGTAGATACTAAGCTGATGAGATGGGTTAGTTAGCGAATTAACACTACTTGAATATTCAAGTAGTGTTAATTCGCTAACTAACCCATCTTCTTTCATTTCAGCACATTCGCCGTACGCCGCGTTAACCTACCGGAATGCAATAGTACTCAGGAGTCATCAGGGGACAGAAAGCCTTTTTCATCTTTACTTGGCGAATGTAATGATTTTCCTACCATCTGTCAACAACACCTATTCCGATCATTGACCACTTTAGTTTTCTCCACCTCAAGACAATCTTGACACATCTTCGCTTGCGTGTCCAGTACGATGTGCGTCATCTGCACCTAGCTGGTCTGTAGTTGCCAGTCCACATAAGACAAAGCGTGTTTAATTAGCCGCGTGTTGACTGTCGCCTACTGCCTGTATTGGTTCTCAGAATACTTGCCCGACGTTTGCTTCGACAGTTACTGTTAACCAAACTTATTGTGGGAAACGAAAGTTTGGAACGATTGTCTTTAAGTTGGAGTTAAGCTGTTTACTTTGGCATTAAGTACGGCGTAGACTGTAAAAAGCTTTGGTGATCTATATGTTCATGATATTTATTAGCAGTTGACATTTCAAATGATAAATTCTTGGTTTTTGGCATGTAGAGTACCTCTAGATGTGTATGTAATTATTTGGCGGTCAATATTTGAAATACTATCACTGGATCCCTACGAGAATATTGCTTTCCTCGACTATATCTTACAATGTATATAACAGGCACCTGATATGCTCATGTTTTTTTCATTATTGCTTATCACGTTGTTTGGCATGGAGATACATGGAGGAAATAGTCAGCTATGTGTTATTTATTATAGAACCCAATGGTGGTCAAAGCGCGGCGAATAAATTTCCCGAGTGCGAGCGGCGCGCGGCGTCCGAGCCGTCTCACATGTATTTATTACTTCCTGACCGACGACAAACGTCGGTAATTGAGCGATCACGACGAGACCATCACTGCTATCAAACTATCGAATTACACGAGCAACCCTATCGCTGACCGTTCTCCAGGCCTCTTATTCTTTGGCGCCTTCTTTCAGATGGAGCAGCTCCGTCCCCCTCATGCTCATTGTTACAGCGCGCTCTAGAAAGGGACAAGGGATCGAGTGACAATAATCGGAACGCAGGTGGAAATAGTGACCACCGGTCAATAGGGTTATCAAATTACAGATGATGCGCTGTGAAATTTATCGATACAACGCACGCGTGTAGCGGGTAACGCGGTGAATTTATAAAAAGAATTATATATCGGACGAAAGTGACCGTTGTCCGCCAAATCAGTTACATTGTCGAGCGTGTGAATAGTATTCATTTGAAATTGTAATCGATCGGTTTGTGAATTAAGTAGAAGACGCGGAGGTCAGTGCGAAGGGCAAGACGCACGGCTTCCAACAGGTATTGTTTTTGCTGAGTCTTCCTGGATCGTATTTTATAAGGTCATAAACAAGTTAACCTGTTTACCCGCCGCCTGATGGCTAGGAAAATTTATTCATTCAGAAGCAATTAAGGGATAAAGTCTTTTTTTCTAACTTGCCTACCAGCAAAGCGTGTGGAAAATATTTCGCACAATTCACATTATACTTGCAACTGTTTCTATTAACAACTGATGTTTAAAAGATGTGAAATTGAAAGTTCTCAGTAAGAGTACACTTCTGTAATACTTTCTTTGGACACGTGACACTGTGTAGCGGGAGGCGCTCGAGCTGATCCTACCATTGTGTAGCGGGATGTGCTCGAGCTGAGCCTTCCATTGTGTAGCGGGAGGAGCTCGAGCTGATCCTACCATTGTGTAGCGGGATGTGCTCGAGCTGATCCTACCATTGTGTAGCGGGATGTGCTCGAGCTGAGCCTTCCATTGTGAAGCGGGAGGAGCTCGAGCTGATCCTACAATTGTGAAGCGGGAGGAGCTCGAGCTGATCCTACCATTGTGTATCGGGATTTGCTCGAGCTGAGCCTTCCATTGTGTAGCGGGAGGAGATCGAGCTGAGCCTACCATTGTGTAGCGGGAGGCGCTCGAGCTGATCCTACCATTGTGTATAGGGATGTGCTCGAGCTGAGACTTCCATTGTGTAGCTTGGGATGCGCTCGAGCTGAGCCTACCATTGTTTAGCGGGAGGCGCTCGAGCTGAGCCTACCGTTGTGTAGCGGGAGGCGCTCGAGCTGATCCTACCATTGTGTAGCGGGATGTGCTCGAGCTGAGCCTTCCATTGTGTAGCGGGAGGAGCTCGAGCTGATCCTACCATTGTGTATCGGGATGTGCTCGAGCTGAGCCTTTCATTGTGTAGCAGGAGAAGCTCGAGCTGAGCCTACCATTGTGTAGCGGGAGGAGCTCGACCTAATCCTACCATTGTGTATCGGGATGTGCTCGAGCTGAGCCTTTCATTGTGTAGCAGGAGAAGCTCGAGCTGAGCCTACCATTGTGTAGCGGGAGGAGCTCGACCTAATCCTACCATTGTGTATCGGGATGTGCTCAAGCTGAGCCTTCCATTGTGTAGCGGGAGGAGCTCGAGCTGAGGCTACCATTGTGTAGCTTGGGATGCGCTCGAGCTGAGCCTACCATTGTTTAGCGGGAGGCGCTCGAGCTGAGCCTACCGTTGTGTAGGGGGAGGCGCTCGAGCTGAGCCTACCATTGTGTGTAGCGGGAGACGCTCGAGCTGAGCCTACCATTGTGTAGCTTGGGATGCGCTCGAGCTGAGCCTACCAATTTGTAGCAGGAGGCGCTCGAGCTGAGCCTACCGTTGTGTTGCGGGAGGCGCTCGAGCTGAGCCTACCATTGGCTTACATGAATCTATTGACACTATTCAGGCAATAGACCGACCAAATGGTCATTCTACTTGCTTTTGTAGTCTAGTTGGCGACGGTGGCCGATGGATGGCAGTGGTTATTTTCTGTTTGGTAACAAGAAATAACATCATTTTAATGTGGAAGATAATGAAATGAGCCTATCACATCTTCATACCTCTGGTTTATTTGTTTAACATTCACTTCAGGTCCATTTTAGTTTCTGATAGGTAGTTTGTTTGAAAAAGCTCGATTTCGGTGCATTATTTGATCTCTACTGGAGAGCTACATGCTGCCTCGAAGCCTCTCCATAGCAAACTCAAATAAACCCGAATTCGAATGACATAACAGTTGAATTATCGAGTATAGTTAATTGAAGGCATACGTACGTATGTCGCAACGAACCGCTGCGACCGATGAGAATTTGGAAGACGGAACACATGGAGAGCTAACTAGCGTTAACATCAAAAGCCTGCTGCTATTTGTTTTAACAATCTCACACGTCCGTGGAAAGGGGAGAGGGAGGTCTTTGCCCAGCAGTGGGACAAAACGAGCTAATTTAGATTAGATTAAATTAGGCAGAACCTAATGTACAAAAGCAAAACTTCTTTTGTAGGGTAGTTTTTAAATTACCACCTAACACAATACCGAAATCCGAGTAATAAGAATTGATTTCAGCATCCGATTATTTAAATCTACCAATACCAAAAAAGGCATAATTCGTTTAAAATTACAAAACATCTACATTATTCAGAGGCTTTGAAAAATTACATAATATTCGTAAGTTAAAATTTTAAAGAATTAGGGAAGTGGCTATCTTCGGTCGGTCATGAGCACTCCATTCTTGTATGATCACATCAGTGGGAGACGCGGACGGAGGGACGGCGACGCGCGCCTAATTCGGCGTGCCCGATCTCCGTCATAAATTGTGCTAGAGCCGCGCAGCGTGATGCCGGCTCGTCTTACAGCCTCTCACAGTTAATTGACCCAACTTAGATATTTATATTAGGGTTTAACATATTTTATTTTAAAGTATGGATTTGTGCGATTGTGGGAATTTCCTTCGTATAGGTACACGATACTTCTCATCAGAGAGAGCAGATTTTTTAATCTTTGAGCAAGGTCAATGATCCCATCAGATCTACCGCTGACCATGGGGTTTCCCTACACCAAGCTTTATTTTGACAGATAGACCGTGAAGCGTTGCTAACAAATAGGTGATCGCAAAATTATGATAATGGTAACATAAGAATAGAAACGTCATTAGTTCAGCTGTCTCTTACGACACATTCATAGTACGGGAATACTGGACTAGGGAAAATACAGGTATAATGATACAGTCACAAATGTGTTAATGGCATAACAAGTGCAAAAAAACCACACTGGGGTCGCAGAATACTGATGGAATAAAATTTAAGCTGTGTAATAATAGATACCAAGTTGTAATTTAACGTTAACTGTGTTTTCGGATAGCTTTGTAGTGTTAGAAACCATTTTGTGTTAATAGTAAGTGTGTAAATGCGTCTAGAATCATTTTTTCACAGGAATAAGAGGGTCAGAATAATTATCGAAACTTACAGTGCACTGTTCCGTACGGTGTCGGGTACTCGAGTACCAGTGGACGTCTTTCGGCTGATATGATGATGATGATGACAGTGCACTGTACATACTCGTACTAGAGGAGAATCGAACAATTAATATCAAGATAAGTACACACTACAAACAATACAGCCCTTGATAAGATTAGTTCAGGTGGCATTTATATCGTTTGCACCTGCAAGGCTGCAATATTGATTAGCACTCGTGCCCATGGACGGTAAAAGGACAGACTCTAATTATAAATTTAGGGTCCCTAGCTCCTGACCTATAGGCTACGCCTCTGAAATATCTAATCACAGGCGTGACTACTGCCAATGTTCAGTCATTTATGTTAAATTTAATGGCAGAAACAATTACTAAGCTTTCCTAAAGTTAACAGATAGAAATCTATAAATCAAAGCTCAACAAGAACCTGAGTATTCAAAGCAGTATTTAAGTGAAGGGAACATTTGTAATATATCGTAAATTATCGATTAAAATCGGTTTGAGTGCGCGTGAGACAAAGTTATGTACACAGCCAACACTACATCAATCCTGCGTGTAGGCAGGCGGGATATAATAACAGAAATGTTTACGCAAATACTATTCAAAGGGCTCTATCGCTTAATATCGACGACGACGAAATTTAGAAACGCTCGAGTCATCAGAGTGGCCCAGTCACTTCCCCGTCCACAGCAAACGATCAATAAGTTAGAATCAACAGTAACAGTAGCCAAATAACTGGCTCTAATCCGAGTCGAATCGCTGGATATTTTTCAATAACGCACTGAATCGATGATCGGAATAGTCAGTGAGGAGTCGGGACTGGATCGCTCGCTCGATTCGTTTTTTTTGTGTGGGAACATTTCGTTTTTCAATCACAAGCTAACCTTTTTACGGTGCTGGTGTACGTCGAAGGCGATAAATATCGAAGCTTATGGCCGCGGTCCGCTTTGAACTGCGCGTTTTATCCAGATTGCTACACAATTTTTTGGGCGTTCATATGTTGTGGATAGCGGCGTGTCCGGCGCGTGGGCACCGCGCTCCGTGCATTTGTTTTACACGACGCAAACTTGCTAAAACCTTCGAACATGATAATCACCGCTGTAACCTCACTTTGCAGCTTGTACCTTAAAGTTCTTTCAAGTTCTTTACTTGCATCAAATAAATGTTTTATCTATTTTCTCTCTCTTGCATACAAGTATTAAAAGTTATCTCAGTGATCATGACGCCTATTGCGGACATTAAGTTTGCAGTAAAACATCAGCACTCATCTTCGTAAACGCGATAGGCATCAATGTTGAAACCAGACACGTGTCTGTCTGTATCAATATTCTCAAGATCTTCAGCTTCTAGCACGGCTTGCGTAAAGCAAATAGGCATAGCTAATAATCTGCCAAAATCTGTTCTGCGTCTACTTATAGAGCCTTGCGCAAGCACAGATTTCAGACAGCCTTAGCGCTGGTCGAATGACGAGCGCGTAGTGTGACCACTCAGAGGTCACTAATACTTACATAAACAACTCATAATATACTGGCGCCAAATCGCCAGCATTTCAATATTGATAGAATAAAGTGAGTTGCCGTGATAACAAGATGTGTGCAAATAGATAAACATAATACATTATTAATGAACGATCACTCGAGTGCCGGAGAGCGATTATTATCGATGTTTTACGATTCGGTAATCTGTTTTATTACTTTAGTCAGGAAGTGCAGCCAGTTAGTATGATCTTAATGATTTAGCTGACTGGCTTCCAAAGTTTTATTTTTTTAATTGATTAACAAACCATGTTTACCTTAACCAATTACAATGTTTATCCAGTTGTATTCCCGATCGGCCCATGGTCCTGGAACTAGTGCGGCCACAGGTTACCGTCCTGCTTATGACTGGTTCCTCATTAATAAGATTGTTCCCAGCGTGGACCGGAAAAACGTTCTCCTTTAGCCGCATCTGAATAATTGTAACAAAAACTTTCTACAGTCCAGGAATGTTTGCGGTTCTAGTGCTGATCGTCTGAAGTTACGTCATGGTTTGCACGAGTTCTCTGGAAAATGTGAAGCTATTGTTTTTTTTTCTGTGTAGGTGCTCATAGGAACTCTGAGTTGTGTTGCTCTTGCCATCCCCAGCGTTGGGCTTGGCGTGCAGGGCGTGTGGATGTGGGCGTGCGTTGCGCAGGCGCAGCCACGCGCCCGGTTTCACTACAACAAAAGACACACGGGTGACTTTTGACTTTAGCCGTGCGGTTAAGCTTCATAATATAATTGAGCTCGAACAAAATCCGGCCGGGTATTACCATACAATGGGCCAGTCGGTTCCGTCGAGCCCGCCAGGTCGCCGAGGGCAAAAAAACACTACCACTTGCCATCCCGCGCTGACGACAACGACGCAACGCCATCGCGCTCGCAATCAAATTGATACTCATTGTCCTCGATATAGATTTTAATTTCGATTGCTGGCCGGTGCTCTCGAGGCGTTGTCGTTTCCAGGGGGAGGTTGGCAGGCGTCCATCGAAGGCAGCCCATCATGAGCCCGACGACTGTTTGACGAGTGACAAGAGTCTAAAAAACGCACAGTGTAAGTTACCTAGTGGCCGAGCGAGTCGGGATGTTCGCAGTTTTGAGTTATTGCCTGGGATCTGTGGTTTTTGCGCGCGTCGCCGTGTCCCGCGTCCTCTGTTGCACTGAATGCTTCTGATTGATGCGTTTTGTTTACTTTTCTGTCTCGGACGACGAGCGTTGAGCTTTTTGACGTTTCCAGTTTGTTTTTTTTACGTTTTTGGGACGTCGTGCGCATCTTTAGGGGAGTTTACATACAGTATTGTGGAGTAATTGATTGTTGGAATAGGTTGACGAGTCGTGTGTCGTGTGGGACGCGCCAGCCCGCCGCCGGCCAGGTGGTCTGTACGTAGGTGACAATACACAATTGTGACGTCTTTGAACGCATTTACAGCTATCATGGAGTATCGCTAGTTGTAAAAATGTCAGGTTTATTTTACTTTCCGATGGGTGCTACGCTTTCGATAGATTGTGATTTATTTACATTTTCAAGTTTCGTCTATGTGGAAATCGCTATCTGTTGGGATTTTTAATTAGCACCTGTTATCTGTACATTAGCACGACGATATCGAAAGTTTGATGAATAAATTGAGGCTGTTTTTGAATAAGTCTGCGATTACTTTTTATAGATTTTAGAGTTGTAACAAACAATTTTCTAATCCCCAACCACTAACGAACTGCTAAGTACGTCACAATCACAATGACAGTACATAGCTGGTGACACCAGTATGCGTAACTTTCTACGCTCGTCGCCGCAAACATGCGCACGCGCCGCATCCGGGTAACGCATCGTGTGTGCTTTTGTTTGTTTCACTCACAAACGTGACGGAAAACACACCGACGGTTTTTGGGTATAGAAAATATGCGCCAGTTCTGTGTTGCATTAAATTTGTGCGGAAGGTTGAAAAAGGGTGAAAGCCGAGCAGTAAAATAAATTTGAAAGAGAAATTAAAAGAAAAACTTTGGAGTAACGTCTAGGTACGCTGGACAGTCTTCGGGATACATAGCTGCTCTTACGCTCTGTAATATTAGGCATGCCTTGGGCATGTACCCAGCGCCCCAGTACCCAGTAAATCACCCTGTATGTGTATACAGAGAATTTATAAAATGTGCGTGACTGGCTTTTGATGAAAACTAAAGCTGCATCATTGGATTTTTGAAACACCTGTATTAATGTTTAGGAATACTTGCACACAGCCTGTAAAATTAAACCATCCAAAAGTATCGTTAATAAGGATCAAATTTTGACAAGTTATAACACACGGAAAACTAAGAGAAAACGCTAATTATTAACAAAATACTTTTTAACTTTCAAAATAGAAAGTATCACCTTATAAAACTATGGGCTAGAGAGGCTCCTTGCAGTGTTTTTCGATATTCCTCATGGTTTCAGATTTGGCCATCCACGTCATCTACGCATACTTTAAAAGTTCACCCTGTCTACTTAGATAGGCCAGTAGGTACATGAAATCTTAGTTATTCTATTCTAAAACTATTTTGTAGTTGTTACCACGGGAGCTGCGCGGGTCCAACTTCTAGGTTAAGCTACAATTGCTGAGGTCGGTCCGTGGATAGGTGACCATGCATTAAATACCAAGTGTCCATGCCTCGGAAAGCACGTTAAGCCTTGGTCTCGGCTATCATTTGAACATCTTCGACATTCTTTACGAGTAGTCAGAAGCCAGAAAATCTGTCAGCAGCTTTTGCAAGGAGTACCGACATACCCTGGGTTGTGGACGTCTGGAAGCCGACCCCGACACAGGTGAGAAAAGGCAGGCAGTTTGACATAAACTGCAGGAGCTGCCGCAATCTTAACTTATAGTTTTGTTTCCTTCCTTATCCTGGAAAATACTTATACTTACTTAGTATGTACCTACATTCAAGCAAGTTAGCAAACGAACTAACAACAACAACTTCATACGTCTAAACACGTTGTTAATGTAATCCGTCGTTCCATCACGACTATGTTAATTGTAATCCTGATTGCTGTGCCTGCCTACTACCTACTACCTGTGTACTGACAGGGCGACTCTGTCATGTCGCTTACTGAAACATTGTTATGACGGAAATTAAGTGGTTTAAAAGTTAAAACATCAGCGTCATCCTTTTTGAAGACGTAGGAAAGACGCCGAGCTGAAATAAAAAATATGTTATTCGAAAGGATGCATCAAGTGAAAATGACGTTATGACAGGATGAGTCTACTAAAAATATTTCGAGATGTGTAGACATTCGGTTTATTCGCTTAAAAAATGGGTTTCCATTCCTTGAATCCAGCTTTTGACTTAAAAGTGTAATTGCATAACCCATTTAATACTGGCTTCAAAGGACCTTGCCATTCTTCTTATGCCAACTTATAAAATCACCCTTACCACAAGACCTATGTCATCTATACGTATGTGCGTTTATGTTCGTAGCACAAGTCTTAAGCAGCTGTTAAAGCAATGACGACTGTCCGAAAGAATTTGGCTGACTGCTTAGTCCTTGGTCAGTCCATCCCCATGGCAACCGCATAGCACCTAAGTAACTCCGTTGTAATAGTTACAATGTTCCTCGTGTCTTCTGAATCACGTCGGTTAAACCATACTTCACCCTAACCACCAAAACCTTGGTATGTCTGTACATGTGTGTGTGTGTGTGTGTGAAGTCCGGTAGCTAGATATAGTTGTGATTACCTACGCGGTGCGACGTGACTGCCGTACTAACGAGCATCGATCGCCTTCTTATATTATACCTAATTATAAGGAAATATCCCGCGTACAACCTTCCATGTGTTCGAAATTTCTTCTTAGTAACTAGATGCAAGATCCTAGTGAGAATTTTGAAGACAGTAAATAAGATAGTGTATGATACAGATGCTATGCGATAGTTTTCAGTTAAGGTTCTGAACGAAGTAAAATATACAGTAAGCAAAGTAACACAACCGTAAAAACTCTAATATTCAGAAATGCCTCCAAAAAGAAACGTCGAACCCCAGGAATGACCAAGATGACACCAGAACGACACTAAATAACTCCGATATTGACATAATATCGTGTCGTACGAACAATTTTAGAGAAACTTTAACAATAAATAAAACAGGTAATGATATGCAGACAGTTTCGCGTAAGTGCCGTCGCCCACTGAGGCGTAACGTCATAGATTCGTGGTCGCACCACAAAAACTACGCATCGAAGCATGCGTTGACAAACGCTCGTCGGTCGCGTCAATACCGCACGCGCGAATATCTATGATGACACGCATCAGTGGGCTGTATGCCTAATGCACCATTTCGAAAGAGGCTGTAAATATTTTTTGCTGGTCTTTTAACATGCTTCAGTGGAAAATGATTTAGTAACTTAAAGCACTAACTGTCGAATGTATATTGTTAGTTACCTACAACATTACAAGCAAGTTGGTAGAACGTCACAGTTCCCCACAGTCTAAAAATAGAAAAACCGAAGTTTTTATACAACAATTATTATTTAAATTGACCATTCGAAATAGCAATGAACTCAACAGCTGTTTTGGCGTGAAGCTAGCCGCTAGTCATCTCTGCATGCCTTTGTAAATTAAATCATTATAGACTAGGTATCTAATTCAACATATCAAATACTAATATCATAAAGAGCTTAGCATTTTTAGTAGGTGCATATTTCAACCGGAAGAAACGAAAATTAATGCTAATGACAGTTTTTTTGCAATATTTTGAATATTTATATTGCAAGTTTTATGCGTAGGTATGTCATAATTTATAACATAATAGGTATCATTAAAAATAAGTGTTTTTATAAAACTGTATGTATACACTATCAGTGGCTATGGCGCAGTGTACACAAATATGTAGATGTATAACATAGCACGAACATTTTCTAGTATGAGCAACCTTTTGTATCGCAACCGTGAAGGACGATATTATAATTACCAACAGGATTATTTTTAGTTTAGCTTTATTACAAGAAGCAAAACATCACACATTAGAGTACTTAATTAAATGACTTAAGTAATTATGACAAGAACAAAGACTTGAGATACGGTTTAGAAGTCAAAGATAAACTGGAATATAAAGAGATGACCAGCATCCTTGAACCTTGTCAGAATATTAAGAAACTGCAAAATACATGCCAAGGTTATCAATAATATCAATACCGTGGTAGAGTTAACCACCAAAAGTGAGTGTTTAACTGTACTGTATTGTACTGGGATTTCAGGCAGAACGAAGGACATCCATAATTATGATCTCTTGTAGTTCTAAACTCAAGTTCCTAAAGTGGGTCCACACTTTTTTTTATTCAGATTTCAAAGTCTGCATTGTGTGGACGGTCCATTATGCAACTGAACTGAGCCTTCATTGGATAATTCCAATGTCAGCAGTAACCTTGATGTAGTCAAGTAAAGCTACTGATGAGATAGAAAGTTTCAAGTTTTTTAAGACTTGTGAAAAACGATGAACCTACGGCCTGTCGTTATGGTCACTTTATTTATTTAATTAGTGCTAACACTAAATAAAAAAGCCTCGAAATGCGATTCCACTCACAAGTCATAATTATGTACGCCTATAAACCTTGTGATAATTATTACACATTCATTTCGGTGACAACGCGATAAATCTCCGGAGAAAGTCTCTTGGGTGGTAACGCAGGCAACGCAGGGGGACATCTATACCAACGTGTCAAAGCTCTAAATTAATATGAATTTGGAGCTTAGCTTTGTATAAAAAAAAAATCTTCTGTTTAGTAATACTGAAGTAGTACCTACCTATCCATATGAGAACTAATTATTGTACGAGTATAAAGCCCACTTGGCATGACTTTCAAATGAAGCTGTACCTAACCTAGTTATTTAAATCCATTTGAAATAATTGTGTTTTCTTTTCAGTTACAAAACTTTCTCACTTTTGTAAATTACGCAATTCATTGACAAACTTCACAGCATTGTCATAGATCAAGTTTGCGCTTTGAGAGCGATGCAATTATATCGTCAGAATTTCTATTCTTGTTGGTGCGAATAGAATATAGTTCTCGCTATTAAATATCACAAAAAGAAAAACAAATTTACAGGCGACAAAACTCCTAAAATAACTCGTACAACAACCCAAAAACATAGTAGAGTTGTGTGAGAATTTGTTTGGTATCGATTGAAGCGTTAGCCGGCTCCCGCGATTAGTATGCGCTGCGCGAGCGGCGCGCTCCGCAAGCTGCTCTATTTGGGGACGAGCCTGATAAGTCCGGCCGGACGTCTGGCGACGGCGCGCGGTACTCGCGCTACGTGTGCATCCCGCCAGCCAGCCAGCCAGCCGTCACACGCGCCTGCCACTGCCCATACATGCCGCACAATGATTTACTTCCAACTCCCAAAAATATAGGACAATAGAGTACCTTCCCATAATCGAAGATGCTCCTCATAAAGATCGCGACGACTGACTGTCAACACTTGTTCTGTCCTGAGCACACTTTAATTTGTCTAAATTGACGTGATTTGCATAATAAATCTCACAGACCTCCCTGAAAATTAAGAAATATAATTTATAATGCAACATTTACTGAAGCAATAAATTCTTACTAATTTATCACTTTGTTTATGACTGTAATGACCTGCAGCATGTCAAATATAATGTGAAATATATGTGCTACATCGACAAGCGTCTCTAAGATTTAAATGAGTATTTACGCAATAGGTTAGACTTGTTTTTATAAGAGGTAAAAAATCGCAAGAGATACGCAACATTGACAAGCTAGAAATTTATCATTGATATGAACGACTTTTTAAAAGCCTGAATTGATTAGGTTCTAAACTTTAACTAGTAATGACACTTAGGTCTAGTTTTGATCGAGTTGATAAGCTTAGGTATTCCATTACATAATTAATTACTGCGCCTAGAGACTTTCCACTTTCATTCTCGCTCGACTCTCACTCTCCAAATTAGCTTATCAAAAATACAGATGCATAAGTTATTTGCATAGTGAAAAGTAAGTCACGGGTTGTCAAACTTTCTGAAAATGTGTGGAGTATGAAGTGGAGCACGGTTCGCGACGTAACGCGTGTAGCGTCCCGAGTACGACAGGAGGAAAGCTTTCCTCTGACACGGTTTCCCGCAAGGTCGACGGCCGCGCCACGGTCGCGCCCTGCCAGCCGGTCACCGACCACCACAGTCACCGACGGCAGGAACATGCCACGCCACAGCTCCACCTGTAACTTACTTCATATGCTGTATGGAACATGTATGTATGAGCAAAGGTAAATAGGTATGTGGTTCCTTATCAGAACAAACCTAGGCATCGAAAACCTATAACTTTACAAAAAAGTTCAATTTTTGTCACTGATTAATGTTATCAGTAAGTTGAAATTACCGTTTTTGTACTTCGCAAATTTTTAGAAAATCGGTTTTTTTACTGACAACGCCCGCTCGAAACAAGGAGGTACATTGCGTTCAACCAATGAATTACCTGAGCTACATTACATCATTCATTCACAGCCTTTACGTGGTACGGCTTTTCATACAAACTGAAACAACGGCATGCATACCAAGTTTTATTAAAATCGGTTCATTCATTTCGAAAAATAAGGATTTGAAAGTTTGTATGAAAAGCCGTACCGCGTAAACGCTCTTAACAGAACCCTGAAAGACGATATATCACGTAATTATGAAATTTCCAGCTACCATGGAACAGTCCATAGCAACAACGGAGTCTCTCAGAGAGTTCCCGTATTGTCTTGTCGACTCTCGCCGTACGTACGACTGTACGCACGTGACGGTACCGCATGACGCATGACTCGCAACGCTTTACGTCAACCTACCTGCTCCTTCTATATCTGATTATACCTAATGTAGGCCCACGCTGAAATAATGTTGGTGGTGGTGTCCACGAAGTTGCAGCAACTGCTATTGAGAAAGATAAATCAATATCATAGTCCAATGCGAAAGCAACATAGCCTAGGTAAGTCACAAAAAAGGTCAAATAGTTGGATGGTTTCGTCAAGCTGATATCAAAACTATGTAGCATAATGCAACATAGTGGAATATTCGATATTCAAAAGATCTAAGCCAAAACGTAGTGCAGACACGCATATTGTATATCAAATAGCCTGCCTTCCGTTACTAGACGCATATTGCATTACAGTCTTCAAAAACGCAACAAGAGTAGAAACACATCGCAGCTGAAACATGACAGCTACAGTCTCCGCCATCGACCGCCATTAACCCTGCGCATTATGCGACCAGCAACCAGCGACCAGCGACCAGCGACCAGCGCGGCGCGCGGCGACCAGCACCGACGCCGACGCCCAGCTGCCTCGCGCCCATGTGTCCCGCACTTTACGGCCTCGCCACGGTATTGAGATAGCAAAGAAGCTGAGTGCCGATAAGCGAATCAGTCCCAATAAACATAAAGTGTGTATGTTACGCCGTCAGCCGCTGAGGAAACTACGGGATCTTAGATAAATGGAGGACGACTGTGTTCCACGTTTTATTGAGTTAACTAGCCATATTTTGTGATTTGAAACTGTCAAAGAAACAAGTAATCTAGTATCTAACAGGAACAATATTGTGTAACTGAAGTTATACTGTTGTCTTGTTGCCTTTCACAGTGAAAGCGTAGCAAACTGCTCCGGTGTTGACTTGCTCAGTCAAAATAGCAAGATCGTTATCCCTTGGATGTAACCTTGACATAGAATCTTAATATTGCAAAGTTAACAATTAAATTGTTAATTATTGAAAAGTCCTTGAAAACATTCCTACTGAGTCAAACTTCAAAAGAAAAACAAACAAATTGAAACGCGAATAAAGACGCCCGTCGCCGCCTGCGTCGCGCAGTACTGGATAGGGCAAGGTTCACGCTGCTCCGTGGTCAGTGGTCACCGGTGGAGCATCCTCGATACGTATCGTAACACTTACGCAGGTCCACCTTGCAATTTGCGCGACTCTAAAAATGTCAACGAGTTTTATAATGCAAGGTAATCGATACACCGCGACTAGATAAACAGGCGACCGACTCGGCGACGAGAATTACGAGAAACCTGCTCATGACTGAGTTATAGAGAGGTCGCCCAGGACCTTCGACTGATCAATGTGTGACTGCAGTGGAATGTGGCACTTGCAGCTCAGCAGAGCTTTTACGTACTAGAATCAAATTGAGTGCAAACCCGAGAACTTGACTCAACGAAAATATTTTGCATTTAATCTCAAAAACAAAAATCAAGTAGATTTAAACGTTGGTAGATAGATACCTAGGTGCTCCTAGCACATCATCCAATTAGAAGAAAAGATGACTCACTGAAGATTTCCACAAAATTTTCAACAAACAAATAAATAAGTAACAGGTTTAAGTGTAGGTACTACCTGCTGTTAAGTACATCACAGCACTGTTTTCCTTGTTTGACTCACATCGTAAGCGCGGGACATTGCGACAAATAACAACAATCATAGGTAGTGCTATCTTTCACAATCAAATACGTTAAACAAACAACTGCAATACACAAAACGCATTCGTGAAACTAGAGTTTCACAATAAACTCCAGCATTCGGTTTGGGATTAGAAACAGTTTTGCACTATTACCATCACGCCGATTACGATCTAGAGATAGCTAAACGTCCAATTATAGGTTACCGTATAATTGTACAAGGCATTGTTACTTGACCTTTTCAAAACCAACAGCTAACGAATCGATGAATTTCCCCGACATTGCGGCCATCTTTAGCGCTAAGCTGTCCCATTCTTCTAAACTGTCACATCCTGACGTTTAGCAGGAATTCTGCTAAAAACTGTGGAGTGTGGGTATCAGGAGACCATCGTAATATATTCCCAGGTGCAGCCGGGAGGTAGGCAGGGTGGTGACACGTCAGCACCGTGCCTGCGCCGGCGCATGCGGGCGGTAATTGTGAGCCGATGACGCGACGTAATTACTGCATCCTCACTACAAACGCATACCTACATGCTGGCCGATGTTGATGAATTGCGGAAAAGTATTCTTATTTTTCAGTGCCTGAAGTAATTATACATTAATGATTTTCATATTAATGGATAACGAGTCATCGTCGTATTAAACAAAACGAATTAGTTATCTACTATCCCAACAAGCCTCATGATTCTGTAAAACGTGCTCTGACCATAGCCTAAGTTCCCAGGCACGCCCTTTATTCAGACGAACAGTATTTAAAGTTATTCAAAAAATTTTAAAACATTATTAATATTATACAAATGTGCGCGATCTGACAGTAAAGTCAACAGATCGGTTTTAGATCGGCCATTAAGACACGGCACATAATTTATCTCAATTATAGTGAGGTCAATATTCAAATGTAACAAGCAAGGAGTCGTAAAGTTTTCACGTCACCTCATTAAGCTAAGGCCGATCATTTGCGAAATCCTCAGCTCGAGAATGCCAAAGATCATGATCTGTTAGAATATGTTTTGTATCGGAGGTCGACCGAGCAGCGGTACCTACCGCCACTAAATTGTCACCGAGTCACGCTACATTTAAATATTGATAGTGGTATAAGTTCGCTATGTTCGGCTAACGAGCGCGCTCACTAAAAAACTAATATCAGTATATCACACTCATCCGCGTTTTGGACACAACCACATTCAATGAAAACTCTCAAATGGTCACAGCGAGTGCGTTGGAGCCGTCATTACATATTTAAATATTTATTTTTAAATTAATTGAGTTATTTATAAAACTTATGCAGTAAACTGCATAATTATTTTAACTACCTTTTAAATTAACGTAACGTGAAACAATTTAGATCAGAAATAAAAACTCGCTCACTATTCAGAATTCTATCTTGTTTACTTCGCTTCCATAATATGACTATATCCGTATTTTACGAGCAAAAACGCAACGATATTCAAATGGTCATTGGGCACATTAGCGTGTACGTTAATACTGTCAAAATTTCATATATCATTAGAAAAAATTAATCGTGTCTTTTATTTGTTCTTGGTGTGGTGAGCGTAGTTGGTGCATGGAGAGTTGTGTTGTATTAGCATAAGATAGGGTTGGTTTTGTTAAAGCGCGCGTGTTTACGGGAATGTAAATATGTTCTCCTTATATGGCAATATGCGAGCTTGTATATGAAAAGTTGTCCGTTTTTGTGGTGCGTGGTGGTGGTGGTGGTACCATCTATAACTGCGAGCACAATGAAGCGCGTCGTTCCGCGCCACCGGCCGCCGCCATTATTTCGTCTTGCGATGTTCGCGACGCCGCCGCCGATGTTTTCCGACCGAAGGCGTTAGACTCTGAATACACGCTGTAATTGGCTGATGCAACATTTTTATGATTTGCAACATCTGTAGGTTTGATAACAAAAACGATAACTGATCAAGTACAAAGTTAAGTCGGGGACAGGTTATTAGTAATCCCGGTAACAGATTTGATGTTACATATTTTGTATATCTGAAATAACCAAACAGCCCCGTTCCAAAAAATGTTATAATAACCCAACTTCTATTTTTCTTTATAAATACGGAAAATCACCTGGTCATTCTACCCTGAAACATTGAACGACAAAACAACAAACTTAAAATTTCTTCGTTACGCCTGAAAATTACTTTTCTCAATAAGATATGATTTAGACGGAGTGTTCGTTGAGCACTAAGCTTTGCGTATAATTCGTGTACACGCGACGACTCCACCGCCGGCCGTAGCCCACAGAAACATGTTCTATTCATTATGAAACACGAAACTATGATATTTGAAGTGGACTCGCTCACTCGCTCGCTCCGCTCCGGTCCGCTCTGCTCCGCTCGTGTCGGGCGACAACCGGCCTTAGCGACAACACGACACATCAATATACTGTACTGTTATCTAGCAGCCTTCAGTTGGGAGCAACCGGTATCGAAGCGAAACTATTCTAATAAAAATGAACCAAAACCAGTCCAAATTAATGATAACATGTTGGAAAATGGTGTTTTATAGGCCGTCGCCGCGAGCCGGAGCGTAGGATGAGCCGAGCTACTCGCCGCGATATCTGTCTGTTTACTAATAACTTATCAAACTTAATTGTCCCAGCTCTTCTCCTCTTAATAGTACCTAAACCGACAAATTAACATCGATCTTTCGAAATCTCAATTTAATACTGAATTTATTCGAATGCTAAATACAAGTGAATAACCGTAATAAAAATGTAACAGAGTAGGATTAAGCAATTAAGTAAAACTGTAATTTAAATAGGAATCTAGCTGATTTGTGCTCACGAGTATTTATTTAAATGATTAGAACAGGCTGGAATACTTTCTTTCTATGGTAATCTAAGTTTTAATGCGTCTAGACTGCTACTAACATTATTTCGAAAACATTTTAGTAAATATCAATTTAATTTTAGTCACCTGGTGAGTGATATAATTGCGCGTTTGATCGCTGGAACAATGGTCGTGCGTGTCATCAATTTGATCAGTTTGATCAGTTGGTGACCGCTGACAGGCGCAATTTGTTCCTGATATATCGCGCCTACCGATTAATCGCTTCTTTATAAAATGATTGATACGTTACGACCATTCCGATCATTATGACCATTGTGTGGCTACCAAACGGCCACGATTACCCATTATCATAACATTTTAATACATTATAGTTTTACGACTCAAACCCGAGCTGTTTAGTGGTGCTCGTGACCAAATATCACATCTTATAAATATTATATTTCACACACATTTTTAATAGAAATAAAATACCATAATGCTAGGTTTATTGGTGTTTGACGAAATTGAAACCTTAATGTACGAGTAAGTGGCTGATGAAACTGTTGGTAATGTTGCTTGAAACTTGACTACCGACCGATACACTACGGGCTTCACGACATTTTTTAACGTTTTGATCGGATATTTGTGTAAATGCATATTAGTAAATAAATATGGTGTAGGCTGGGAAATATTATTATTTAAAACAGTGGCGCTTAATATACCGGTAGTACGGGATACTTTGACTTTAAGGATAACTTTGACAGTGTTTGGGGCTCATTATAATAAAGCCGCAAAATTCGGTTTACACTTGTTAGAAGCAAGTCCGCATGGCTGAAAGATGCAGAAACTAAAAGTAGTCAAGAAAGTAGAGTAGGTAGTTAAAAAAAGGAACGTGTCAAAGTTACTTCTAAAGTCAAAGTTACCCCGTCTTATGGTACATCTTCTGGAATATCTACCAAATAGGATGAGAAAACCGATGGATGCGAGACGCACAGGACCGGTTGTTCTGGCGACACTTGAGGGAGGCCTATGTCCAGGAGTGGACGTCTTTCGGCTGATATGATGATGATGATGATGAGTATGAGAAAATTGGTTATTTTATACTTCTGAAGTGTTACTTCGATTCGTCGAATGTAATCAGGTATACTTGCGACATAAAGACATCTTGTCCATAAAACTAACACTTTAACAGAGTGCGTTTTGGATTGTTTATATGTTTTTTTTTTTACTAACATAGTTATTAAGTACTTACTAACAGAATTATGGATCTGTATCTTTTTTTTGATAATGGTCTGAAATAAAGTTCTTAATAATTTAACACCGCCATCCCTTCTTCCACAAGTTCAGTTCGACGTCCGTATGCCACCGTAGGGATCCAGCAGTTGGCCAGAGAGGCGCCACGGCGTCCTCACCTTCCTGACGCTACTCACCCAACACGGATGTTCTGGGAGTTACCTGTTTCGGATTCGGCGGGAGGACACGCCCGGGTGTCACTACTGTGAGAATTGTCCGGAGGACACGGTGGAGGGCTGCCCTGCTTGGGCGTAGCACCGCCGTGTCCTCGTCGAGGCGATAGGCAGCGGCGACCTATCGAGTCTGACCCTGGTTCAATCCATGGTCTGGAGCGAGGAGGCATGAGAAGCAGGAAGAGTTGGGCCGCGAACGGAATACTTTTAAAAACATTCATTTTTAAATGGGGTTTAAAGTATCACTAGCTTTTCCCCGCGCTCGCGTTAAAGTAGCCTATAACCGACTCCAGGGTCAGCACAGAAGACGGGGCCCGCTAGGGGGCCTGTCAGGATTACGTAATTTGTTCGAAAGAGTCAGCGCGGCTCTGGGACGCAAAGGGCATAAGGAAGAACACGGATGGGATTTAGTCAGTAAGAGTCTGTTATTCCCTTCCGCTCCACCTAGAGCGGAAGAAGTCATTTGATGTATGACTTCAAGAGATCCAGCGTCAGTTATATTTGTCCGACACATGGACTCCTAACTGATACAACTTTGAAGTGCACACCGCGCTGTAGTTCTTCTTCCTGTTTAATAATTCTTTTTTCGAAATACCTACCTGTGGCATATCATTTTCTTTGTTTTTTATAAGTTTTTTTTATGTTGGTACCACCAAGACAAAATTATTGTAGTTAATTATTTTAATATTAATTTGAGATCGTAGTATTGTTTTTCTCAGTTGTTTTTTTTATTTAATTTTTTTTAGGTCTGACCACTTGCTAGTGGTCGTACCTAAATAATATCACCTTAATTGACGAAGATACCGTATTGCCGTTACATCTATCTTCCTCCATAAACTATAATAGGCGCCATATAAATGTGGAATAACGGTCATTGACCCACCTACAATAATTGACACACTTAATTTCAAAAACAGAAATAATGACATAAAGCTGTCCTCAATCGACACTTATCGTGATCCTTACTTTTTCTAGTAATGAAAAACGATTCATAATTTTCACTGTCCGGGTACCTACGAAGAGATATTACGGAAAGGGCAATGTACTTTATTCCACATTTACCTGGTGTCTACTATACACACCTACACGATCATATCAAAAGAGTCCTATTCAATCAACCAGCCAACATAAGCAGTAAACAGTCTCTTATCACGACCTGCCATCACCGGCTCATCATAACACTTATCAACATCACCTGCATCGTTATCATAACTCGTGATGATCACAGCGAGCATCGGTCCGATGGCCTGGGCCATAAAAAGCGGCCACATAAAGATGGCCGGCTCTATGATACCACTAATTAGTGCCCACCTAACTGTTCTGTTCACAGAGTCTTTAATCAAGCTAGATGGTCCGTTTTAATACTTCACATATATCTCTGTAATTGAGCTGAATCAGTGGTGTCAAGTTTTTTTTTACAGTTCTTTCCTCAGGTGGTCTGAAGTTTTGTTTTTTTTTTTGTAATAGAAACTCAGTATCAGACCGGAGTTAGAATTTGTGTTCTTTAGATTAATCTCCGTACTATGGTGTCTGACGTAAAAGAATAGCACCATCTCATCACTTGGGTGGGTGTCGTAAGAGGCGATTAAGGGACTCACCAGAGAATGGGCAGCAGCATTTTCTGTACAGGTACATTGCTACAGCTGCACTGCGATCGCCAACCCGCCTGCCAAGCGTCGCGATTGTGGCAAACCCCCTCCATTTGGGGGAGGCCTATGTACAGGGGGTCGAGTCTGCTATTGCAATCGTGTCTCAATGACCGGTCAATGATCGATTTTTGACGTACAACGTCAAAGTTATGACACTAACTTGACAAAACTGTCAAAGTTGTCAAATATTCGATCACTGACCGGTCATTGAGACACGACTGCAATAGCAGACTCGAGCCCCAGCAGTGACGTCTTTCGGCTGATATAATGATGATGATGAGATTAATCTTGCCAAAGTACTATTTGGCTGCCTCTTCAAGCAATTGCGGGTTATTATTATGCTATGTTGTGGTGAGGATACCTGTTAGCACTATTTTATCGGTAAGTTTAGTTGACCTGAATATATACACTTTTTCAGCGTCTGAAAAGCTATTGCTGCATGATTGTCCTAGGACAGCATAGCAGAGCTTATTAGTAATTTTTACTTTATCTGTCTTATTAAACCAATAAACGTATTTTTTATCAAGTAAATTTAGTAAATGTAGAAAATTTTAAAACCAAGCTCTAAACAGCCTGAAACTAGAAGACGCGATCTAATTTTAGGCTGAACACAACTTTTTCAAAACGAAATTGCGAAAAAAAACGAAGAATAAATGGATTCGTGCCATCTTTACAAATGTATTCTTTTTCTTTTCACGCTCCTGGCTCCCCGGGTAATTCCCATCTATCAATGTTACAGGTACTAATTGCTCATTTAGGTTTTATTTAAATATTTAGTTGTTGTTTTGTATCGATTTGAACAGTAATTGACTTCATTTCTCAAAGTCACAGCGAATAATACATATTATAACTACAAAAAACAAAAAGGAAAAAGCTTAAACTGTAACACTTTGAAAATGTTTTTACGAAGTTGAATTGATCTGTAATATCGTTTTTAATGTAATTAACGGGAAAGTGAGTTTGCTTGTTATGATTTTGATGAATTTTGATTCAGAGGTAGATGGGCCCTGGTGGGCTCCTTTTTTTGCTATAATCTATAATACAGCTAGTGGAACCGCAGGCAAAAGCTACTTATCACATAATTTGGCAGGTTTTATTTTGGGAACGAACATAAAATTAGTTATGCGGACTTGTAAGAAATTCGCAGATTTGAATAACGTGGAAAATATTTTTACTGAAGGTAATTTCCACTTTAGGTAACGGACGTTGTCGAAGATACAATTACAACGCAAATAGAGCAAAATCATAAAGTAAGTGTGAGCCTGTTTACCTCACAATTACTAAGTAAAAGTGGTCGAGTCGTAGGCGCAGGCGCAGGCCGGCGCGGGCGCACAGCTAGGTAAGCTAACTGCTTGTCAGTTTGTCTGTGATACAGCTTTGAGCCTTCCTGCCATGTGGGTGTACACGACAACTTGTCCCGGGACATTTAGAGCTTCAAATTACTTAAATATGTTTCTGTATTATTGTTGGAAATTATTGATGACTAGTTTGTTCTTGCTTGCTTCAGTCGGAATCAATCCCAAGGAAATATACCTTCGTACGGGATAAAAAGTATGCGTATATCCTATACCAGGACAAGGTACACCCGTGCACTCAAGATGTAACAAATAGACAGAGACACTGATTAACAGAGTTATTTTGGCATTAATGCAAATTTTGCAATATTAACTTTCAAGAAAATGTGCGACTTCTTGCCGCAGTTTGCAATTTTTCTTCACCTTATACCTAAGTAAAACTATCAAGGTGCGTCAAACAGAAATTTTGCATCATTATGAAGAATCTAAGAAATATTCATATCACACTCTGGTTAATAATGGAGCTACAAGAAAATATACAAACATACTTGTACATAAAGAAGACCCAAGTCCTTACATATGCACTAAAGTGTATAAGCCCGTGAAGGGTGTCATCAGACTGCAGTACGTTATCCTCCATGCTTGTGTCACTTTCCCGCTGGTACCCACCACTTGTAGGCAATACCGGGTCGATGCGGAGGTATTAACTTTCCACCTCTGACAACCTGCGAGAAAACTGGGATACATGAACAGCTGATGTTAGATAGCAATAAATATTACTTATTGACTCGTTAGTGTAGTAGTCACAAGGGCGGTCGTTAAGCGAGAGGTCTTGGGTTCGATTCCCAGGTCGAGTTAAGTGATGGTGAGGTTTCAAATATGAAATTCGAATGTCGAGTCTGGATTTCACCAGCAGCAGCAGCAGCTTCACCATCTTTTTGATCGGGTGTAGGTACTTTTTTTTTAATCATCCTTTTTCTACCCATTCGGGGTATAAACAACATGATTATACGTCACATCATTGGTACGGTCTACTAATATTCAATAATTTTCAGAATGGCATACCTGTATAAGGCCTTGAATCGACGTCCACGTGTAGGCTGAAAAACACCGCGAAAAAAAAAGAAAGAGTTAGAGAGACTTTTGAGTGTTTTTGTTCAAAACATGTATTGTTCATGTTAATGAGCGACACAGTAGGCTAGGACTAGTTCCTGCTCGTGTAACGATAACAAGGGACAATGAACGAGTATACGTACCTACCTCTTGCCGACAAACTCATCGTACTTGCTACTCCTTACTATCTAAGTAGGTACAGGTTTTATGAAACGTACCTTCGCCGTTGGTACCTACAGACTTGTTCAAAAGTGGTTTATTTAAAAACTACTGTATAGTTTAGATAAGATTACTCCGGTTGGTATACTGCTTACATTTTGGTAGATTTAACAAATATTCGGATTTCGATTGTAGTATACCACACCTACCTACCATACCGTGGTCGGCGTGGTGGGCACGGCCGCGCGGCCGTACTAAGCAAATCGAGTTTTAAAAAAAGTTTGAACCTTCGTCGCCAACATTGGTATTTACGGGACAATTTCTTTAATAAATATGGCATTTCGAGCCAATACCCGAAATCATATACTTTCATCGGATAGAGTCTGTAGGTATGAATACAGCTCTCTTACCGACATATGACTTTGAACGGTAAGAACCGCAAGTGAAGTCACTAGCAGACCTCATGGGCACAATATTCCAGAAAGTCGACTCATTACTCGTAATCACCAGCGCACTGCGGACAATTACAGAACAATTACTTGACGAGCTTCCAGCCATGATACTGCTCATTACCACATAGCACACACTTGTCGATACATGCCAGCCTCAGAAGGTAAGCAGAACTATGCTGATTGAGCGATCCGTGGAAATACAACTACTAATACTAGAGTCCCGATTTTGTCCATCATCAAGTGAATGTTGTAAAAGCTTGTAAAAACACTTTAATGACTGTAATGCGGTTAAAATTGGGAATTTTTGACAAGGCTATAACATACTAGTGATTCTGAATGCCTTTTTATGGATGGGAAATCATCAAATGACTCCTTGCTCTCGTGGAGTGCTCCTCGCGGAGTGTAAAACCCATCCGTGTTCCTCGTTTTTCCCTTTGCTTTCCAGGGCCGCGGTAACTCTTTTTATCAAAATCCGCAACCCTGGCAGGACCAAGGCAACCGTAAAACACAACGTGTCGCCCGCGATCGCGATACGTGTCATTTTTATTGAGAGCGATACCATACAGCGCATTCATTCTGTAATAAAACGGATGCAACAAAGTATACCGTTGACTTAATACTCGAAGCTATGCAGCTCTGTACCTTTAAGGGCTGCATCCGAGGGAAGTCGTCAACATAACCAATCGCCGCCATATGAATCTAGCTGTCGCATAAAACTCATAAATAACCTGATTTGGAGGATAAAAATAATTGAACTGCAGCTTACTGCGTGTTCCCTCCCGCAACCCGTCACGAGCGCCGCAAACGAAAAACTATCATCTCCCACAATCGTAAATACAGATTAGGAGCCATCTCCACTCGTGCATCGATTTGCAGCGCCATCAAATATTGACGCGTCCCACCGCGGCGCGCGGCACTGCTCGCCGGGGATGCATAATTCCACGAATATGGTTTACGACCCCCCCGCAGGCACACCCTGTGAATCCTGCGCGAGACTGTATCCCCCTGTATTGCCCTACATCTTCATAAAGTATGAATCCTCGGCAGTCAGGTGCGATCGGTTACAGCCGCGATTTATTATCGCTCCGATATGTACCTACCGCTACGCAGCACGCATCGCTCCCCGTTTTATTTGGAACATATTATTGAATTATTGAGATGTTATGCGTTAGTTTTAGAGATATATTTGAGAGTAGTTCACGGCCGATGGGTATCTTTTTGCGTAACTCTTAATGTGTCCAGTGGCATCTTTGTTTTAGTTTAACATATTTACAAATCGACATTTGTGTGCAGCGTCAGGTGTTCTGAAACTCGTTCAAATGTCATCGATATCATTAATTTTATCAATTTAAGTGTTTCTCAACACGATGTCATCTGCGTCATAGAGTTAGGCTTTCAGCACGATCTTGGAAGATCTCTCACGTCACTCTACTGTTATACAACGTGCATGGCTCACATTAGTTCGTGTCTCAAACTGCTCACAAAGTTAGGCCACATTTCGGTTGTCGTCGAGTGGCGGTACACGTTTATCTACTCGCGGCGACATTCCGTTAGCCGACGACCAGTCTGGTGACTGTGGAGACTGGTGGCATCCTCGGCTAGTTTAGTTTCCCAACTCTCGTACCATTCAATATTCCACTATATGTCCAGAGCGTAAATTAAAATATAATGTCGAAATAAATGTCACCGTTTCTAATGGTGTTCGACGATTTGCTATATTTTATTGCAAAATTTCTAGATCATTAAAATTATCTTAAAATAACAGTCAAGAATACAAGATATCTCGTTTAGAAATCTGCGCATTTGAATATTTTTTTGAAATACATTTTGGCTAGTTCCTTCATAGACAGCGAAAAGTTTGCAGAAGTACAAGTTCGTGTTTGCAAGACAAGCAAAGAATAGGAGATTATGCACCGAGGGGATAGAACAGTGTCTTATGTCACAGGCGTCATATTGAATTTCAGGATTCAATATGACGCCAGTGACATAAGACACTATAATGCACTGCAATGAAGGATTCAGGAGTTAACTCCCGTGCGCAACGAGGGAGTTTAAAGTTTTGATACAAGAATTTTGAACGCAGCGAGGGATTCAAGCTAGCCCAAGGCAAAGACGTCTTCCCCACCAACCGTGTCTCCACGTTGTCGTCGTGGTGGGGCTTGCGTGTCTCAATGATCTTGGGGGCTTTGCCGGTAGAGCCACTCATGCCGGAAGGTCCCAAGTGAGAGACCAGACCAAGAGAGACACAAGAGGGGCACACCGTTCGGAGACTTGAGCAGTGTTCGGGTCCTCGGACGGTGTGCGTCTCATTGGCTTGCTCGCTGCTCTCTGGTACGCGTCTGATCATCAGACGTGACTGTGAGGGCAGCGAGCAAGCAGTGAGAGAGAGGGAGAGAGGAGGGGAGATAGGGACCGCACCCTTTAAAAGGACAACAATGGACAGTTCTGCTAAACAGATACTACCCCAGGGCGGTACGGACTGCACAGCGGTCCGAGAATCCGCCACGCCTCGTGCGTCAAGCCCCTCGTATTCTGGGGGGGGCAACAGGGCTGTCCACCAACCGTTTGCCGTTGGCAACAAGGGCCGAGGAGGCCCCCGATCTATACTATCCGAGGAGGACCTGATCGGTTTTAGTTTTGACTCGCCCGACAGAGTGTCGGTCGGGCGGAGCACGGGCGAAGGTGCGCTGTATTGGGAGGAGGGCTCGCTTGAGCGTCGCGCGGGTGTAGAGTCGGAGTCTGAGTTGGACTCCGACGACCTAGCGACCGTTAGCTCGGCGAGCTCTGTACCCGAGGGAGCGGGGGCTGCTTCGGAGGACTCCAGGTCCTTCCGCAAGCGGCCCAGACCAGAGCAAGACCAGGGGTCGTCCTGCAGCGACGAGGTTGCCTCGGCTCGCAAGATCCCCACCAGTAGGCGGGGTAAGGGCCGAGAGGGAGGCAAGAGCAGAGCTCCTGCCCCCAAGGAGACTGGCCGGCGAGCCGGGGAGCTCGCCGATGCTGGACGACCCCCCGGAGAGGGCGGTAGCAGGGCTCCTGGTTCGGAGTCCTCCGGCGGTGAGCCGGATGACTCCGGACAGGAGCTTCGGAGGGCCGGGTTTGCGGAGGCGGTGGAGGCCGCGCTTCGCGATGTGGCCCTGAAGAGGAAACTCTCCTCTAAAAACAGGGCCATAAGAGAAGCGCTGACCTCCATCCTGGCGGCAGCGGAGGCTAATCGAGGTGGGCCTCCGGTGGACGAGATGTCCAACCTGCGGGCGGAGGTCGCCCGCTTGGCTGCCGCCACGGAGCGCCTCCAGAGGGAGAATACGGGGCTCCGAGCAGACCTGGCCAGGCTACAGGGAGCCGGCCCACAGGGGGCGCCTAAAGGGGGGCGCGGGGAGAACAGCCACCCCGTGCCGCAGGAGGGCCAGGTGCTGGACCTGGTGCGGCAGGAGATGGCTGCCTTCCAGGCGCGGTTTTCCGTCCTGGAGGGCATCGTCTTGCGCCCCCCGTTAGCGGCGAGTGGGAAGGCTCCAGCCCAAAAAAAGGCGGCGTCGTACGCGGCCGCCGTGGCTGCCACACCGGGGTCGTCCGGCCAGGACAAAGGGTCCGGGCCGGCACCCGCGAAGCCGGTGTCGGGAAAACCGGACCCGGCCCCGGGAAGGAAGAGGAAGGGTGGGGTTGCTGCGTGGACGGCGAAGGCTCCTGCGCCGTCTGAGCAGCAGCTCCCCCCGGCTTCCTCGCCTTCAGCTCCTCCCCCGGCTCAAGCCGAATGGCAAGTTGCCGGGGAGAAGAAGAAGGCGGGAAAGGCAGCCAGGGCGGCAAAGAGGCGGGAAAGAAGGCGGCGGCAGCGAGCGCGAGGCGTCGCGGCTGCGCTCCGCGCCCCGAAGACCGCGGCTGTAGTCTTAACGCTGCAGCCGGACGCGGTGAAGAGGGGCGTGACGTATGCCAATACGCTCACCAAGGCCAAGGAGGCCATCAACCTCGGTGAGCTTGGCATCGTCGGGGGTCTCCGGCTCAGGGTCACCATGACCGGGGCCAGGATGCTCGAGATCCCTGGAGCAGGCAGCGGTCCGGCCGCGGACGCTCTAGCCGAAAGGCTTAGGGCGTCCTTGGGCGCGGATGACGTCCGAGTGTCCAGGCCCACGAAGTGCATAGATATGCGCATCTTGGGCCTGGACGACTCCGTCACGGAGGAGGAGGTGTTGGCCGCCGTCGTCAGGACGGGGGGGTGCTCTGCGGAGGAGGTGAAGGCGGGCACCATCCGTCCTGACAACACGGGCATGCGAACCGTAGTGGTGAGCTGCCCCGTGTCGGCGGCCAAGAAAGTCTCGGAGGGCCGAAGGCTTTTGGTGGGCTGGGTCTCCGCGCAGGTAAAACTGCTGGAGCCCAGACCTCTGAGGTGCTTCCGTTGCCAAGTTGGCAACCACGTGGGAGTACGCTGCACCTCGGAGGTGGACCGCAGTGACCACTGCTTCCGCTGTGGTCAGCCCGGTCACAGGGCCGGCTCGTGTGACGCCGCGCCGCACTGCTTCGCATGTGCGGCAGCTGGCAAGCCGGCCGATCACTGGGCTGGGGGCAAAGCCTGCGGTCCACCCGCCAGGGCCGGGTCGAGGAGAAAACCCTCCTCCACCGCCGCCGCCGCCGCCGTCGCTTCCGCCGCAGCCGCCGCCACCGTCGCCGCCGCTGCCACTGCTCGGGAGGGGGCCGAAATGGAGTGCCAGTAATGGCCCCATTTCGCCTCCTCCAGACGAACGTCAGTCGCTGCGCCTCTCAGGAACTGACGCTCCTGGGCAAGGCGCAGTGACTGACGCCTGCGGACAGCGAGCAATGGGTAGCTCGCTGTCCGATCAGGTCAGGCCAGAGTCGACGGCGCGTTCACTCCAAACGCGCCGTCAGCAACGAGCAGTCAGCAACGGAGACGGGGCCCGCCAGGGCCAGAGCCTGCCAGGGTTGCGGAATTGTTCGAAAGAGTTACCGCGGCCCTGGGAAGAAAGGCACTAGGAGGACTAAGGGTGGGTTTTAGTCAGTAAAAGTCTGACACTCCCTGCCGCTCCACCCAGAGCGGGAGGGGTCATTTGATGATTTCCCATCCTATAAAAAAAAAAAAAAAAAAAAAAAAAAAAAAAAAAGGCAAAGACGTCTTTGTCCCCGAAAAGGATACCCTAATTTTCGCACCTACTGTGAGAAAACAAGAAGCCATAGTACTTAAATCAAAATATTAATTAAATTTACAAGCAAGATTCAGGACTTTTTTTGTATATGTGCCTATTGTTAGCAACCTAATAAAATTGACGAAATTTGTGTAAACTAAGCTTTATATCAGCTAAGAGAATGGGTTCGCTTGACTGTATGCATTTTGAATTTAGAACGTCATAAGACAGACTCGAGACAAAAGTTTTTATTTAATTGAGTTTTGAGTGTTATTCTAATCCTTTTATACAATGCACAATTATGATCCGTAGGTACTTATCCAATTACTCTTACTTGCCCCCGAAAACAAAATGAATATCACGCGTACGTAGTAAGAGTATCGAGAATATATTTCCTCTTTCTGACACCAGAGGGCGTTGTAAGTACGCCAATTCAGCTGACGGGTGAGGTGTCAATTATTGACCTGCCGGGCAATAATGTACTGGATTTCATTATAACCTTATAATGAAATCCAGTACATTATTGCCCAACTCTGCGCCCGGCCTATAATGACTCACTTTAAGTTAGGTTTGCATGACATATAATTTGACGTTTTAGATCAGGTGGTGTGAAAAACCTTTTTATTTACTTAAAAATTAGAGGGGTATTTATAAATCTTGGCAGTATGTAGGTACATTGCAAATATCAGTATTAAATCATACAGGAAGCATTAATAATAGTAAAATTTACTTTAAATTTAATTTATTTCCACTTAGCAACTCCACAATTTTACACTACTTTTTAACCACAGTATGTTCAAAATCTAAACAATCAAAATTACTGTTATTAAAGTACTGGTATTAAACTGAATCTGATTTGACTGGTACTCGACCCCGATATAGTTGGGAAAAGCTAGGCAGATGACAACATTTACAAAGACGATGCCGAGTGTTACTACTGCACCCGCGTCAGCAGCTCGGCGCAGCCTAGCTCCATGAACTACAGCTCGGAGCACATTATAGCTGCGCGACACGTGTCACGTGTGTCGGTGATATACTGTAATGATCGGGAGGCTTTCGATTCTTAAACACTATTTAGTTTTTACAAAATGTCACATAAGGACGTTAGGTAGGTATGTCCCGGTTACACGAGGCCAGTTTTAGAAACTAGAATAGCAAGTAAGTAATATATAATCTTAACTTCGTATCCGGACTTCAAAAATCAGCATAAGTTTTCTGTGAACGTAGCCAGAGCGTCTGGTTCACAATCTTGCTTGAAAAACTAGGCTCGTGTAAAATTCAGCTACTTCCATCAATAAATCTGCCAGCCTCAACCCAACTATATCGCGGTTTGCTTTCAGTCTATCCGGACGCAGCTGAATCTACTCATCTGACCTCCACGACCCAGTAGCTGGGTAAGACTGATGTTGAATTTCTGGCTTCTGACTACCCGTAACGACTATTAAATTTCTACAAAATAAAAAAAATTAAAGATCTACAAATAACAGCTGTGACCAACGCGATAAAAATTAATCTCGATTTTTTTTTGGGACAAACCCGCCCCAAATTCCCACACCACTGCAAGTCCTGGGGCCTAACCACCAACTCCTATAGCAGTATTACTTCAATATTACTTCCAGTGGGAAAGAGACGGAGCTATACAGGACGTATAGCTCCGTCTTTTTCCCACTGGAAGTAATATTAAAGTAATTCTGCTTTAAGAGTTGGTGGTTCAGGCCCTGGAAGCCAGAATCAACAGTGGTGACCTACAGAAGAACGCCGATTCAATGAAGCTCGACGAGTCCCGGAGAACGATTAATCTTAATATGTTTCAGCTACATAATAATACACCACGGAAGAACTACATAATATTATAGTAGATTATGCAACGACCATATAAAAAGGGTTATTAAAACACGAGTGTGGGTTTATCACACGAGGCGTAGCCGAGTGTGATAATAGCATCACACGAGTGTTTTAATACCTAATTATATGCCGTTGCATACACTATTTTATCTTCACTCATACAGTTGAAATAAAATAAGTGGAAAAATAGTTAATTCCAATATGGCGGATATTCTCATTGCGTATTCGAATAACTGCGCAGCGCGCTCAAACATAGACAAAGATAAAAGCTGGCTCATTGACTTAAGTCAATGAGCCCGCGCCAAAAATTAAAAAGAAAAAGTGTGCTATAAAAATTAAAAAGTTATTTTATGATGCAGTTGTTTAAAAATCGAAGGAAAATGTTGAACTGTAATGGGTTTTTTTTTTAATTTTACCTATCCACGAAAAAAAAGTATGTATTTATGCATTCGTTTTTGAACTCATATTTGGAACATTACGTTGTGAGTGTAGATAAATTATTTTATGACACTTATGGTATCTACTAGCCGGTCCATTCTGCAAACATCTCCCCTTGAAAATTTGTGTTAAGTGACATTTAAGTGAACTGTCATTTTGTTTATATGAACTGACAGCTCACGTCATGTTGACTTAACCTTTACCTATATGGTGAGACTTGATCGCACCACTGGACTGCTATCTTCAGCAAGTTTCACTGGTTGCTGGTTGGTTTACAATAAATCATTTTTCATAATTTGTGCCTAATTAGGCCACACCCATGGAACTTGATGGTGGTCTGTAACCACCTGAGACCACACGCTATTAACAATAAATCTTTAATTAATTTAACACAAACGAATTAATGAATAATAACAAATTAAAATAGCACATTAATCTAACTTAGACATGCGCCAAATTATCACGCCGTATGAATCATAAGCGACATTTTAGTGGCAGCGTTAGTTCACCGATTACCCATTTTAATGCTTTTTTAGCATGCATCTTGTATTTGCATAAGAATACCAATGATTTAATTATGATTATATTAAATGGTTATTTTATTATGATAATAAAGTTATTCGTTTCTAACCGACTTCAAAAAAGGTTCGGTTAGGTAGGTTCTCAACTCGGTTGGTTTGTTATGCTGATTTTTGTACTGATGATTTTAATCCGATTTCTCTGATTCTTTTTGGCATGTATTTAAATCGATATCTGTATATTCCCTTTTTTCGATCAAAATATTTCAAAGTTAAACCAAAAATACTGACTTGCACTCAAATTTATGCACTCTAAATAAATCAAATTAGATATACTGTTTAATGGTATTTGCAGAACTGTTTTACTGAACGAATATTTGGCTAATGATATTTCTGGGTGGTTTAAAAAAAAATAACCACGAAGGGGATGGCGGGGTCTGTTCGCTCGCTACGCTCGCTCACTTGACCCCGCCATCCCCTTCTAACCTAACCTGTCCGAGTCGCGGTGCCCAATGACCGGCTACTATTATTATCATGATAACCACCTGCTATTTCAGGGAAGTGCAATTTAGAGTGCAAGTTAGTATTTTTGATAAACAATTCGTATTTTTGTTTTATAAATCATAAATCCGATGTATGAACCACATTTTTGGTGTGAATTCGATAAAAAGGTCATCTCGTTTTGGATGATTTTTTTAGTTTTTTTGTAAGACATGTTTTCTAATCAATTGGGATTTTTTGCACAGCATTATTTTTTCTGGTATGCATTAAATTAATTATACAGATGTGCATTTAAAAATATCCCATTCTTTTTTAGTTCGATGCGGTATAGGTAGGTACTTGCCATTTGGTGCCATCATTTAATTCAGTTTGGCTTAGTAGTTTTTATTTTATGTATGTCGCTTGATTTCTCAAAGACGCCTTGGACCGATTTGGAAATTAATCTTTTGTTTGAAAGGGTATATTTCCCAGGTGGTCCGAATGGTCCTCAGGTCAGGATCTGATGATAGGATCCTGGAGAAATAGAGGATTCCCTCTTCAAATTTCATAGGCACACTTGAAGCGATTTGGTTATTAAATCTGGACTGGATTTGGTTGGCGAAGACGCGCAACGAAACTCCTTAAAGGTAAAGGGTACAATTTTAATCCTTAAGGTATCTTTCCACAGTATTTGCTTAGGTACAATTAAGTTTTCGTTTTTGGGTACCAGCAAAAAAAAAAAAACAAAAAGAAACAGAAAGTAAAAATAAAAACTTTTTTACAAAAATTCAACCGACTTCCAAAAAACCACCAAGTACAAAGTACAAATAACTTTAATTTTGAAAGTCGGTGTCAAAAATGAAGAAACCTCACCAGAAACACCGACTTCCAACATTAAAGTTATTTTGTACTAGGTGTTTTTTTTTAGAAGTCGGTTGTACAGTTGTACAGTTCCCTTCATGGGCGATTCATTGAGCAGTCGTAAAGATTTATACCATAAACATCAAGCTTAGCATTTTCATTTTTCTAACAACACTATCGCCCGGATGACTCAATGGACAGAATAAGTATGTATTCTTTTATCTTATACCTATGAATTAAAAAAAAGAGTCAAGTCATACTTCTTACTTATGACTTTTGTGACCATTGAGACACAGAAATACAGTTATTGAGGAATTTTCGAAAACAGGTATGAAACAAAAAAAAATATTTTGTCCTGTTAGATTTAATTCCACGGAACCGCAACACCCGGGAACATTATTGTTGTAGCTGTGCCATGAGGAAATTAAGTTCTAGAGGTGCTAACAATATTTATAGCTCTAGTTTGGACTATTTGTAAGTTTATATTTTCCGCATATTCCTTATAGGAATATAAATGTCAATCTCATCTCAATTTACATACTATATCGAACAGTTCCGCTTACCAATTTTGGCTTATTTTTATACGTTCGTTATTGAAATAGTCCATTATTATATTGAAAAATATATTCCGCTTGTATATCAATGAAACATTCGATGCGATAAATATTTATTAATCCTGACCAGTAGCGTTTAACGGTGTTTTATACTAATGGGTATACATATAATTAATTTTCGTCATTAATTTCGTTAGTGCAATACGAGTTTTGGTTACTGGTTGGTCTAATCGATTCACAATATTTTGCAATACAGCGCATCTTCGCATTGGCTGCGATGGTCAGTGTATGTATTCGCAAAAATATCTAACCTGAAACTGCGAGCCTTTGAAGCCTTATCGATGCTACCCTAGTCGTCAGTCGAACAAAGCGAGAACATCACTACGGATCTCCGAGTCACTCGTATACGGTTTTTACTCGACCATTCCCAAGACGGAGCTAATCCTAATCCTCAGTTTAATGTAATTTCTTCATATTTTGTTTCATAGCAGTATAGCAATATTACACTGCACGATGTGGTTTTAGTCAGCAGACCTCTTGAAAGTGCTACTAGGTACCTACTACTACTACGCTCGCAGACTAATCTGCAAAGGCCTAGACGTAATACATTCCATCGTTACGTTTATCTTGTCATTTATCTTCTATTCTTTTACATATTTGTCTTTTCGAAATGCGCGTGACGCACGCGCACTTACGACTTTCGTTTGTGGTTATCTCCTGTCTAGTGACGTTATTAGCAAAAGTTTCTAAGTTATCGATTAATTTGGTGTGTCTAACTATGTCGTTTTTCCTTTAAATAAACAGTTTATGTAATAGAGTTAACGCACAAACGTGCCGATATTAACGTTATTATAAGGCATCTTATAAAATTATTGAGATCTTCTCGCTGCGCATTATGTTATGACAGGTGAATCGGCGGCTGATTCATTTCGCTGCTTATTTCACTTTATTGTGCTCCGCGGATTACAGCGACCAATGTTTACCATGCTGCTAACTCGCAGTTTTACTTGCGATAACTAAATCCAAATTGCATCTTTGAAAGAATTGAGTAGGAAAATGAAAGTGAAGGAACGAGGATGTGTTATAAATCTGTTAGCATTGAGCAAGAAGGCTATCGGTTAAATGTCAGAGTATTGCTTAAATATTTGTTAAATTAGGTTTGCAAATGGCTACAAAATAAAGTGTTTGTAACATTTCGATATTTTTAAATACTCTCGCAAAATAGTTTATTTTATTAATAACAGTAAACTTCATGAAGTGGTTCTTAAAAATGTGCGTTTTAATTTCATAGCGAAGTGACCTCTTGCGAAGGGCGCAGATTAATAAAGTCGTAAAGGCGCACTGCACTCTTAATAAGAGCGGCTCGTAAATCGTTCTCAACAACAGATCCCGAATTACGACCGAACTGTTGTTACTTTTTATATTTCACTTTCCACTTTTTACACGTACGCCGCACTGGGCTCTGTAGAGCTGGGAAAAGCTCAGACGGGGCGCTACTAAAACAAATTATGAAGAAAGGAAACAATACAACTAATTGGTACTAATATTCTTGACAGAATATAGAGTTACCGTAATTAAAACAATATCAAAAACACTCTGTTTTTCAACTCCATCTCTTTCTTAAGTATCTTTATTTGTTCAGAACTGACACAGATAATCCTACATTTTAAGTATTTTTTCTGTGTAATGAGACTCGTAACCCGACCGATACAGTAACATTGTTACTGCGTCGCGCTGCCCTCTCTAGCAATACGTTTGTCTGCAAACTAAACCCTTTCGCGCGGTCTGCGCCAATAATGAAATCTGGGGTGTGAAATAAAAAGAAAAAACTCTCTTAATTAAATTTTCTTTTAGCAAAATTTAATAAACGTAGGGGCGAGTGTGCCGCGCCCGCTGTAGGTAGGTGGTAGTAGGTAGGTACGAGCCACCAGCTGAGCCGGCCGGTACCTACCTAACTGTGTATTTATTTGGAGAAAGGACCTCGTATTTATGGAAAATGTTTTCAGAAGAAAATTGTACTTGTCGAAATAGGGATTTAAAAATAAAACGTCATTACTGAGAGTCCTCGTAATAAAGTCAATTGAGCTTATTTTCTGATTTTCTGGAAGCTATGTGGTCTTCCGTACATTAATATAATAACATAGCATACGTGTCTAAGTACATACACAGTGAATTGGAAACAAAAAGAAACCAAAATACAATGTTTACAAACTCTTTTATAACTAGAACCGAGGTTTTTTGTATTTCATGTAAATCACACTAAATATAGCTTAATGCCCAGTGAGATGACGAACATTACTATTAAATCTATGAGATAGCGTCCGCTGTCCAGCGCTAGATGCGCGATAGGCAGCGACGCGGCGCGCAGCGGCGGTATTTAAATAAACACTTAGCAACAATAAGCGATAAGTGCGGCTCAAACCTCGCGGTGTATACCGACCGACATACGCGAAGTACTGACTGCACAACAGTAACAGATTGGATCAAAAGTTATATCAAAGTAGTCAAAAAATGTTGTTCGGCATTTCTCTAAATACCTCGACGTACATTTCACGTTGAACACAAAACAATAACTAGGTATCTAAATCTATCTTATCCAGTCATTATCTATAAGTTCTATAACCTATTACTTCTTTCGTTCATAAAAATCAGTAAATTACCAAGGAAAACGAGCTCCATTTAATTATCAAGTTAGTTGCGAGTACAAAGCAACAATTTTCTTATTTGTGAGTGACACAAAAAGCCACACCATCACGTATCGCGTGTAACTAATACTTCACATTATTAATTACAAATACCTATATAATTGCGACGGCCGCTACAAGTCGGCAGCCGGCACCGAGCGCTTCTTCATAAATAACTTCGAATGTATGAATTCCTCTCAAATTATTTAGCAGTATATAATGCTCATCTAGCTGATGTGAGCTCGTAAGTTCGTTTCCGTCAAATTACCGCTGCACCGCGGAATGATTGAGATCTATGGTGGAAACATTCAGCTGCATTGTTGCTGTTCCACCTTTCTATTCTTAATTATCAAAGAAATTGTTGATAAATCAGTCTGTAGTTTTATTGTGATTTATATATTTTTTGCTCACATCTACTCAATTTTCTGCAGTGATTATGTTTGATGCAGTTTTAAATCAACAGCCATTAATTGCTACCCACGTCTTTATTTCTATAATTTAACAATATTTTACAAAAAATAATAGGAGACAATAAATCAGTATGGTTGTTGTGTGCTGACGCTACGGGGTGAACCTTACTCCGCGTATCATAGCCTCATGAATAATGCACGCCGCTCCAAATAATATACGATTACACTGTAGTCTGTAGGAAAATGCACTTTCTTTGTCTCGTGTGTTTGTCCGCCAAATTCGGGTAATGACCGCGACCAACGCAATGCTTTCCACTGAATTATGGACAAATCTTACCGCTTTTATGTACAGAATTGAAGATGTCTATGTGGATTTTGAGATTTGATATTTTAGTTTTTATGATACTAAAAGAACAGTTTACTTCAACTTTTTCTTATAGGTATCTAGTTCTTTTTGTTATAATGGATTTTTCTTGTTGTTTAATAGTTTTTGATTCGGTTATGACTTTAGTTTTATTTCATATTATAAACTATTTCAAATAACTGCTATTGTTAAACAAGTTCACCGCATCGCCACGTCACCGTGAAATCAGATAACAGTCTGGCAGTCTTGTAATAATGGCAACCTTCCTAATCACTGCTAAACTAATTTACTTTATTTTATTTATCGCTCTAATTGTTGTTTTTACACCATCGTGTCTGGTTTCAAGTTAATCGTCGCGCTAGACGGCGTTGCTCGGATTTTATTGTTTTTAAACAACTTTACCATTTACGTCATGTAGACGAGTCGCTTTGAGAACGTTATAATTTGTCTGAGAATCCTGATGTATAGCCGGAGTCCCACAGACTGATTTATTTATGTTAAACACTATTTTTCTTTTCCATCGAAAAGAAAATGCACTCATAAGTCTGACTAGAAATCGAAGATGCTTAACAACTGTTTTTTTAGATCAAACAGTATACTTACTCACGAATCGTTTGATCTGCTCATTGTTATCGAGTAAACCATGGGAAAAGTCACAGTTAGTGGAGTGATTGTGCAATAATCGGTTACGCCCATCCGGCGATATTGTTTACTTGGTGTTGTTCGGAGCTCGTGCCGATCGCTGTTATTAGCGTATCTGTTAATTGCGCAATTTGCAGCTCTCCGGCTGAGCCACGCCACAGACGGCGCACGCGCAGTAGCACCACTCACGAACATCTAAGAGTGCTTTTATATAGGTACCTATGAATACTCATAAAACTTACTTAGAAGGGACACTGATTCAAATATCATTCACTTAAATTTGAAATTAAATCAATATTTTCAGGTATCTCGTACTTTGTATATTTTCAGGTAGATTGATTTCTCGTCACACGAAGAAAGCTCTTGCTCAAGTTCTACAGGCACAGACTTATCCCACTGCTAGCACAACTTCAGTGACATTGTAAAATGTTAAATCGCTGTGAATTATTTATTTGCGTGATCAGCCCAAGGACCGAACGTGGGACAGTAACGGCTTCCCAGAAGCGATAGCATAGCATCTATTACGCGACACGCCTAGCCGTGGGAACGCTCAGCCGATAACCTAGTGATAGTGCTAGTAGATGTCTAATAAGAACCGGTGCACTGATTCTAAGAAGGGATTCAACATTTGTGCCAAGTTCACTACAAGAACGGCCTGAAGTTCAGATTTTTGACCTATATCTGATGAGAAAGCTATTCTAAGCTTTCTCATCAGATACTAGATATATGTCAGACTATTTGCCGTCAAAACATGCAAATTATTTTTAATTCAATACTGAATTATGTTTCAGTCGGCAGCTATTCGAAAGCATCGATCACTCAACAATTAATAAGTACGATTATTCCAGCAAAAGACAATTATAAATATGATTATCATAATTGATAAATTAATACGTATCGTGATGTCACACGAAAGGTTACTGGATGTTAGTAACAGAACTAGTCGCCTTAATGTGGAGGTGTTATTTTATAACGACGTCGAATGTGTAAGGAAGCGAAAAAAGTACGAAATGCCTCCTTTTAATACTGGGAACAGTAAACAGGAACGTACGAAGAGGACACAAGTAAGGAGTGCTGGAAACTGGACTGGACTGTGAACTATTAAAAAGTATAAAATGTTTGTAATCAGGCAGACTGTCCATTTGGCGGAAAGTTGTTATTGGCGCCAAGGTACTCCTGCAATATCCAGGGAGCATCTTTTGTATTCTTAATAACGACCAAATAGCCTTACACTGTCACTCCCTGGAGGTATATAGTTTGGTAGTTGACCAACTGTCTGACCTACAAAGTGGGTACCACAGATAGGTCCTGGATGAGACTCAAAAATACTAGGGAAGCATGGCACAACAGGAGATCCATACGTAAGACTCTATATAGTTACTGAGCAGTGTGGAAAAAGACTGCAAATAATGATACTGATAATGACGGTTTTACTTCCCCGGACGAGCTGTTTGTCAAGGAACTCTCCAGAACATTGTATTTTTGTACTGAAAAACAGGTTTGTTAAGTTTCTTCACGCAAGTTCTTTCTCTTTTCATAAAAAAGTACTGGTCGAAGAAGTGGTATTCAAAAGTAATAACAATGCTGTCGAAACGCACGAGTGTACGAGCGAACGATTGAAACTTAAACGTTTGTCCGCAGCAGTGAGATATGAGTCGTTACAATACAAACAGTGGAGTGTAGTCACCTCGGCGTGCATGGGAGGCACTTCAGAAGGTGCACTCTATACAAAAGTTGGAGAAAGAAATAGAAAACTATATAATCTGAGGCTCTAGACAAGTGGCGTTACTTCGGCGGTTGCGAGGGCGAGGGAATAAACAACGCTGTTGAAATATTCGCTATAGAATGGCACTTTGTGATGACTAGACCCTCTAGTTATATTTGTAAAGGTCAACCGTATGGAACTTTGAGGGAATGAATCGCAGACATGGTCTTCTTCAAGCACAGTTATTCGCATGACAGGTGCCTCAATGATGCCCATGACATGTTATTCACAATCCTGATCATGGATTGACCGCAATACTTCTTGTATCCAAAATGATATTTTGTCATGTCCACATACCGCTGAGTTGCTTGGGAAATTGATGAACCTGAACAACTTTGACAGATCAGCCGGCGAACATGCTTAAAAGCAATGTCTCTCTTGACCGAGTAGCACTGGAATGGTCCACGAATTCTATAAAGTATGATGCACTAGGACTACTGTATCTCCTGTACGAGGTGGTGGTCGCTCGTCTAGCGGACGTGTCGTATGCCCGTCACGCGCGCACATCTCCCGCGCCGCGCCGTCGCCGCGCGTAGTAGCCCGTGTGCGGGGGGCCTAACGCTGGCTTCTCATTGCAACGTATTTTTAGACGCCGCGACTCGGTTACAAGCATGTTAAGGTAATGCACTGTATTAAACTTATCTTCATTCAACTTAGCTTGACTTATGTAAAGTTGCACAAACATATATGATAACTATGATACGTTATGTACCCTTCACTTCAATTTATATGAGGGTGAATGTTCTCATTGGATTATCTGTTGGTCAAAACTACTTTATGAATGTTTGAAAACGTATGTGGTGTTAAGAAACCACCCTTTCCTATGGGATCTAATTTGCTGACATATGCATTCACTGGCTTAAAATCCCGCATCCAGATTTAGAAACAAAGATGAAAGTTCAACTAACTAGTTGAACTTTTAAGCCTACTTCTATCAAAATGTTCAACACATAATGTACCTACTCGTACGTTGCTATATTTTCTTAGGTCTAACGTTTCCTGTAATAAAATACCTTGTGGATACTCATCATGTAATAGTAATTATTTTGTTGTAAGTTTCAATCCCTAATGAACAAACAGGATACAATCTTCTTACATTACGATAGCGCCCTTTGAAAGTTGTAGTGAACGTTGCGTCAGGTAATCAGGTTCGCTTCCCGGTTGCGGCTCTACCGACCAGCGACCACCGACATCCTACTGTACACCGACCAGCTCGGTAGGAAGTCATAGTTACCGCAACAACACCTGTTATTGCATTGGCAAACATAAAAACCACCTTTATGCACTAATGATCCTAACAATGCACGACACTATCCGCATCACTTTGCAGTCCATTGACTTGTTACTACAACGCCATCATCGAAGCTTGCAATGAGAAACAGCAATGAATTGCAAATAGGAAAGTGGTAAGCTAAGGGAGGAATAATAATCCTTAAGGTCACACTTCGACTATACTGTAATTTGGTAAGAGTGATTGCTGATTGATATTGATAAGTATTATGGTTACAATTGACATTTCTTGAAACCTCAATGCTTTTTGCATAATGAAGTAAACAAACCGTTCGGAAGCATGTCATAAGACCGTGCGTATGTCCTCGATGGCTATCTAACGTCTATTTGTAAAGACAATAATTATAATCACGACATTGTAGAGAATAAGCATTAAATACATTATTTATTCATGGCAAGGAAAACAACAACATACTGGGAATGTGGTAGAAATATGAGCTTGAGCATCCACTCAACGAAGGTAACATTTCTATATACCTCAAGATAATGCCAACGTAAATAACAAAAATGGTTTGAGCGTCTGTTTCTTGAGGTACTGATCGGATTGGGATTACATCGGCTTTTTATACCGAATAATTGCGCGAGAAAGAGCTAGTAACAAATTATCTACGTAGGTATGTGGTGGGTACTCACCCAGACTAAGAAACATCACCTATAACTTTTTCCTTAAACAATCTTGGTTTCGTCATAGCACACCGTGGCGAGATGTGTTCATAATTCGATACAACCCATGTTTCCCTGACTGTCATTTATAAATCGTGATGCATCCTCCAAACATCTTCCGTGTCGTACAAACACCATGTGAACGGCCGCTAAGCAAAGCTCTGCCCTTGAAATAAAAGATCCGAAGCGAAAAGTGTATTAATATTCAGTGTATCTTGAGGGAAGTTAAATAGCCGTGTATTTGTATTCATTATCCTCCGACTCTAACAGCTTACGTGTGAGCCGAATAGTTGAGCGACGCGGACTGTCGCCGTGTCCATTGACACACGATACGATATACGACATGGGGTTCACACGTGAAGTTCGAGTACCTATCTTGGAAATGTTGTTCTGAGAAAAAGTGTCGTCATTCCTGTGTTTAGATACATTCATGATGCGAGCTTGTGATGGTCTAGGCCTGTATTATTTTCTTCATTAAAGAAAACGTCACTCAGACCTTTTAAGTTAGTAGGAATAGGTCAGTTTTTTGCATTTCATGATTATCATCGACAGAACACAGCGAGCAGGTTGCACCTACAAGTATTGTAAAGACAAGTAAGTAAGTATGATAGGCACTAGCTTCTGTTCAAAGACATCATAAAAGAGCTGATGACGAGGAGTCAACTAGTGATAGGGTACGGAATAACCTGAAAGACCTGACAGGACAGAACAACGTACCCGCGCGCTAACATTTTGTCTGGTGTCATTGTGGCGCATCGCGGCGGCGCGGCGGCGGCGGCGGCGGCGGCGCGCGGGTAGCATTAGTCCGTATTAGACACGCCGCTGCCGCTACGTGTCGCATTGTGGCCGCTCCTCCGCTAGGCGGTAGGTGACCATCGGCTAACAATACGTAGCCGACGACGCACGTCTGGTCGAGCCTTTGTTTCTAAGAGGCTACGCTACGACGGCGACGCCTCATCCTTGTTGCTACATCACTTTCGTGTTTGTTTTAGACATGTTTTTCTCATCAGAAAATGTGGGAAAGTCGTAAAGAAGAGTCCGGGACGGTTGAGTCCTAGTCCGAACATTATTCATTGAATATTCAAAGAATTCTAATCGTACTTAGACTTAGTACCTACTACTGTTGACAATGGCTCGAACCGTTCGGCTGACCCTATAAAGGACAACTATCAAGAATGTACGCATTGCTAATAGTAGACAACCTTGAACACGCAAACTTAGCAATAAACAATGAGATTTTACTCCAACTACTAATAAATTTCAATGCTACATAAACTTACGAGTACAAGCTGACTGCTGACCACGACACCGCACGTCGTGCTGAGCACCACGAGCCCGAACTCGTGCAATATATATTGCGGCTGTAGCTATCTAACAAAAGAACAATATTTTAATATCCCCAATAGAAAAAGCTCCATAATCCCCGTCTCACTAAATAGGTATACTTAATCAATGAGAATCTGAGCATTAGGTCCCCACGCCGCCGATACGTATCGAATCGGAATGACGTCTCATTCGTCCGATTTATAACGCGTGCACACTACCACCGATAGATGTATTCGACCACCCGTATACTAAAAATGTTATGAATATCGCAACCAGGAAAACTGCAGTGCAAAAATGAGTGAGCACTGGATGTTAGTAGCATGTGGCGTTTTGGATTTTGGTGGTGGGTGCAGTGTGTACGTAGCGTGACGCAACATTTTGCATGGCGTTCGATTCCCGCGCGGCTATAAATCATGTCGTCCGACAAGCGAACAAAGCCGGGTAACGCGCCGTGTCTTTGTGGATTTTGAGCGATTTCGGTTTATAATCATTTTTCATTCTCCTGCGCCGCCGCCGCGCGCCGTCCCGAATTTTACGCTGATCACCCGAATATACGAGCTTTGTTAGCATTGTGTACCACTTCACTTTATTTGTGTATCATTTAGTTCTTGTGCAGTCAAAGTCCTGCTCGTTTAATTATAATTTATTGGTTTTTATTACATTTTTGAGTAGTTCAGTACAATTTTAATAACATAGATCACACTATAGATCTATGTATGATCTATAGTGTGATCTATGATCTATGTATGTATATATGTGAATAATTTTACAAAGTGCATGTTACTTGGGGTCGCAAAACATTCGCTACTGTACTATTGATTACCCTTTTAGTAAAAAAACTATTATTATTACAATCACAGATTTAACTTTCAAATCGTTAATTAAGTACAAAGTCAAAAGTCAAAGTCAAAGCATTTATTTCAATTAGACCATTTACAGGTACTTTTGAATTGTCAAGGTCGGTCGGTCAAAAAGATGAAGCTATTTGCACGTTCCAAAGCGTAGATCTCTATGGAGAAGAACGTACAAGAAACTCCACGGACACTCTTTTAAAAATAATATTTTGTTACAAAATTATGGTTACATCATTCATATTGAAATTATACATACATGTGAGAACGATGTAAAAGACGTGCAGGATAAAAGAGTCCGGAGTAAAAAAAGAAACAATTCAAAGAAATAATTAAAATAAACCATGGCAGTCGAGAGATGACCAGTCTCAGCTGACGGCGCCCGTTCACGAACATGACGCATACGCTAGCACCATTCGGCTCAACCATTTTTAAGGGAGCCAAATGATCCAACGCATGCGCCACCATCAGCCAGACTTTTGAGTGAGCATGACATCCCCAATCGCCAGGGTACATTCAAGTCAAAGACCTACCCAAAATGATCATTATAATTTAAAGATACACAGTACTCACACATGTGCATGCAATTATACATTGCTAAATAAGTGGAGTCTATACAATAAAAAATATTGCATTCTTACAATCTTCAGCCGGACCAACAATATTATCAAATGCTAACATTACTTTCGAGCCCCCTAGTGGCTACCTAGTGGCGTTGTGGAGCAGGACCAGCATTGAGCCAAGCATTTTTATCTTCAATATACTCCCCTAACTTATAATATGCTTGCTTGCATAGTGTGCGTTTAATACAGGATTTAAATTTCGTCTCATTTAATTCTAATATATGGGGAGGTATTTTATTGTAACATTTTAAACAGTACCCCATGAAAGATGTGGCTACTTTAGCAAGTCTAAAACCTGGTTGAACTAATTGGTTCCTATTTCTAGTGACATAGTTATGTCTGTCACCACGTTTACAAAAAAGATGCAGATTCTTCCTAACGTACATGATATTTTCATAGATATATTGACAAGGCACCGTCATGATGTTAATTTCTTTAAACAGTTCCCTTAGAGAATCGCGCCGGCGGAGATTGTAAATGGCTCTGATGGCTCTTTTCTGCAGAATGAAAATAGACTCAATGTCAGCAGCCCGTCCCCATAGTAAGATACCGTAAGACATTATACTATGAAAATAACTAAAATAGACTAGTCTCGCGGTTTCAACATCTGTAAATTGGCGGATTTTCCTAACAGCATATGCTGCCGAACTTAGCCTTCCTGCAAGAGATGTCAAATGAGGACCCCATTGTAGCCTTGAGTCAAGCGTAATCCCCAGGAAAACTGTTTCATCGACGAATTCTAGTTTCTCCCTGTTCAATACTATGTCACAATCACTACATCTGACATTTGGTAAAGTAAATCGAATGCACTTCGTTTTTTTTCCATTTAATACTAAATTATTAGCAGTGAACCAATCATGTACCTGCATTAGGGCGTTATTTATATCGTCAAGATTGTTAGCATGTCTATTTATTCTAAAAATTAAAGATGTGTCGTCAGCAAATAACACCATATTAAGTTTATTTTGTAAAATATAGGGCAAATCATTTATATAAACTAGAAACAAAAAAGGACCCAAAATTGAGCCCTGAGGTACCCCCATTTTCACGTTTAATCCTGTTGAATTGTTGCCGTTTATATGCACTAGCTGCTGTCTATCATTCAAATACGATTTTACTAAGTTCAAGGCTGCTTTGCCTAGTCCGTAATGCTCCAGTTTCAGGAGTAATGTTTCATGGCTCACACAATCAAAGGCCTTCGACAGGTCGCAGAAGATACCTATGGCATCTTGCGCCTCTTCCCACGCATTATAGATATGTTTTAGTAAAGTTACACCAGCGTCAGTTGTACAACGTCCCCTGGTGAAACCGTATTGTTTATCGTGTAAGATGTTATTCGCGTTAAAGTGACTGAGCATTTGATTAAGCATTACCTTTTCAAACACCTTGCTGAAAACTGGCAACACAGATACGGGTCTATAGTTGTTAGTATCTTTACTGTCCCCGGATTTTAATAAAGGAATTACCTTACTGTATTTCATAAGGTCCGGGAAAACCCCTTGATCCACACACAGATTGAATATAAAAGCTAAATACGGCGCGATAGTGTCAATAATGGAGGTACAAACCTTTACAGACATACCCCAAAGATCTTCGGTCAATTTGATCTTGATTTGCTTAAATGCTGTTATTATTGCAATGGGGGTTATGTGCTTAAAGTTAAATTCAATCGAGCAAGCTGAAACGTTCGCCTTTAATAATTCAACAGAAAGCGAAGGCGAGGAGTTTAAGGTTTCAGTAGTTTTGACTGGGATACTAGTAAAGAAATTTACAAATTCTTCAGCGACTTCTTTACTATCGCTTATGAGTCCACGTGAAGTCCGCAGTGTATAATCATTATTATGTTTTTTGTTCCTGTTTGTTTCATTATTGATAATTTTCCAAACCGTTTTAATTTTGTTATCTGCCGATTTAACCTTGTTGCTAATGTATAAAGCCTTTGCTGCCTTACAAGTATTCCTAAAGATTTTTGAGTAACAAGCAACATACTTATTAAAAGTTTCCGTGTTAATAAAGGGCTTAAGGCCATAAAGTTCGTAAAGTTTTTCTCTACTTTTCCTGACTCCTTTAGTTGCCCAGTCACTAAATAAAAACTTAGGACAGATAGTTCTAGTCTGCTGCTTAAAAGTGACATTGAATTCGGTTTGTACTAGTGAAAAGAATTCTTTATACAAAATATTACCATTGTCCATTGTGAAACCCTGGTCACTTAACTTACTGGTTAAAGTGCTGTTAAATTTATTTAATTTGCCGATTGTAATTTGCCTGGATTGTATCTGCACTTGTTGTATTGGCATGTTGGACTCAAAAGATACTGTAAGTCCACTGTGATCAGAAGGCAGGCAATTTACGACTGTTTTGTCTAAGTAGTCACAGCAACAAAAAACATTATCAATACATGTAGCAGAATTTGTAGTAATTCGGGTTGGTTCTTTGAACACGTTTGACAAATGAAATGATTTAAAAAGATTTAATAATCGACTGCAATTTGAATTATTTTCTAAAATATTAATATTAAAGTCACCACAGACTATCACTTGTTTATTATTAGTTGCAAGTTTTGCTAAAACATCTTCCATTACTGACTCAAATATAGAGTAGTTTAGATAATTAGGGGGTCTGTAAACGCACACTATGATATGCCTATCCAGCTCAACACAAGACAGCTCAATGTTATGTTCCACCGACAGTTCAACAATGTCTTTACGTGTTTTAAATTTAATACAGCTTTTAATCAATATTAATGAACCACCACGCAGCATTGATTTTCGACTAAAACAACTGCCCATACTATAATTGTCATAATTAATTAACATTTCTGAATCCTTTAACCAATGTTCAGTTATACAAATAATATCATACATTGTTTTTTCTAAAAATAATTCTATTTCCAACTGTTTTGATGCAAAGCCTTGAATGTTTTGTAGGAATAAGTTAAAGGATTTCTGCTTAGCCCCTTTTTTTTGAGTGCTAGAAGATACCTTATTGTTGTTGAGTTGAGCTAAGTTGCTAATGGTACCTACTGTTGTCTTATTCCCTAGTTTAAATTATTCGAGTCAGCAACCATAACATTAGTAGTACTACTAATTTTGGTGCTAATAACAGAGTACTTCGACATACTAATTATGTCTGAGTTAATATTAAAAGCTAATAGCCTCGCTATTTGACGTCTAAAACTAATGGGCAGATACGCAGTATCCCTAGTCGATCTAAGTTTATCAACAAAATTGTTGATGTCAAAAAATAAAAGTTTGTCACTATGGTGACTGGCTAAAAAATGCATTTGATTATTTAGCCTATGTATAAACATATTTTTCCTATTTGATAAACGCTCAAAGTAGGGAAAAGCACACAGTATTACCTTCTTGCAATTAATTTTCAATAGTTCATTGACACTATCAGTGATGTCATCTTTTGTTACATTAAAACTATTACCTATAAGAATGGTGATAATGGCATTTTCATCATATTTAGTCCTTGTTACAGATGACATTATCTGTTTGTAGCTAGTTTGTGGCATACAATAATTTTGAGACGAAGAATGACTCAGGTTATTACCAATCAATTTACCTAACCCTTTCCCTAAACTATCTGAAAATATAATTGAGCAATAATTACTACAAGGGAGAGAACTACTGTTTAACTGTGCAACTTGGGATAAACCTAGTCCAATATCTGGTTCATTTTGACTGGGGGTACAATCCTGAGCTCTACCTGACTGGGACAGGTCCACCGTTGACTGTGGTTGGAGAGTGTCAAGACTGGATTCCCGTGGCAAAGAACAAATAGTCTGTGTGTCTAGGCTATCTGTTTGTTTGTTGCATATATCCACTAATTCATTTGTAGCAAGAATATGTTCCTTTATTTGATTCTGAGACACTAAATACTTAGTATAATAGGAGTGTAGTGACTCCTCCAGTACCTGAATTTCAGACTGTAGGCGTTGTGTGTCAATCTCATAAATATTCTTACAGTCTTCTAGTTTAATTTGGTAGTTATTTAATTTATTAATAAGAAAAACACGTTCTTTCCTTAGTTTGATATTATTGGAAAAGTGTTTCTCTTGTTTTTTGAATTTATTGCATTTATTAATAATTCTATTAAGCTTTGCATATACATAATTCGCGTCAAAAGTTTTTGTTAGCGATAGTGCATTGAGTTGTCACCGGCGACCAGGCTGGCCGCCCAGTTCCCACCGCCGGGGACGTAGAGCACGTCTCTAATTAATCATAATAGCGGTTTTTATATCAATGTAATGAGGCAATAAATTTTTGTCAATTGTGTTTACTGCAGCCGCTGAGCGAGTCTAGCGTGCTAGCGTGCCCCGCGGTGTGCCTTGACCGGCGCCGGGCTGCAGGCATCGCGTGGTGGTAATTAGCCAAATCCAAGGTTCATATGAGAGATTCGACATAAATATGGGCGTGTTAGATAATGTATTGTTTGTTTCTACAGATTAGGGTCGAAGGTGGATGCTCGTTGATACTTTGACTACGGTTCATTTTCGTTAGCTCTGTGGTAGACGGTAAAAAGATACTTTAACACACGCCCGAATTCAGAGCAGTAACTAAGACGCGTGAAAGTTATAGTGTGGAAATTATATTGTTTCCTATTCCTCCGCTGTTATTTTCTGATTAATTTCGTTGCGGCATCCAAGACAGTTGAATCATTTTTCCGGGACTCCTTGAGGCTCATTGACTCGGCGTTTTTCTGGTTTCGCCACTTTTGATTCTGGCTTTCAGGAGTTGCAATGGTTTGAGAATGTCTGGCGGGTTCGTCCCAAAGACGCGTGAAATTGTAGACCGCTTTGTCTCAGTGTCAATCAGAAAATATATACTTAGTGTACTTAATGTACTACTTTTAGCTCCAGATACCGCTACATCCGCATTTATGATCAAAATAATTTTGTTTTATTTATTACTAGCTTCTGACAGCAGATTTTAATAGAGGTAGTGTGGAAGTACGGAATCTTACTTTTCATAAGGCGAACCTCTGAAATTCATACAAAACTAACACTACTATTGTTAGGCCACCTCCCAGCCGAGCTACAATTCCTCGCGCTCAGCGACTCGTCCAACACGTCGGCAGCTAATCGCACGTCTTTGTCGCGACAGTCGCGACAAAGCGCAGTTTAGTGTGGGTTTGTAGAACAAACGCGACTCGACAGTTGCGATGCGCGCCGCTGATTAATTGTACCCGCGATCCGCGACAACCGCCTCATTATACTGATGGTATAATGCAATGAGATTATGTTCTGTATTTGAAAAATATAAGGAAAAGGAGAATAGGCAACAAACTATAGGTATCTACACCACGACCGAATCGGTCTTTAACTGTGAGACAAACATAATTGGGCTTACAAAAAAACTATATTTTTATTGATTAAACAAATAGATTTAGTAAAAAGGACCAAGGGGGGAGGGGGGGTACCAAGGTGATACTTATTTCTAAAGAGTCGAATCAATGAGATGTAGTCATCGTGTGTAAAAGTTACTACTCTGTCAAGAAAGTACCGGGAAAATATACGCAAATAAATAAATACGAGTATAACATACATTCACATATAAAATAATATTAATACATACTTATGCAACTATGACGGTACAGAGAGGAAGTGTTCTTTGACTCTTCTTAAGAAAACTAGAAGAGTTTTGTATTCCCTAATGTCAGGTGGCAGTTAATTCCACAACAGTAATTAGTAGGCAGTGTATTAGTGTAATAGAATAATCACGAAAATATTGTAATTATTTAAGTCGCCTATACCATCTCCGAGGTGTCATCTAATTGTACCTATACCACAATTCAGTGTGAAAGCGTCACAAGCGAACATACTCACTTTCGCATATAATATGTATCTAGTAGTTAGGATTAGAATATCTTATTTACATCATATGACGTTTGAAGATCCAACAACTCATAGAAAGAATAGAAACTTTACTTACAAAATATCCAAGTCTAAACACCTCAACAATGTACAGTACAAACAAACAAATATCTAGTTAGCACATAGTAAAGTAAAGGTGTGTTCACGACCGACAGGGCGATTATCGCGACAAAACGCAGTTTAGTCGGCCGTCTGCACCGAGCGCCGCCTGATTAATGTCTGTGTGAGCGATGCCTAATGATTCGAGCCGCTCGTTATTAACACCTTGACTGCAAGTCGGTTAACTTAAACCTTAATGATCTGGTAATTAGTAGTTGGCTTCAGATATTGGCATGTCCGGAAGCACTGTTTCCAGAAAAATTTTTTGCTTCGCCGTGTGTAGGTACATAAATAATGAATATGGGCCTAGAGGTAGTTTATCAATTGAATAACATCCCAGACAGCCGGTGCATTTTGTCATAAAAATATGACGTAAAAATCGTTTTGTACAAATCACTATTATTATTAATAAATCGCCTGTTCAACAAAAAAGCTAAACAATGTGATGATATCCCCTTCGGACAAACAACAACCCTTGCGATGGACGGTACAGTCGGCAGCGTACACTTGTTGTTCATTTAGAAATAAAAATATTGATTTGATTTCTAAAAATGCAATATATTCTTAGCCAGATTTTGATATTTTTTACCCAAAACCTTAAATTGATAATAGTTATTATTTGTGACAGTGACTTATTTAATCGAGACATTCTTAATGAAAATGTATTAAGTCACATATTACCACAAGTTTACATTTCAATATATTGCATAACACTAAATTACTTGTACCGATGTTTTTGTTAAAATATGTAAATTATTCACTTGCAGGGGAAGGAAACCAAAAAACTGTGACACATTGTAACGGTTTTTTTTATAAGCCCCGAGATGAATGCAGAATCGACTAGAATTATTCAAATATACACTTGCATGGGAATTTATTCAAATTAGTGTACTTGTGCAGAACCTGTTCTAGATGATAAGGGGTGTTTGATTCGCTCCCCTCGCCGAGCCGGTACCGGTCAGCCTCCGGACCGGTGCAACGCGCAACAACACCCGGCAGTGTCACTACAAAATGCGTTAATAATAAAATCTTATAAAAAATATATCCGATAAAAAAGCTTTAATTGAGTAGAACTATATTATAGTATTATAAAATATTTCTCCATTTGTGAGAAATCGTAAAATACCAAAGTTGAAAAAGTCAATGCTAAATCCACTGACAGAAAGCTGTAGCTTACCAACTGCCTGATCAATTTACATTTGCGAAATAATAAAATAAACATTTTTCTCTTAAAACCAACTCTGTTACGAAGTAAACTATATAATTTAGTGTAGATGACAAAATTAATGTAAAAAACTTGGATGGGGCAGCGATAACAATTTATGTGCCGTTACAATCGTATGCAAAAATCGTCCTTGGACCGTTCGCCATTAGCGATGCGTAATTAATTTAAACGTATTCAAGGTGGCTTCACTTTCAGACTATTCATTTGATTTTTACAAAACCATACGGAAATGAAGCAGAGAAAATCGCACGCGTCAATGTGGCGCAGGTGGGCGACACCTTCTGTTTTAGGCAGACTGTACTTCTCTAAAACGTCATTATTTGATTGACGGACTGGCGGTTGGTTCTGGCGATTTTTGTAATAACTTTAAATTTGTTAAATCAATTGTACCTTATTCATTCAAGTTTTATCTTCATACAGATAAGGGAATCTTTTTAAAATAAAAAGAAAACATTTGCCAATGTTAACTCTTGTTGATCTATTGTTGTAAATTTCCACTGCCGATAATTTAAATTGTAAATGCTCGTACGTCACTAACATTGTTCATACCTGCTGATGTTATATCAGTTCAGTTTTTCATTGTTGTTTTGATCTTTCCCCCGCGGGAATCGTGACTCTGTCGTGAACTGTCGGCAAACATCATGCGCACGCTATACTTTGAAGTTTCGTCATTCTGGCTCAGTCCACGAGCAGGAGAGGTAGAGGCGTACACCTCACCTCACACCTTACAAATTTAATATTCTTTTAGTGACAGTAGTTCTGTGGGACACTACATCAATCAAGATCGAATTAATGAGCCCAGTAGCTGTTACCACGCGGATGCTGCAGCCATCCTCCGCGCATGCGCGATTGGCGTATGCAGCACGCGCGCATTCTCATCCCGGCAAGCATACATGACACACAGTAACACATGCGAATCGCTTATTGATAAACAAATAATGTCATTATAAGTTTTATTGCGCATTGTCGCCCTCGAAGTCGCTGACCGCTCACTCACAGATTTAAATTTATAATATTTCTTATTGTTTGCCTCCATTGTATAATATTTGTGTTACTATCTTAGTGGCGAGTGGTTGTATCGTTTACACTACGCTGTCATAACATTATAATCGGCCACTTATGTTAAGTATTGTTGACTTTCATTCCAAAACTGTCACACGATTGGTTGCGCACAAGTAAAAATGTCCTACGAAATACGTTGACAAGTGTTGACACATTTGCAGTTACAACTATTATCGGAAATAAAACAAAGATTAAAGCAAATAAAAAACGTAGCTCTTATAGCGTAGCATATCATGGCCTAGCGTGTCGTAGCGAAGTATATCTTCTTGGCGTAGCAAGTCGTAGCGTTGCATATCTCGGCGTAGCACGTCGTAGCAGAGCATGTCTTGACGTAGCACGTCGTAGCAGAGCGTGTCTTGGCGTAGCATTTCGTAGCATAGCCTTGTTAGTAATTGCGTGACAAATCCGCCATTATATTTCGAATACGATTGTCATAAATTTTACTATTGGTAGTAATAACACTTTCTACTTTTATGGATATACACACTAGCCGTCGCCCGTAATCGTTATCGCGAAAAAAAAGTAGCCTGTGTCCTTCTCCATATCTCAGGCTATACGTCTGAAACATGACGATCCGTTCAACAGTTGTATCGTGAAAGCGTAACAGATAGACAGAGATACTTTCGCATTTATAATATTAATTAGATGAGATTTTGAATTTTACTGTCTTTTATCTACACTCACAACGTAATGTTCCAAATATGAGTTCAAAAACGAATGCATAAACACATACTTTTTTTTCGTGGATAGGTAAAATTTTAAAAAATACCATTACAGTTCAACAGTTTCCTTCGATTTTTAAACAACTGCATCATAATAGTAGTTTTTGCAACGACCATATAAAAAGGGTTATTAAAATACGATACTATTTTTGCAGTTATTTTATTTCAACTGTATGAGTGAAGATAAAATAGTGTATGCAACGGCATATAATTAGGTATTAAAACACTCGTGTGATGCTATTATCACACTCGTATTTTGATAACCCTTTTTATATGGTCGTTGCAAAACTACTATTTCCTAACATACTCCATATTTTTTAACTATCATAGTGTTACCCATTCGTCAGCAGTGTTCGACAGCATGGCAACAGGTTCTAAAGTAAGGGATCTTAGTAACGTTGCTAATTATCAAACGTATCAATGAACCGCCTCAACGATGACAACTGACTGACATTTACACAAGTGTGCAATGTTCTGTTCGAGTATTGTGTGGTCGTCATACTCGCCACATCTAAATACTTCATATTATAATAATATATTATTTGCACGTGTTTGTGCGTTCTATTGTAACCTCTATATTTTGACAAGTGGATGATATTCGAAAGGAGTGATTTGGCAATAATAGTGCCGTCCTTGAAACGCGCGAATTCGATTTTATTATCGTTTTTTTTTCCACGATTCACCCAAATCATTATTATGTAAGCGAAATAAATTTATGTGCCTGTTTAAAATATTACCACAGAGATACATAGGTACCATCGTTAGCATTGATAATATCTGTAGTAACATTTGAGATTGTGTGGCAACAATTGTGAATCCACATCACCTGTAGTTTTAAGATTATCGTCAAATTAGGACTAAAGTCAAATCTATAATGTTAAGCAAACATTACTTGAGCTACATAATAAATGACCGTCTCCGCGAATTGTCTGAATGTCGAGGTGCTACATTCTGGCTCATCATCCGGATCTGGCCTGTAACAGTAAAGTACAAGTGTGTCTCATAACCGCGTCCTCCCACACTACCTACTCTGCTGGGAAACAGGTTGCTTGCTAGTTGCTGGTTGCTGGTTGCTGGTTGCTGGTGGCGCAACCGACCAACTTGCGATCACTACTGCTAGGATTTAGCGATAATTTAGCGATAGAAGATGTTATAAATAACATTTCAAACAATATGCTTCGAACATGATCTTGAAGGTGCCAGCTATGGTCTAGATTCAATTAAAACCTATTATTTGATACTCTAGTCTACATGAATAAACTAATTCTTACAAGCTTCTTTGTAAATAATGACACTCGGTAACGGTGCAGTTTTTTATCAGAGATTGAATCGTGTCAATTATTCTAGACGGATTCCCTATTACAAATCAATATCACCGTTTTATAACATTAGTAAACATTAAGTTAAACTCGATGATAAATTCAATGTAAGTTATTTACATGAACTTGAACAGAAGACCTAGACACTGAACTGAACTAGGGGCTTATATGTTGACACCGTTCCAGACCAAATAAAGAATGAATTACTGTTAAGAGCCTGTGTTCTGTGGTCGGCATAGAATAGTTCATCAGCTGCGGCTGACGGGTGCGCGGGGCAGTAACGTGATTATCAGCTAACTGGATTACAGCAGCCACAGAGGGTGAGTGTGGTGATCGAGAGCTCACTGATTTGTGAAGCACCGACTCGATAAGACACATGCAAATAAATTTGATTAAATTATCGTATTTAAAAATAAACGGTACAAAATGCAACGAGGTTTCTTTAATTTTTTAAATAAGTGAGAAGGTACATGGTTTCCCAATTGTTGACACAATTAATTAACAAATTACCTAGTGCGCATTGACTAGCCAGTCTTCCAAGTCTTCATGATATCTAAGGCCGGACAAAGGTATATGTTGTATGATCTGGTTTCAGCTCTGGGACGTAATTCAAACAGATGTCTAAGTACTAAGCGCGTGAACAAACCCGCATAGTAGATACCATACCTTAACCAGTAATATGCGTTGAACCCGGATCACAGGCTCGTGCGGGAACCACCTTCTGCTAGTGTTATCTTCTTATCAAATAGCCACTGTTACCCTGGATTAAGACTTGAATTCAAATTCTCAAGCTCAGCATTATTAATAAACGTTTGGAGATATTTCCAGCTGACTGCTGTCCGTATAAGGAGCTGTTCATACAGGGTACTTTATATTAATTACTGGTCCTTCACGGCGCATTGCGGGGGTGGGCAGAGCTCGAGCACGGGCCCGCTGGTCGCTAAATATTCATTATTGCATTACTTTCGCGTTCGATCATCTGGTGTGTGATCGATATTATTTACATTGATAGGTACACTCTCAATCTGACTAAAACACCAGCTCAAATTTTCCTTCATTTTGACAAATTGTCAATATTGACTGTCGCTGACATGATAATTATATTGCGAATTGAATTTTAAGTACGGTAATTGGCCGTCTGATAACATTACCAAATTAACTATTTTGTACACGAAAGTTATAAGGCATATTTAAATATCTACTATATCCATATACCTACAGGTTCATTACCATCAGCCTGTTACAAAGTAATCTTTTCACACGGTAGTCCAGTCAAATTAGCTTTGAACCTTGCAAAAATTCCTAACTCTGATTTTTTTCTTGAATCGTGTATTTGACCTTAGCTCTTCTAATAGTAACAAAAAATTAAACATTTTCCAGAACCGGATCACGGTAAAAAAAACAAAAACGCGTTTATTTTAATAAAAACTCGGAAAAAAATATTAACTCGAAAATGTTAGTTACAATATGTCGAGAATAGGTAAAGCAAATTATTTTCTTCAAAATTAAACATTTTCACCCTCGGGATTTTTGAAAAAATAAAAAAAACTAAATTTTTGAATTGTACTTCAGGCAAAAATATTAACTCCGATTTTTTTTCATAAAATTATTCAATTAAATACCTTAGTACTCTATGCAACAAAATTAAACAATTTCTGTTAACGGAAGATATTAATACCTGTTTTTTTGAAATAGCGGCTCAGGCAAAAATGTAACTCTAATAAATTTAGGTTAACTTTAATTTATGGACCATGTCTCACTTAATTACAAGAAAATTAAACACATCCAAGCAAATCGTAACGATTTTTTTAAACTATTAAAGATTGTGTAGTGTATGCACGATTGTGGTGGCGCGTCATTCATTCACTAGCCGTAGCCGGGAGCACACGTGTTCTGTATCTTGCATACCCTATATCCACCTGAGTGCTTATAAGTGTGTTTTATTGGCTCCTGAGACATTACAAGTGGCGACGAGGATAAAAGTAAGCTTACAAAACATTTACTTACCAGAAAAAGGGTAAGAATGCACGCTGAAAAATAATACACGTTGAAAGTTGTTTACGATCAATTAAGCGACTATATTTCGATCTGATAAGGATCGTTAGTAGTTTGGATACTGAAGTGAAAACATAACGTAGTCACGCTGTACCCACCTACCTACACGTAAATAAATCGTTACCAAGGTAGATGTTTACAGGTAATGATTACTTTGTTGCCTCAGTTTCGTAGGATTAAGTAACGAAAAATAACAATTCTGCTTCGATTGAGGTAAACAACTGATAAGCGTAAATGTTACAAAGGCCATGCAGTGAGTGTTGTTTACAACAAAACAAAGGGCCATGCCTGGATAGTACGCAATTATTTTTAATGTGTTGTAATGCAAACAGTAAATTATTGTTAATTATTATTATTGAGTAAGTACTTTCATTTAAATAACAAGATAATTGAGTTATTTGCACGCTTCTTATTTTAAATAAAAATAGTAACCAATTGTTATCGTAAATCTTGGACATATTTAACTTTTTGTTGTAAATAACCTACATACCCACTTATTGTAAATATAAAACAAAATCAGTAGATCGATACTATTTTAATCAGGGCACTGGTTTTGCTAGGATCAATTGTTTGCATTTCGTCACGCAAATACTATCCGCACATATGAACATGCTTAAAGAATAAATGTGAGGAAAGACCGGGAAACGTTAGTGTAAGCATCAATAATGGCTCACACGACGACACGGTTGGCGCGGTGGTTCGTCGCGTGGTGGACGAGCAATCAGCTGCTGCGTTGCGTGTCGCGGGTTCGATTCCCGCACAGATTATAACGAAATTTTCATGAGTGAGTATGCATTTCAGAAATTTATTTTGATAGATCGGATATCTTTCCGTTGTCCGTAATGTTGTGCGGGGAGCACTGTGCACGAATCCCCCATGACTGGATATTGTACTACACCCGAGCATGGGTGTTAGTCACGGATGGCAGTGTCGTGGATTCATGGCGCTACGGTATAAATGACTGCGCCATTCGCTGCTGAATAGAACAATCAAGGGTGTAGTGTAGACAAAACCAATCTGGTCAATTTATGTATTAACTTTATAGATGTACTCTTTCTTTTTTTGAGTTTTATTTTTCTATTAACTCACACACTGTTTTATTAATGGTTCCAATATTTGTAAATATGTGAGTACCATGTACTTATTAAGAAAATGAAAAAGTTTACCTCTGCTGGTAATACATTGAATTCTATAAGCAGTATACTCTAGGTGCATCAACCTCACATAATTATATTAAAGTTAATTTTTGTATTCAAAATATTGTAAAACATTTATTTGAAAAGAGTAACTATGGAGTTTCTTGTCCGTTCTTCTCTATAAGAATCTACCTTTGCGAACGGACAGTAGAGTCACCTTATTTTGTATACATAGTATTTGGATATAAATGATGACGATCAAAAGAGCCGTTTGATGGCCTTATTGAAATGAACGTTTTGACTTAGACTTTTATAAAAGACAGTTTGGGAAGCAAGTGAAGAAAAAAGGGAAAAGTATGGTATATACCTGGAAATAGCGGAAAATTACTCATGAAAAATGTATTGAAAATCTGTAATATAATGCCTATTTAAAGTATTAATAATATTTACAACATCCGATGAGTTACCAGTCATATTATAAAGATTTAAGTTTTGATGTAATTTCGAACTAATTTAAATCAATTAAAATAAAGAAGGAATGTAGTGTATGCACGATGGTGGTGGCGCGTCATTCATTCACCAGCCGTAGCCGGGAGCACACGTGTTCTGTATCTTGCATACCCTATATCCACCTGAGTGCTTATAAGTGTGTTTTATTGGCTCCTGAGACATTACAGATTGATACTATCTTCCTAATGTGGCCCTGTTGTTTCAAACCCATTTGTCAGATTGGATCGAATTGAGCACATTTTATCACAATATTTGTTTAGTCAGAATTTAAATAACTATGAAAAATCATCTTGTTCTACAAAATGAGTATCTAAAAGATGTTACCTACCTACCTATTGTGTTTTGTTTAGAGTCATAATTATGGCAAAGTTTATGGATTTAACAATTATATCAAGATAATGACTATGGTTTATTTTTTTGTTGGTTTTTATTAGCTGTAAGTCCTATAATAATTTTACCTAGTATATTCATTAATATTCACGTACACTACTACTAACAAAGGTTTTATTAGTATATACTTTCGAAATCACAATCGTCGTAAGGGTTTATTAAAATACAGTTATGTGCAGTTTCATAGACTACTTTATTTTAAGTCATGCAAAATTTCTGCGAGTATTTTTGCATTGGGAAATGTAGCACGTCAAACTTTAACCTTGTTGGTACGCATTAACGCGTAGTAACAAGTACAAGAAATTGCAAGTCTAATCATATTCGCAAATTCACATCAACTCTCAACTTATCGGTCAGTTTTCGTATATCTTGCACTTGCAGACGAGTCTTTCCAGGTGACATCTAATGTCAGATGTGAGTGTTTTGTTTAACATGATCAACTTCTATGAACAAGACTTCTAAATTAACTGCAGTCATACATATAAACAGACATTTTCTTGACCGTCTTCCGTCTATCTGTATTATTAGGAAACGCAGCCTTATCCTGAGCTGCTATTAGAATTAATGCATTCCAATTGCATTTTGTTGCCAATGCACAAAAAAAGGTCAACTTGGAATAATTGCCATATTTGGAATGAGTTTTATGAAAACATACCTTTAATCCCGTTGTCCCCGTATGCCATATCCCGTCATGGGGACAGCGGGACGTGATTAAATTTATTTTCCGTTGTCCCCATAACGTACATTCGGCTAACGGGGAAAACGGGAAGTAAATCATAGTTCTGGGTGGTTTAAAAAAAAATAACCACAAAGGTGATGGCGGGGTCTGCTTGCTCGCTTCGCTCGCTCACTTGACCTCGCCATCCCCTTCCAACCTAACCTGTCCGAGTCGGGTTGCCCCAAGTCCCGAGCTCACTTCGCTCACTCTTGCACCAACATCATTTGAAAAGTATATTTAATTATTACAATAAATTAACAGGAACAACGGGAAGTAATTTTTATTATTTTATTAAATTTCCTTCGTACCCTTTAACGGAGATATGGCCTACGGGGACAACGAGAATATACTACAACATATATTTCCCGTTGAATACCCGTTGAATATAAGTACCAAAACATGTATTACATGAAAATAATTCATAGACTTACTAGACTATCTGATGAATACATATTTGTCAAGGTGGCGGATATTATAATAAACAAACAGTTTAATACCACTCAAGCACTGTCAGCACACCGGTGTACCGCGGGATTTATTTATTACATGATTTGGAATTCTCACATGTCAGTGCTTAAACGGTTAAGCGTCATATAGTCTCGGCAGTAGATTTTTTTTTAAGGATTGGTAATCATCAAATGACTCCTTACGCTCTGGGCGGAGCGGGAGGGAGTGTCAGACTCTTAGAACCCATTCGTGTTCCTCCTAATGCCCTTTGCGTTCCAGGGCCGCGGTGACTCTTTCGAAAAAATTTCGCAAGAACTTTGTTATCTACGAAATTTCCAAAGCTCATCCTTATCCGACGAACTTTATCGTAAGGCGTCATACAATTGAACTCCGCTCTGGGTGCGGAGGAGCGGAAGGGAGTATCAAACTCTTACTGGTTAAAACCCATTCGTATTCTTTCTATTGCCCTTTGCGTTCCAGGGCCGCTGTAATTTTTTCGAACAAATTCCGCAACCCTGGCAGTCTCTGGCCCTAGCGGGCCCCAGCGTCTTTGCTGACAGCTCTTTCTGGCGCACGTGGAACACAACGCGCAGTTGACTCAGGCCTGTTCTGATCGTATGGCGAGCTACTCATTGTTCTCCAGCTATTGATGCCTGCGGACGGCGGTCCGCAGGCTGCCTACGTGGTTGCACACTTGGCAGAGGAAGCACCTCAGAGGTCTGAGTTCCAGCAGTTTGACCTGTGTAGAAACCCAACCCACCAGGAGCCTTCGGCCCTCCAATATTATCTTAGCCACCGACGCGGGGCAGCTCACCACAACGGTTCCCATGCCCGTGTGGTCAGGATGTATGGTGCTTGCCTTCACCTCCTCAGAGAAACCCCCCGTCCTGACGACGTCGGCCACCACCTCCTCCTCCGTGACAGAGTCATCCAGGCCCAGAATGCGTATGTCCATGCACTTCGCGGGCCTTGACACTCGGCCATCGTCCGCATTTGACGCCCCCTGTAAGCCAACTTCTTGGAGCCCGGCTAGGTCTGCTCGGAGTTTTGCGTTTTCATTTTGGAGAAACTCCGTGGCGGCCACCAAGCGGGTGACCTCTACCCGCAGCTTGGACATTTCGTCCGACAGAGGCCCACCACAATTAGCCTCAGCCGCCAGAATGGAAACCAACGCCGCGCTTAGGCCTTGTTTTTAGAGGCCTGCGTCCACTTCAAGGCCACATTGCGGACTGCAGCCTCCACGACCTCCGCAAACCTGACCTTACGCTCCTTATTGGAACCGCTAGCGATATCTGGCTCACCGCCGGAAAAAGCCGAAGGCCCTTTGACCGGTCGCTCTTGGGTGGCGCCCCTCCTCCCAAGCTTAGCGGCTCGCTGGGCTGTCTCCTGGGAGGTGAGCACCCTCCACTTGCTTCCTTCTCGGCCTTTACCTCCCCTACTGGTGGGAATTTTTCGGGCCAGCAGCCCACTTTTCGTTGGAGGACAAACCCTGGTCATCCTCTAGTCTGGGCCACCTACGGAAGAGCCTGGAGTTCTCCGCAGCAGCCCCCATTCCCTAACGACGACAGCTCGCTGAGCTGATGCCAGATACAGAGTCGTCAGAGTCTAACCCCGCGAAGCTGCGGCAGGTTATATAGAAGACCGAAGAGTATAATCTGCCCTCTGCCTAGCGTTTGTGGACTACGAGAAAGCCTTCGATTTGATCGAGACTTGGGCTGTGGTGCAGTCTCTCCAACGGTGCCAGATCGACTGTAGTTACATCGAGGTGCCTAAGTGTTTGTACGAAAACGCCACCATGTCAGTCCGACTTCAGGATCAGACTTCGAAACCTATCCTCCAGCAGCGGGGTGTGAGGTAGGGAGACGTCATTTCTCCGAAACTGTTCACGGCCGCAATGGAGGATGTCTTCAAGGTTTTGAACTGGAGAAGGCTAGGCATTCATGTCAATGGCGAGTACATCACTCACCTTCGATTTGCTGACGTTATAGTCGTCATGGCTGAGACCATGGAGGACCTCAGTACAATGCTCGATTTAAGACCCACTCTTTCGGAAGCTCTACTGAGGTCAGTAGAGCTTCCGAAAGAGTGGGTCTTAAAATGAACATGGACAAAACCAAGGTCATGGGATATGTAGCACCCACTCCTATCAAGATCGGAGGCTCTGCAATCGAAGTTGTTGACGAGTACATCTACCTGGGACAAACGGTCCAGTTAGGTAGGGCTAACTTCCAGAAAGAGGTCAACCGTTGAATCCGACTCGGCTGGGCGGTGTTTGGGAAGTTGCGTGATATCTTCTCGTCTCACATACCACAGTGCCTCAAGACGAAAGTCTATGACCAGTGCCTGTTGCCAGTGATGACTTATGGAACTGAAACGTGGTCGCTCACAATGGGTCTTATCAGAAGGCTTAAAGTCACCCAAAGTGCAATGTAGAGGGCAATGTTTGGGGTTTCCTTGCATGATCAAATCAGGAATGATGAAATCCGCAAGAGAACCAAGGTAACCGACATAGCCCGAAGGATCGCCAAGCTGAAGTGGCAGTGGGCAGGGCACATTGCTCGCAGAACTGATGGTCGATGGGGCTGAAAAGGAAGTGGCGACCGCGTAACGGAAGACGCAGCGTTGGTAGGCCTCCCACAAGATAAACCGATGACCCGGTGAGGGTCGCTGGTGGCCGATGGATGCGAGACACATATGACCGGTTTTTGTAGCGACACTTGGGGGAGGCCTATGTCCAGCAGTGGACGTCTTTCGGCTGAGATGATGATGATGATGCAATTTGATGTGTTTTGATAAAGTTGCATAAGTTTAGACGACAGAGTAGTTAATAACAAAGTTTCAAAATGTATTTTTTTTATTATTTCATCACAACAATTATGAATTCTTTTAGAATTATGAACCTCGTTTGACCCTCGTTTGTACACTCGTTCTAGTTTTTTTAATAATTTCAGGTAAGTATGTAACAGTTTCATAAACTACTAATAAAACATCAATGCAGCTCTTTCGTCTTTGCTGAAATAAGACGATTTTGTGAAAAATACCGATTTGCTGCAATCATTTCAAGAGCAGCACATTGTTGCATGATTTTATCTATAAATAAAAAATGGGTTAGTTGCACCATTTGTAATTCAAGAATGATCTGTTTTTTATTTTCCTTCACCCTGAATAGCAGAATAAATATTTTTAAAAATTGGAAGAATTCTCGAAATACAAGTTATGAGCAAAATTCATTTTCTCACGTATTTTGTACTCTGACTGATTCTGACACATGAAAGAAACAAAACACGGATGAGCCAATTCTAATAGTTGAACTACTGAGTGCGGCAAAAAGATGCCACTTTATTAACAATTAAAGATATAGGTAATAAATAAAGTCTGATTTGTTTAATTTTGATAAATTATGGTTTGTGTTTGTACATTTTCCATTATTAAACAACTTTCAGGAGAGTTACATTTTTGCCTGAAAACTTATGTGACAATTTCTTACATCTCGGAACCCCGAGGTGGTATTGTTTTAATTTTCTCAATATAAATAAACATGTTAATTAAAATCCATTTAGCATTATTTTTGTCAAGTTAATATTTTTGCTTGAAGTACAAAGTCAAAAAGTAACATTCTTCAAAAAAAAGTATAGTTCCGTTGATGAAAAACGTTTAATTTTCTTACCTACTTGTACAGCTCAATCTGTTCTACAAATGTCCCAAACTAACATGCCAGTTAATATTTTTTCCCAACGAGTTATTATGAAATTAAATGTTTTGCTAAAAAAAACGAACATCCGGGGGTTAACTTTTTGCGGGATACATTTAAACATACTTCTCTGCTTATACTCTACACATTAATGGCAAAAAATCGGAGTTAAGAATTAATGCTAAGTTTGCCTTATTTTCGGCGTAATTTGACCGGACTACGGTGTAAGCAGACACGATAAAAAGAACACATTCCATCAGCTCTACTTTTTATAATTTCTGTGTAGAGCACTCAAAGTAACGGACATACGTGAAACTAATTTAGAGTCTAACAGGACCAAACGTTTATGCATTTAAATGCATATATTAACCGATTGGACCACAAAATAATTTGATTACACTAATAACATTATCTTCTAGTCAATAAACCACACTCGACCGTAATCTACGAAATGCGACTTATGATTTTATGAGATAGCATTTCCACATGAACACACACAAACATACATCTAGCAATAAATGTAGTGCTAAATCATTTGGTGCAAGTGTGGGGTCTGCATGGCTGGCATCGTGCAGCATGCCGGGAGTGCTCGGGGAGTGGGCGAGGGATCAATCAACCGACAGCCATGCTTTAGGACAAATGATGCGTTTTGTTACCCACAATCGTGTTGTGGTGTAGGGCGATAATGACTTCTAACGTTCCGATTGTCTATTGTTAATTTGGCTAAAGTGATTTCACTAGTATGTGAAGGTCAAAACCTGTGCTATCCACATTGGCAAACAAATTGTTAGGGTCATTTCGCGTTAATTAATATCGCCTTCCGCAATCAATATTTATGCTAAGTTATCTCACACTCGACTAGTTTTTTCATCGATTCTCATAAACAACCAAACATGGAAGAAATATCTATTGAACGGATGAATATGGGAATCGAACCATGGATGACTGCACCGAGAGACTTGCATCCACTGCACCGAAACTACTCGTTAACACAGACATTGAATAGAAATGATCATAAAACTAAATGAAGGAGATGAAGGAATGATGTAAAGTTATTACAATTACTTGAATTTAATGAGACAATCAACATGGTTAGTATAATTAGCGCTGTGTCATTTGTTTGTACAAGTGTCGTGAGTGTTTGTGATCGGAGCCTGCGGCCGCTTGCGGGCGTCGGAGAAAATGTTACATTGATGGAGAATAAAGAAATAAAGAGCTAATCCTGAACACCTAAGTAAATACTAACGTATGAACAGGCCACGACAAAACTACACAAAATAGGATAGCATGGGTCATAGTGGCCACTTCTTTCTTTTATAACAATTGCCTAAGGCGACGCGACGCCTCAAAACAGTTCAATTAAATGTTCATCATCGTCCACCGCTACCGAAATCATCGCATCGCCATCATCAATATCGTTATAGTCAAACTACAGGGGGCCTACCACAACCTCTTAAAACAATATTACTTTAATATTACTTTGCGTTCCGCTCTGTTGGATTTTCAACGCTCGGATCAGCGCCGAGAGTTGAAAATGCAACAACAAAAATTACAAAGTAATATTAAAATAATATTGTTTTAAGAGGTTGTGGTAGGCCTCCAGGCCATACATTAACAACTCATACAAATCAACTCGAGAGCTCGTATCGATAACTACAAAATTAATCGAAGCAATGTTAACTAGTGTGTGGCGCGGCGCCGCTCGTCCATCAGCGCGATACCATCGCCTGTCAATAACATCCTCGCGTTTCATATCACTTTTATTAAAATACAACAATTTCGGTTTGTAAAACTACCCACACAGCCGCGGACCTTGGGTCGCTAGAACCGCGGAAACAATCCAAACCAGAACGAAATAACCGCAACACCGACCCTCGCCAATTTCAACTCTCAATTTTGCAAATTGGGTTCAATTCACTTTGGCAGCAGATTCGTATGTGACCGTATTAGACATGTTTTTTATATTTTGGAGTATGGTAACATCTGCCTTTATTTACGTTTTGGCTGGAAACAGCAGCACAATAGGCGCGGCGAATCGGACGCTCCACAATGCCCCGCGGCCGCCAGGGGGCGCCGCCGCCGCCACCTCTCACACCGCACGCTTTTTGTGGACAAATAGGTGACCTTCTGTTTGTAAGATTTGCCATTTACTGTTTTTCCGCGGTTCGCGTTACCGCAGTATTTCATCAGTTCCACCTTGTGTATCCAATCGTGTGCTGAAAATGAGGTATTGTTGCGACCTCATTGGCGACCTCTCCTCCTTGTACTTGCGATGATGAAAAAGTGACTTGCAAAATGATAAAAAATTGTACACCTGAAATAAGAATTACCCAAGCAGCCTACCTTATGATAACACCTTGTGTACCTACTTATTACCTAATGGATCAGGTTTCGTTCTATTGTTTCGCTAGGGTTAATGCACCAGCACTTGAACTTTATAGCTCATGTGGCATCGCCATGTAGGGCGGCTGTGACTCGGGAGGAGGAAGCCATAGCGACACAAAGTCTATGTACCGTGTGATGTCGCTTGTCGCCCCCCAAACGAGACATAATAGAACAATTAAAATGCACGTGCTCGCCGCACTTACGAATTAACCGCACTCGAGGCAACACTCCTCAAGTCAAAACCGCGAGCGACATATGGCGTCGGCTACTCCCCGCGCGAAGTGACGCCCCCAGCGACAAATTACTGTTTAGAGATTGCCATCAATACGAGAACTACAAACTGTCCGATCCATTAGGAACAAATGGCGTTATTTAACGTGGCAGCCATGAGCCTAGTCGGCAGGTCGGTACCAACACCACGTGCTGACTTACGGCCGCGCGCTAATCGAAGATCATTATCATCTGCGATTCAATCAGAAACATGATTAAAAACGATTTAGTGCATAATATCTCATCCGACACGTTCAGTTCCGCGACGCGCCGCGCTGGTGTATCGGAAGCCTCTTAATATCAGTGTGTCAATCGTATTCTAATTAGTGAACAGGTAGTGGCTCGGCAGACGGTATGATTACTGAGCTGCTGGCCAGCCCGACGCAAACAACAAGGTGTGAGGACATCGCACCTCTACGACCACTTCATTATAAGTAGATCTTCGTTGATAAATGACACCATTTTTGGAACCACCGCGATACAGTCCCACCTAGTCTTAATAAAAAACCTCGTGTTTAGCCTGTCAGAGGAAACATAAATCATTTGATTCAAAACCTTTACAAACGCGATGTCAAATAGATAATGAATGGCGTCCTACAACTATGAGAGCGATTGTTACAAAGAGATTGGCCGATTTGTAGTAGATTATTGAATAGCACAAATGGAACCAAAAGAAAATACCTCAAGAGAGGACTCTTAGTTTTTTAGTCTCTTGACTCTTTGTAAAAACACAATCCACGCATTGTGTACCCAAACACGATAAGGGCCAACAATCGCACAAACCCTTCACCGCGCCCCCGCGCCCCCGCACACAAATGAATTAACATAATATGATATCGGCGCGGCGCAGATGCGACACCGGCGCGGCGCGTCTGCCCAGACTTTTACTTTTCCCGTCTCGTTCAACTTTCACCTCCACAATAATGTGATTTACATGTGTTTGGTGTAGTCTGAGCACACGTGTCTCCTAGACGCGATGCGATCGTCGCGGATCGATCTCCGCGCGATTGTGTAGCGCGACAATGCGACACAAAGCGCGTGGGCGCAGCGCATTGTGGCGACGCTAACTGCGCGCGCGCACGCTCTCGAGGGCTTCTTTGTCCATTGTCTGCCCGCTTGAGGGTGGCACTGTGACACATTTATTTTAGGCCAGTTTTTTACAGCACCCATTGTATTGGAAATTAGACATCGGCGCAGAGTTCACGAAACACGATATTATCTCAGCCCTCTGCGCGCGCATCCTCCGACGATTTCTCCCGTACCCATTGTATCTCCAGTTACAACGGATATTCCTAAACGCTCATAACCTGCCTGCCTTACAACGAGAAGACGCATGCGTTATTGAAATAAAAAAAAACTGGTTAGCTTTCCATTTCTATGAGAGTGAATCGAAAATTCGTTAGACGAAGCGGTTCGGGAGGTAGGACTAGTCGATCGGATAATTGATCAAAGACGGACCGTTAGTGTTGTTGAACGGGTACTATCAGCTGATTATACGGACTCCTTTCATCTGCGCGTGATGAATGACAAGCGAGCGTCGTTGTGAGGGGCGCCGAGCGGGCAGCCGGGCTCCGGGCAGCGCTACAGATCGCATAAGAAGCGTAGGGCTGCTTTGTAGTGTTGGTGACCGTTTCATCGATGGCCGGGAGACGCAGCATCCGGTTTTGTGCATTAATCTGGACAATGTGGCTCTATGTGATGTCCGTTTGCTCACAAACTAGTTTGGATAACGTTTCCCTAGGCGCGCTCTAACGCGCCCTCCGCGGTGCATAGTAATCGAATTCTTTTCATTATGAACATCTTCGCTATTGAAATGTCAAGTTTTACATGTAACGGCATCCAAATCAACGATTTATTCTGTACCGTTTCCCACGAATTATTATCTAAGTCCACGAGGTTCTCGTCTAGTATTCCAAGCGCCTACATTATCTAAGTCCACGAGGTTCTCGTCTAGTATTCCATGCGCCTACATTATCTGAGTCCACGAGGTTCTCGTCTAGTATTCCAAGCGCCTACATTATCTAAGTCCACGAGGTTCTCGTCTAGTATTCCAAGCGCCTACATTATCTAAGTCCACGAGGTTCTCGTCTAGTATTCCAAGCGCCTACATTATCTAAGTCCACGAGGTTCTCGTCTAGTATTCCATGTGCCTACATTATCTAAGTCCACGAGGTTCTCGTCTAGTATTCCAAGCGCCTACATTATCTAAGTCCACGAGGTTCTCGTCTAGTATTCCAAGCGCCTACATTATCTAAGTCCACGAGGTTCTCGTCTAGTTTTCCATGTGCCTACATTATCTAAGTCCACGAGGTTCTCGTCTAGTATTCCATGCGCCTACACTATCTAAGTCCACGAGGTTCTTGTCTAGTATTCCATGTGCCTACATTATCTAAGTCCACGAGGTTCTCGTCTAGTATTCCAAGCGCCTACATTATCTAAGTCCACGAGATTCTCGTCTAGTATTCCATGCGCCTACACTATCTAAGTCCACGAGGTTCTTGTCTAGTATTCCATGTGCCTACAATATCTAAGTCCACGAGGTTCTAGTCTAGTATTCCATGCGCCTACATTATCTAAGTTCACGAGGTTCTCGTCTAGTATTCCAAGCGCCTACATTATCTAAGTCCACGAGGTTCTTGTCTAGTATTCCAAGCGCCTACATTATCTAAGTCCACGAGGTTCTCGTCTAGTATTCCAAACGCCTACATTATCTAAGTCCACGAGGTTCTCGTCTAGTATTCCAAGCGCCTACATTATCTAAGTCCACGAGGTTCTCGTCTAGTATTCCAAACGCCTACATTATCTAAGTCCACGAGGTTCTCGTCTAATATTCCAAGCGCCAGCATTCGTTAATCAAATCACTAGTCAATCAAAAGACTAATATCGTTTATTAATCAGTCCACTGATTACATGTCATCACTCGATCAGTCAAAATTATCGAGATTTTAATGTTGCTAATACCTTTTTTATGATGCGCTATAAATTATACTTTCTATAATTTGGCTCCAATATTTCACGTTATCGGCGTAAGTACGAGATCGATTTCTACACGGACATTAGATATGTTTTTAAGTTAAAGCATTCGAATGTAAACTAGGAGGCGCGCCATAAACCAAATAATTTACATAAAGCCACTAACGGATCTCACGAGAACCGGTCGCGAGCATATTCATGTTTGTGATATATTAGAAAATCAGCAACAACACGCACCAAACAGATACTCGTGTTTCTTTTTGTAGCGTCTCTTTTTCATTCTAATTTCTTTTCCCATTAAGTGGACCATTCTTCCAAGAATGTTCCCCATAACAAGCACTATGTCATTTGCATATATGATAACGGGGAGCGAACTACCACTGGCTAGCTCTCACTCGACTTGTATTGTCGCGAACATCCAGGATTTCTATTTACTACCACAATAGTTTATGAAGTTACCCTAGCTAGAATTCATAATTTCTGTTACCTATTTCTTTCTGTTTCAGCAGGTATGGGTGATGCTCTTACATTTTATGAGGATCAATAAACTCATAATTGTCAACACATGATTTAACAAAATATTGCACCAATCATGAGCAGGTTGGGGGTGCCTGTTGATTGTACATAAACATGTAAATATTTTCATAACTTTATTGTGACGGGGTAATTAAATTTGGTACAGCTTCAGAACAAGCACCGTATATCGGCTTACTATTGTGTCGTACAATACTAGTTGTTGCGCATTATCTGCGCGGGAGCATTCCCAGGACTCCGTTAGTTCACATGGCGGCGCATCCCTTTCGCGCGAGTCAAGTGATGAGCCCCACAATGGACCAGCTGCCGACCTCTGCCGACCAGGTGACACCACACACCGACCTGCCAAACAAAATACAACCTTAAGAAACCCAGCACATAGTTCACAATTCAAGGATCCAAAACCAGGAATGAAGATAGTCAAGATGCTTCTGTATAGGTTAAATTTGAACTCAATTCAGCTGCACTAGCGTTGGTTTTAGAATAAGGAAATATTGATGGTGAGATGATTGCAATAGATAACAAAGCGTTCAGTGATCTGTAACTAGTTCGACAAATAAAAATAATTACGTAAGACTCCGTGGACTTGTTATGATTCTTAGAAAGAAGGCACGAATGCATTAGAGCCGTAATTTTAAACTGTCAATAAAATTGAATAGGTAGGTATGTTATGTATTCAACATTTTGCTAGAACGATATTCGCGGTTGACCCCAAAAGTAACAATGGCAGGTCAGAAGAAATCCTTTCGCTCGGGGACAATTGCGAAAATGATAATTTATGCAAAGGGTAAGTGGAAGCAAAAAATACAAATAAAGCTTATGCACCTGAGCGTCGCATGCGCCGCAATAGAAGCAGGTCTCGTCACTCTTACGCATACATTACACAAACATGACGAGCCGGCAGTCCGGCACGCGCTGGACGTTTAGCGCATTCTTCACATCTCCTCCATGATTTACATCGCACATAGCCCAGAACAGCTGCTGGCTCTGAAGAAGGAAACCCAATCACAAAACGTGACTTGATTTTTCTCGAGGGTGACAAATTGTGGTGGCAAAAACTTTTCTGCCCGATAATTACTGTTCATCGACACGTAAACACGGCATCCCTATTTGCAAGTGAATAGGGACTCGATCGAGGATTTTACTCAAAAAATAATACACCTGAACAAAAGCTAATTATACTTTGATAAAAGCTGGGCCACAATGGGTGGCGTCGGAACAAGCGCGGCCGGGGGGCGGCGCTAGCGACGTGTTAATTAGCACATTTTCTCACCTTTCGACAATGATTATTTTTTGTAGTGCACACTGCACAGTAACGTGATGATGATGTTTTTTGTATTTCTTTTTTGTAGTTATGCTTTACATTGTCTCCGTGCGTTTTTGTAACGAACTTTTTAAACGGTGCTTTATTGTAACCACAACACCCAAAAGGAATTATTATTGCATAAATGTAACAACAACACTAAGTTTTTTTCCATCGTAATTTTTTTTTTGAATATATTTAGAAGTTAGTAAGAGTGTTATGTATTTTAACCTTCAATACAGCCCACCCAGCCTGATCTAAAACTACGATGGTGAAGATAAGTTAGTTCGAAGGTCTGATTTTGTACTGGATTTATTTAGTAAAAAAAAAATACCAAAACAATATTAGGTTATTCTAACGTCATTATTTTGGCTATATTTTTGTCTTCTGGTTCTATGTGAAGAAAGATGAATTTGATCAGTATATTTTTTGAAAATTCCGCCGACGAAATATAGCCATTATTATAAGTTACCAGACAATTAAAATAACCATAACAGTATTACAGCAAACTAAAAATCGATTTCTGGAATCGGGTAAACTCCTGTTTCGCTTCCGTCAGCCAATACTTATGATTTGAGAATGCCCGTTAATAGTAAAAAAATAAATTATTTAAAACGAGTTCAGGATAGCATTCAAGCTATAGCTAATATTAAGCTCTTCCAAGCATAATATTGGCATATAATATGCCATTTTGTCTGGACATATTTAGCTAGCCAACTTACAATGTTGAAGGTAATCCAAATGAGAATGATGAGAACATGATTATGTACTTTAAAGATAATAAAACATGAAAAATTTAAAAATGTGACATGTTAATAAGCTAATTTTTAAGTGCAGTTTTCAATAATAAGCTAATATACATTTGATTGTTTTATTCAAATTATACACCACTAACTCTGTTTCTTGCTAAAACAACATAAGCCAAGAACAGTTTTTCAGGTTTCTTCATTATGAATTGTGGATGTTATTCGGCATTTCAATCTTTAAGCCCAATAAAGTCCGTAAAAACTCGTTTATCGTCGTTTATTTTAGTTTTTATTACTTCCTGAAAAATTCAAATTATTTAACTTTCGTCATTTTTGTATGATCAATTTTAATGGCAATTATTAACATTTTATTTTTTTGAAATATTGATTAATAACAACTAATTATATTTACTATATTATCAGATCTATGATAATCATTGTGAATATTTTCTTATTTTTCAGATGTCGGGTTTAACTTCTTTTCGTGTAGTTACTTTTGATTGAGCAGCTTGTACAAGTTTATCCTGATTTGGAGAAACCCTTTAGTGGAAGATTCAGAGCTGACATAAACAGGAGGTCTGAAACTCTGAATACGTATAGAGTGATATAGAGTGCAGTGATGTTGATGCGGACACAGCGGCCGCAGCGCGCAGGTGTCGCCAGCGCGCCTGACCTCCACCTCTGCGCCGCATTGTTCCGTCGCCAGCACTACCTACTGCTCACTACAGAATTGAAAACTACAATCATGTACTACGTCGCAAGTCATTACTTACAACACTTATGAAGAGCTATGAGTGTTGAAGAAATGCACACTCATTATCATTATCATAACCCCCATAAGTTTCGACGAAGTTTTATTCCTACAGCTAGGGATTAAATGTGATGGTGGCTGGTCATGGGTGTGTTCTCTTATATCATTTGTATAATTAAGAGAACAAAACCACGGTCTGAAATAGTTACCATTTCTTGGGATGACTAGGTACTGATTATATATCTTAAATTGATCTTGATAAAGAACAACATGACAACAGTGTGGATATGGAACCTGTAAAAACGAATGGTTTTACCCAGTATTCTTGAGTCAATATTTATTTTAGAAACCTACAATCATGATCGGTTATGTAATTAGAAAGGTGATGAAATTGACGAAATCTATAACTACCTATGACGTGTTTTTGTAATACATATTCAGTAACAAACTGTAGGTCTGCACTGACGCGGTCACTTCGACATTCAGTAACCTAAAAGTAAATCAATATGTTTTGGCAATAGACCTTTGTAACCACATTGTAGTATCATCGTCAACTTCGATAGGTACCAGTCATGACGCAGGGCGCCTCAAGGTAAAGAAAACTTTGAACCCGCAAACCTGGTAGAGACTGATCCAAAAGATTGTATCAACCAAGGTAAATGTACTGAGCAGACATTTTTGTACAAGCTCAATGGAAAATTTCAAGCCAGACACGGGTCAAATGGCAACTCGAAATTCGTAGGTACCTAAACAGTCTATTGTGAAAGAAATCACAATGAAAGCAGTTGTCGTCAAGTCTCAGGATCAAGGACCGCTTCCACCAGTTCGGCTTTTGTTTTAAGAATTGCGTATGATGATTTCTCCTGGGTATTTTGCCGTAATTTCAGGCCCATTTTGGAGGAATATTTTGTTAGCAGGCTCACAATGGTGTCGTGTGTCCCGCACGCCGCTCGGGTGACTAGGTGAAACCGTCACCTCTGGCCCCCGACCCGCTTTGTGCGTTCTACAGGGGAAATGCCTAACGTGCAAAAAATATCTTGCTCATTGTTATTTAACGCATTCACAATATCGAACTCAATAACTTGCAAATTTTAAGTCATTTCGATTTAAAAAAAAGTTATTCATACACTAAGCTACATTCGTACTTCCAGATTATTTTAGAAAGGCTTAAAGAATCGGTTTATTGAATACATTAACACTCTTCACTTTATTTTCTGATGATCTATTTTAATATTTTTATTTAATTAGCCCGATAAACTGGGTGAGATTAATCTTTATGACTGTATTGTTTGATTCGTTTGGCTATAGAATGTCTCTCAACTCAGTGTGCCTTTTGGCAAAGGCCTCCTCCAGTAGTTTCCATTGCTTCCTGTCTTGAGCAACTCTCCTCCACTTGGGTCCCGCAGTAAGTTTCATCTCTTCTTCCCAGCGCATTTTAATATAATTATGTATGCAGGAGTTATACAATCGTAATATCATCAAATTAGTGCTAAGCAGACACTTTCTTACAATTATGCAGACGGTCAAAGATCGAAGATCATACAACATTAATAATACTGAGATCACGTCTTAAAGAACGGAAGCGAAGCACAGAAGTATCTCAGGATAACTAAACGGTTTCTGTGAAGGTCTGTCTAAAATCGTACGTATTATAATAATGTGCGGGTGTGTGTTTTCGCCTAAAGGTCTCTTCAAGTGTTCATCAATCGTTAGCGCATTATAAAGCGGGCCCACAACAAATAGCTTTTTGAGGACGTCCTCATTCGATTGGCATTATTGTGTCCCCAAAACTAGTGACATGTCGACAATAGCGCGGTGGAGGTACAACCGTACAACCAACAAAACCAAACAAAAATTGAAACCGGATTTCCAAAATCCCGTTCTGTCGCATCGGCGCGGGGCGCGGCGGCAAGAAGCTCTGTTTTCGATTTCTATTCCGATTGTTTATTTTTTGGATCCATTGTTGGGTCTGTCGCGCTGCGACACGCGTACCCATTTTTGCAAAGTCTATTCCATTGTGTTAGCGAGAGGAATGACGTTTGACGGACACGCTGCAGTGACGCGGCCTGCACTGACGCGCTCCTGTGAGGTCAGATATTTTAACAGTCCTCCCGAGCGTCGTTAGTGATGTGACAAAAAGGAAGATCTCGTCTCCACCGTCCGAGGCTCACCTCTACAACGTTGGCCGAGCACCGCGGGCTACGCAACGGGATTCCTGTTATCATATTGGGTCCCGTCATCACGGTCTAAATTACTTTTTGTGTGGTGTAAAAGGAACGAAACGTTTCGTCGGTCAACCATCGCTCGGAGCAACTCTCGACCAATTTTAGTTTCAAGGGTCTCGCGTACCCCTTTTCTTACCTGCACGTCAGGATGTCTTTCGTATTCATTTTTAGCTGCTGTTAATGTTCCTTTATTTAGATTGCGTCATTCCATTGAGACTGTTGTAGTAGCAGCATATTCATCAGATCATAAAAGGCCACATTAACAGCATATTACAAAGTATCTTTGCATTCATTAAGTTCATTCATCGGCTCTGAAGTTCGGTCAAATGGAACTTTTTCATTTTCTATGAAACGTTGGTTTTATGTTTCCCAATTATCAGTACTCCCACGCATCGAACGAGTAATGTTCTTCCTATGGTGAAAAACTGTACATTAATGCCCACATTCGGACAACGGAATGTGTTACACGTTCGCGTCTACGTTCGGTCTATTACATACGTTTAGAGATACTCAGTAGGTTGTCCGTGTGTTTGTCATTTTGTCATGAAGTTGGTTCCGTTACGTAGGGACGGTTATCAAACGGCGACTCGGTCTCGTTCGCAAAAAGCGCCCGCTCCTGCGCGTCCGGCGTGCCAATTATGCCCTGCGCACGCGCCTCCAAAAAAACAGCCGCAGACCATCTCAACCATTTTTTAAAAGCCCCAACTTAAATAATAATGCAGTAACACGCGAGAGTATTCGCAAAATGCGATCCGCGAATTTCGTTTCCAAATTCCACCGGCTCCGGGACCGAGCGTCGTTTTTTGCCGCGACTATTGTCTGTTTGTCTTTAGATTTGTGTTCTGCTGTTCGGGGAGCTTTGTCGGTGTGGCTGCAGCGACGTTTTCAGGTTTCCGTTCGTTCGGTTTCCTCTTATTGCAGTTGGGATTTAAATTTTATGAAACTGGTTGCTTAATTGGTTCCTGTCCTATATCGTCCTCGGCGCTGTCAGAGTTCCCCTCGTCCGCGGACTCCGCTCCACTCACCGTAAAGGAATGCAAAATCAACTGTCTGCTGCGTGGCGCGGCGCGGCGAGGTCCTGAGCTTTAATAATGCACACGTATAGCTATAATGAAGTGCCCAAAGTTTTTTGTGTCGGCGCACGATTAGTCCCTCCCGGCGATCTGGTCGCGTACTCCGGCCCTATAATTACTAAAAACGATCCTAATAATATAATAGTCCTGTCACATCCTTTGAAGGGATCGAGTTTTTAAAGGACAATTTCCTTAATAGGCGACGGAATTTAGCAGTCGTTTAGAAAATTTGATAGTTTAAACTGTCCTGTCCTGCCCTTGATAATATTTGTAGCTCGATCGTCGGGGATTTAATTTGAAGTCGTTTTCGTGGGTCATACATAATAATGACGTACGTTTCCGGCCTGCCTCGAATGCTTAAACAATTTAAGTAAACGCCTAGTCGTTGTACGTTTTGACAAACTTAAAAATATATGAAATGCATGTATATGGTTCCAAGCAGTCAGAAACGACCGCTCGAGACGTACCACCTGGACTTTAACAAATCGTCAACAGTTTTATTACACAATCCTGAGATGGATACGACAGATTGCCTGCACTTAAACGTTTATTTATTGCGCTGGAGTTAAATTATGAGTTAATAGATTCAGTAGCGAATACAAGGCTGTAAATCATGGTTGGTATCTAGTGTTTGTATAGATGTAGAGGTGTGTATGTATACCTGTGCGTAGAGTGTTGTCCAGGGTGTCGAGCTCGGCGGGGCTCGGCGGGGCTCGGCGAGGCCGGCAAATGGCACATTTATATTGTTCATTACGGGGCCCCGGAGGTGAGAGATGTTGGCGCTGTCGCCGCGCCAGGGGGGCTGCAGGGCTGACGCCGATGAGCACGCCATCGACTGGATGAACTGCATCTGGGAAACAAGTAACAATCAATTGAAATACCATCAAAAACTTACTTACTCTATGTGCTAGAAAGGTATTGGGAAGGTTAGGTGCGCTAAAATAAAATCTTTTTTGGATTATGAGTAGGTAGTGAGAAATCCTAAAGATGACCAGTTACCATTTTTCAGATGATTGCACCCACGAGTAATTATAACGTAGAGACTGAGGTTAGTGGTAGCTGGAGCGGTGATGCGCGGGCAGGCAGCCCTGGCGGTGCTGCCACCGGGGGTCCGGTGCGGCACGTCCGAGCGCGTTGATTTGTGCGCGGACTCCCGCCGACAGTATTTGTACAGGGCACGCGTGGGCCGCGCCGCGCCGCGCCGCCCCGCGACACGCGACATCGCGCGACACTCGCCATCATGTTCCACCACCACAACATCTCCAGCGAGGTTACTATATAATTTACGTCACACTTCTCTATACCAGAAGTAGGTCGAACAGAATGTTCGAATTGTTTCATTTTGTACAATCCCACCACGTCTTGAATTCAACTCTAACAGGGCCCAAGCTGCGATAAGAAAATAAATAAGCTATGTTGGGTTGACGTATCCTTGTGGATAAAAACCCCCAATATAATAATAAAGTAAAAAAAACAAGCTATAATGTGCTGAACGTTGAACTTGGATCACTATGGTCATCATAATTGTATAAATCTGAGGCTTACGTATTTTATGTTTGTATAAATCAATTTATAGACATTTGTAAAGGATGTGGCGTCAGCAAGCAATATCCTACAGCACAGTGAAATTCTAACTAGTCGTTAAACAGACATGTTTATGCGAAAGCTGGAAGTTACTTTCAATGCCATAAGGTGTTTAATTAATGACTTAACAACAGCGACAGACAATGATCGGTAGGAATCTCAATGCGGGCGGCGGTGGCGGCGGTGGCGGCGGGACGTGAGTGAAAACATGGCTGCGATCTCACCCGGTAGAGTTTCATTTCGAATATCTTTGTCGACGTATTTTCCAATCTAAACGAGCCGAAATTAGAAGGCTAAGACAACTTTGAAACCGGTCAACATAAAATTGGAAACCAACTGTAGTCTCCAAGTTGCGCAAGAGTCGATCGACCAGTTTGGCGCGGGCTCGCTGCGCGTGGGATCTATGGGTCTGCGCGACGCGCTAGCGACGCGGCTCCAAAATCGCGCGTCACCTGTACGTACTTACGACGTTTCACACCGACTGAGGTACCCAAATTATTTAGTCTGTCACTTTATTGCCGCGGATTAAGAATCTCGTTGACACAAATTATTGTGTACTGCACCTGCAATATGGCCAGTAACTGAAACTTTAACGGCAGCACGAATATGCGCGTGAGTTGCGACGATGCTACGAGCTTGCAGCACAGTTTGAAATTCAGGTTCACCACTGTTTGATAACATGCAGTCACTTGTACGCTTGAAATTATTGTGTCCTAATTCTCTTTATCATGCCCACCTTAATATCGCCGCTTTGTCTGGCGTTCGATGTCCAGGTCAAGCGAAACATGTTTCAGATTGTGCAAACAGATCTAGCGTCCTTAATCACCTACATATTGTCGGCCGCGAGGTGATTACGCCAACTTCTTCTTTAAATTTCGTAAATTCTAAATGGATAGGCTTCTCAGCGGCGAGGCATTAGTAGCCAGTTAGTGTGTTGCGTTAGTGTATCAGAAAGAAAGTGGCACACTGGCAGATACGAAACAGCTCTACGTTTCAACAAGCAGTTATCTCGCGTTAATTTGCCCCCACTAATGTAGGCATCAGTCGCGTTATCTGAGGATAACTTCATCTGAGCCGAGTGCGGCGGCCGGGCTGCCGGGCCGGTGACGCAGTGCGTTATGTCAATGTGACTCTTATCAATCACGAATTGCTCGCCGCTAAAGCATCACATTTCTAAAGCCAATTAAGGACTAAGATATCAAAACGAGTTTTTAGTAAAATTTTAATTTGTAAGCAACAGTTGCCGCGCCGCGAATCCGCCGAATTATCGTGCGTTATACGTTTTATAAGATACCATAAGGGCATTTAGAACTTAATTCAGAATCAAATTCGTGTCGACGCCGTAAGCTGTCAACTATATCAGGATTATTGACTATTCGATTTTTTTCCCAACAACCTTTCGCTTCACGAGTAGACAGCTACCATTTTGGATGAGCTATTAAAATAACTCGTAAATCGTATTTATAGTTATTAGTTTATTTATCTTATTGCAGATATTGTTTTATGCAAATTTCCAAATGGATTGATGCCGAAATTTCACGCTTGAAGTTACCGTTCGGTTAATCTTCGAGGTGATCTCCGCCAGTCTAACCGGGATATAGAACAGTTGGTAGTGGACAGGTCATGACGTCACGCGCTGGGTACTGGTACCTGGCCACTAATAAGTGTCCCGGATAAGCGTCGTGACCACAATTACGGTTTTATATTCCGACCATGAAAGGGTGTGCGTGGCGCTGCTATATTGATGGCGTATATTTATCATAGACAATTTAGGAACACCTGCTGTTACTCGGATGAGCGGTGTATGTCAAATTAATACGCTCCTCGCGAGGGTTTATAGTTTGTTGGCTTTTGACGCGGCTAATGTTTTATTTGTTCTGTCCGGCAACTCCGGGACCGATGGATGGCTCTCAAATAGATTCCTGAGCGAGCCTTTTTGTTTCTTTCGTATTTTTATCTCTTTATGGTCGGGAGAAGGTACCTAATCGATTTCCATTGTTTGCTAATTGTTGCTTGGAAAATATCTCTTTTGTGTCTATTGTGTTCTCTTTTTCTGTGATAATTTTTACTCTTTCTTCGTGTTAATGTTGTGACACTAAAAATATTATAACGTAGTGATCCCTGCAACATGCAACAGAGTCGCTTCCGGTCGCTAGATATCGTCGCCGCGTTTGATGTCTAGTTTCGCTCTTTTTGAAAAAGGATATTCTATGATTGGATTGTGCAACATGACTGCCATTTAACTTTAAAACCTGCTGGTTAGGCGGTGACTGGAAATTCCCATAACTTCCATTGCTTTCATTCATAGATTTCCTATTCCATAGAGCAGATTTGTGGTCGACTTCAGCAACGACAGTTTCCTTATGGCGCGGGCGCACTGGCGTCGTCAATGGCGGCCATTGGCGGGTAAAAATAGCTGGTGGCGGGCGGCCTTGCCCCGCGCGCACATGCGCCAACCCGCCCCCCGGCCCCGCGCCGCCCGCTGCGGCTGCGCATCGCGCCGCACTCACTGGTCGCAGCAAAGCAGTAATCACAGTGCTTTTATTGACTGAACGGAGAGTCGGTGTGAACGTGAACACTGTACACTGTAGTGTTGCCTTCATTTTCATATTTATCTTTAATGCGGCGATTGTAATGCGAAGCTGAAGCTACTGAAATATTATGAGGCCATAATATTTTCACCTGATGCGGAGGCAAGAAAAAGATGTCGCGGAGTTTTAAGAGCCTCATTTTTCGTCAGCAACATCAACAAAAATTCGCACCTAAGTATTTCATTTTAATCATTAGCGATCAATTCAATTAATTGGCACTCAGTCACAAACATTTTGATTTATACCACTTTTGTTAGCGGCCGTGTCACTGGCAGATGCGCGCGCGCGCAGGTGACCGCGCACCTTATCGCGCACAAAAACGCCGTATCGGTTTCAACGCCTACATACAACGTTACTTCGCGGCATTATATTAATTATGTGCGACTCCACTAATGAAATTACTTAACGTGAAGTAATGCTTAATGACCTACTTTCGAATAACACTGAAGACTGATGTTACTGATGTAGGACAAGAAATGTAGCTATCCTTTGGAATGAACAGGTACCTGTCGTGGAGCCTGGTGATCCTTCACATTATCACTACCTATCGGACCGATTTCATTCATCAGCAACCACGCATGCCTTCTGCACCCATAGATACTGAAAGATCTATAAGTACAATCAAGTAGGTACAATTCGCATTTCACAGTTTCCTTACAGTGATAAGTAGGATTAAGTTCGTACTACTTGCACTGTTCTAAGTATATTGATTATAGAAAAGTCTGGGCAAGCTTTAAGTAAAGTCTCAGAATGTGATACTTTAAGTTCAAAGTCGAGCATGCGTGAAGCTAATGCGGAATGAGAATTTGTTTTTCTAGAATGACTGCTTTATCTAACAAGTTTTTTATCGGTGTTCCGTAAATTAACAAAATATCTAGACCAAGCACTAATCAGCTGTCCAATTTTATGAGCAGATACACCATAAAGATTGTCCCGAATGTCGCAGTAGTAAAACTATTTATTGGAATACAGATTTCTAATGTTTGTGGGTCCCAATAAGAAGGTAGACTGACTTACCCTAAATATATTGCTTGCTGCAGCCTTACAGCAGGTAGTAACGATCGCTCCACAAAGTCAAAAGAGAAATGCTTATTAGACCGGTGTTTCGCCAAATTCTGTACGTTTTCAACTTTTTGCTTGCACGGTATCC